>VWZN01013637.1:463966-490442 GCA_013396955.1 Regulus satrapa | reverse complement strand
CGGCTGCCGCGGGCCGCTCGCCCCCAACTTCGGAGCGGGGCCCGCTCCGGGCCCTGGTACCGCGGGTTTTTGGGCCCCGCGGAGGCAGCGCTGTCCCGGCAGCGGCCGGACCGGGCAGGGCGGCTCACGGCCGCTTCTGGCCGCACCTGGCGGGTTAATGGGCGCAATTAAATATTAACGTTGTGCTAATAAAAAATAAATTTTGAAGTGACTTAGAAGCTGTAAATAGGAAATACAGTTGCGGGCTTAATTTTTAATTTTTAATTTTTTTTTATTAAGCGGGAGAAATTTAATACGGAAGCAGGAAAAGAAAGGGAGCCTAAAAAGTTAGCATCATCGTTTCAGTAACTTGTCGATTGCATCTTTGCACTGACCACTATGCCTCAAACATGTGTCACTTGGTGGAGCAAGAGCAAGCGCAACTCACCTCGCAGAGCTCCACGGGTCTCATTGTGGATAAAGTCAGCTTTTATTTGTGCGCTTTTTAATATATAAAAGGTTATTGCACTTTTTGGGGCAACTAATTTGTCCTGCTGCCTTACCTGAGCAGCAGCTGCTAACATGTACACTCCAGCTTCTGAAGGGATAAGTCACTGCCTGGCACTATGCATGCCACTCCAGCCCCAGTGTGGTAGCCAACTAAAACAGATACTTTATAGTAGTTCATGTGTAACACTTAATAGGCAGAAGTATGTATATTTAATAGGCTGTCTCCAGTCTTTGGACGTGATGTAAATATATATTAATGTAACACTTAAATGCTGGTTTCTCTTGGCTTGTCCTCAACTTGGGTATCAAGGGAGAATAATTTAAGTCTCAGTATTGTGGATGGTAAGAGGTGCCGGGGAAAGGAGGAGGTGTGGAACTGATGGGACATCATGTCAGAAGATGGTGACAGGCGACTGTGTGTTTATAAATATATGCACATCATATGTGTATACATAAATGGGTGTATGCATCCATTTATAGATCATTCATTTGTTATTTTTTCCTCTGTCCCTACAGAGTCAAGATGGCTAAAGGTGATCCGAAGAAGCCCAAGGGCAAGATGTCTGCCTATGCCTTCTTTGTGCAGACGTGCCGTGAGGAACATAAGAAAAAGAACCCAGAGGTTCCAGTCAACTTTGCAGAGTTTTCCAAGAAGTGCTCAGAGAGGTGGAAGGTACCTTAATTTGTGACTTCCTGAAGGGAGAACTTCTTATAGTATCTGCTAGGATGATGTGTGTGTGTGTGTGACTGAACATGAAGGGAGCCGGTGCTGTTTTGGTCCATGTGCTGTCCTTGGCAAGGTCTCCTGGCCTGGTCAGGTGCTGCTGAAGCCTGTGGCAGTACTGAAAGTTTTAGCCTTGTGTGTCTGCCCATTTAAATGCTTCTGCTACAGTCTAGCCTTTTGTACAATTCCCAAGCAACGCCCTTCAGCAGCTACTTCCTTCCAGGTGTGTGTCCAAAGGGGGGCTCTGACTGTTCTTGTCTCCTTTCTGTTGTTTCCCTCGTGCTGAGCATGTCTGTGGGGGCTGTGTTGTTCAGTGCAGGACCTTCGTCTTCAAGGTGGTCCACTTAGAAAAGAAACAAATTCTGAAACTCCCATATCAAGTTGATATGTGTGGGCTTGTTTACATAAAGTTTGCCAGCTATTGAGCAGTTGGGTAATCACAAGTTTGGTGTCTCATGTTTTGTTTTTTTTTTAGACCATGTCAAGCAAGGAAAAGGCTAAATTTGATGAAATGGCAAAGGCTGATAAGGTACGATATGATAGAGAAATGAAGGACTACGGACCAGCTAAGGGTGGCAAGAAGAAGAAGGACCCCAATGCCCCAAAGCGACCACCGTAAGTAACTTTGAGACATTACATGCAGAGTGTTTTGGTTCATTTCCACACCCTGTGTGTAACCTGGGTTTCCAGGAAG
Source organism: Regulus satrapa (assembly GCA_013396955.1). NCBI lineage: Eukaryota > Metazoa > Chordata > Aves > Passeriformes > Regulidae > Regulus > Regulus satrapa. The sequence continues at coordinate 488,535 of VWZN01013637.1, read as the reverse complement.
GAGCTAGATGGGGGATGTCGTGTTGGCATAGCAGGATTGGTAGCGATACTATCTTGTAAACCTTCTAGGCAGCTTGTGGTCTTCCACATGTAGGGCACTGACGCAAATTATCAATACTTGGTGCTGTTTAACTCTTAGTGGTGGAAGACACTGAAGTGGCCGAGTCACTGTAAGACTTGTGTATCTAAGATGGAATTGGGTGAGGGGATATAGAACACTTAATTAAAAAAGAGCATTGAGAGTGAAGGCTGCAAGTCTGGGCTTCATAAAATCAAAACACACCCGCTCGTGTTTGATTTTTGTAAATTTTAAAAAAAGTTTCTACTCTGTGTGCTCATGCATGTATCAGTGTTGTGGGGGAAGGATGGAGGAAGGGACACTCCCTGGGTGTGCTGCTGCAGACGCTGACTGTCCTCTGGTGTTTCTTCCCAAGGTCTGGCTTCTTCCTCTTCTGTTCAGAGTTTCGCCCCAAGATCAAGTCCACGAACCCTGGCATATCTATTGGGGATGTAGCAAAGAAACTGGGTGAAATGTGGAACAACCTCAGTGATGGTGAAAAGCAGCCTTACAATAATAAGGCAGCTAAACTGAAGGAGAAGTATGAGAAGGTAAGGAGAGTTGTCACTTGCGCTTCCTCTGTACCAGCTCTTTTGTTGATGTGCTTTTGAAACGTAGGCCCAGCTCAGGTGACCCCAGCACAGTTACAGCCAAGCTTTGCACAGGTCGGGGCAGAGCAGGATAGAGATCCACAGGCAGATTTCAGCAAGGAGGGAGAGCTTTCCCCAGCGATGTGCAGCAGGGGCTGCTCTCAGTGCTTCACAAAGGGTTTGCTGTGCTGTTACAGGAGCTTTGTCCCGTTATCAGGAAACTGAGAGGCTGGGTTCTCTTCTCCTCCTCAGAGAAAGAGCAGGGTGAATGAATGCAGGGTTCAAGGCCTCCATGATTCATGAGCATGCTTAGGTGTCTGCATACCTGTGAAGTGCCGTGCTGGCTGTGTCCCCCTGGGGGGTGCAGCCGGGGAAGGCCAGTCCCTTTACCTTAACGCCTGCTGCTGTACAAATGCTGTGTGTGTTTGCTGCTTAGAGCAAATTAAGACGTCCCCTTGACTTTGCAGGATGTTGCAGACTACAAGTCTAAAGGAAAGTTTGATGGCGCAAAGGGAGCAGCAACCAAAGCTGCTCGGAAAAAGGTAGAGGAAGAAGACGAAGAGGAGGAGGAGGATGAAGAAGAGGAGGATGAAGATGATGATGATGAATAAAACTGTACAATACTTGTCTCCATGTGAATACCATAGAGTAGGGGAAACACCATAAATGAAGCACCTCTTATTTGAGATGGTGTCTCTTGCCCTTATTAGGCTTAATTAAAAAACAAAATTGGATTCCGATCGCGTTGTAGTTTCTAAAAGTGCTCTAGAAATTGTAACTGGTTTACATGAAGTGGCCATGGGTGTAGTGAGCACCCTGAAACTGTATCAAAGTTGTACATATTTCCAAACATTTTTAAAATGAAAAGGCGCTCTAGTGTTCTCCTAACTCTGTGCACTTTGCTGTTGGTGTAACAAAGCATTTAAAAATGTTTCAAGCATTTTTTTAATTTGTAAGGTGGTGTTACTATATGGTTATTGGCTAGAAAATCCTGGGTTATAAACTGTACATATCTATAGTTTGTAAAAACTAGACAGATTCTTGTGGTACATGCTTAGAGTGATGATGCCTTAGAGGAGCAGTGATTACTTGGAAAGGCTGTACGTTCCCCGGGGTGCCATGGCCCAAAGCATGCACTGTGAGGGTAGATCTATTTACACTACAGTGGGCGTCCATTTAGCTTAAAGTTGTCTTTCTGTATATAGTGAAATAGCATTCTGCTGCCATTCTTAGTTGTGGAAGGGGGTTCAGCTGGCATGAGAAGTGTATGGGTTTTTTTAGTTAAGTGCGGTAGTTTTTAAACTGAAACTGTAGACATCTCTTCATGGCCAACTAAGTGAAGAGCCAGTGCAGCAACTGAAGTTCAAAAACACTCTGTACTTAAACAAATTTGCAACGTTCTGTTTTTTTTGTATGTTTAGAATGCTGAAATGTTTTTGAAGCAAAATAAACAGTATTACATTTTTAAAACTGTTCTTGACAACACTCTAAATTTCTGGTTTAAGAGGATCTTAACAGCAAGAGGTTCATTTTGAAGTCTGTGGCATCCCTCAGGGCTGGTGACTTTAGGAAACATTCTGACTCAAGGATTTAAAAAAAAAAAAAAATTAAAAAATGGTGGCCAGCCAAAACTGGCTGAATTGAAAGAGATGGCTGCTCCAGCTAATATGCAATCGTAACTGTTTATGGCTGAGTGGCATAAGATGCTATGCAAGTTTGAACTTTATTACTTGAACTTGGGAGCCTAAATGAACATTCATGACGTAATTGTTTGTTTGTGTGTGTATATAGCAGCATTCAGAGATGCAGAGAAAGGTAGGTGGCTAGGAATGAGGCTGACACCATGGAATAAGTATAAAAGCATAGTTTGGATTTTTTTTCAGTTGTGTTGGGTAAATTTATAGCCCAAATGCATTGCTGTACATATTAAAATGTGCCTTTTTTGTCCTGTGTTAAACTGTTTCAGACTTGTGGTTTTTTCTAGCCTCTTGTTTCATGGCAGGAATCAGGCGCCTAAGTCTAACTCTGCTGGAGTAGGAGCGTGGCGCAGGTACTTGCTCTGTGTCCTTTCTCTAATGACACAAGTTTCAGTAGGACTTGGGGGCTGTGAGCTGGGGTGGGGGAGCGACAGGTCTCTCTCCCCTCTGGTCACCAGCTGGCTGTGTCAAACTCTTGCCTTCTTTCCAAATCCAAGCTGGGGATGTTTTGCTGCGCTTGAAAGAGGAAGGTAATACCTGGTCTCTAACTGGTGACTGTAACTTTGTTTTTCCTTAGTATGGGAACAGCAGAGTTGGGAAAACTACAGCACCCCCACGCTACCCCTGAATTCCTTCCCTGTGCTGGCTCTAGCACTCGGGGTTTGCTTGGTGGAGAGTGGATGGGGTGTGAGGACACTTGCATTAATAGCAAGTGAAAGCTGTAGGCTGTTGTGTTCAGCTGGTTTCAGAAGACACAGTAATTCACAGGTGCCAACACCGGGTATGGACTGCTGCCACCTCTGCTTCTCAGCCAAGTTTGAGATCAGGCTTACAGGCAGTAACTTTAGAAGGTGGTTAGAACTACTTAGTTGCCTAACTAGGTACCACTTCTGGCTTCCTCTTGTCTTCTCAACAACTGTGACAACTTTGCACCAACAACAGCTTGACCAAACAATCTGATCTAGTGTTGAGACGGATTAAAACCTGAAAGCAAAATTTTCAGAATGGAGCCAGCTAAAAAACTTTCATGAAACATAGCAACATGTAGCAACTTTTGTTTTTAAGGCTAAGTGACAGCTAAATCACTCAGAAATACTTTTATAGTTGCTTAATTATGGTAATTTTTAGTATCTTAAATGCACAAAAGTGATATTTGCCCCTGTGGGCAGTTGCATTTTAAAAGCCTCAATAAAGCTGCATCTGGAAACGAAATAGGTACTTCTGTATTTGCTACCCTTTCTGCATGGTTTCTGATGCAAGGGAGAGTCAGCAGCTGGAGATCCCAGCCTGTCCTGGAACTTTGATGGGGAAGTGGTGGAGCAGAAAAAAAACAAGTGATGGCATCAGTTCAGGAGCTTGAATGCTGTTTCCATTGTCTAGTTGGCAAAATTTCCCCTTAGCCACATATGGGACTTAGTGTAGATCGCTGTTGTGCAAATCGAGCTTGGCTTTGAATTAACTGCTCGTGAGCTGAGCCCCTATCGATAGAATCAGCAAATGAGGAGTAGAGCTGACACCTCTGTCTTTGCTGTATTGGAAATCCATGTCAGTTGCAGAGCTTCATCAAGGTCTTGGACCTTACAGTGCACTACCTCTTGCTGCTCTGCACACACCTGAAATATGGCATTCCTTGGGGAGGCTGTTCAGTACAGCACTCTAGTGCAGGGCTCCAGGGACTCACACTGGGATACTGCAGCTGTAGTGATGTTTCTTCCCTGAACACTGCTGTTGTTAAATGCCATAGTGTGAATGCATATAAATAACACATAATTTCCCCCCCCCACCACTCTTTTGTGTTCTGATATCTCATCTCAGATATTTGGAACTGCTTAATTTCGCCCAGCTCCATTATTTCATAAACACCCTCGAAGTGCTATTTTTCTCTGCTCTGAAATGCTTGTGGTGCTTCAGAGAAGACATTTCTGCTTTGTGCTGCTGCCCAACTCTCACTTCTCGTTCAACTTTAGTCCCAAGCCAGGCAAAGTAAATATGTCTCTTATTAACTCCATGTTATGTAGAGAAGGGTAAGGATAAAATAGGCTGGGCAAAAGGAGGGGATGGATGAAGAGACTTTTCCCTGCATGCATCTGACAGAAGTGACTTTGAGATTGCTTATGTTTCCAAAATGTGATGTGTTGATGCCCCTGTCCCTGCTGAAGTTGGGCTGAGGGATTAGGGCTCAGCTAAGAAAAAGGGATGGTGCTGATTCTGCAGCTGTTAAAACCCACTTACTGCTGGGGGGAGGCAGAGGAAGGCTTGACTGGGTGGGATGGTCCTTCTGGATGACTAAATGGGTGTTAGAAGTCTGGGAACTCTTGCTTAAGAGAAAGTGTCTGATGGTGATGTGGGGCAGAGACAGCACTGACCCATGTCACAGGTCCTTTCCCAGGGTTAGTGGCATTTGTCTCACACTTAGGATTGTCCAGACTCTTGGGAGCACATTTGCTACCGCAGTGCATCCCATTGCTCTGAAATCAAATCATATGGGGGCTGATGGGGCTGCTGAGCTGCTCTGTGCAGGGCAGAATCTGCCTCTCCTGAAAATGGCCTGGGACTCCTAGCATGACCCAAGGAGTCAGAGCTACAGACCCACAGCTCTGTAGTCGAAATTCAGTTGAGATATGGTAAATATTTGGTGTGAACCCAATCTGAGCATTTGGAGTGGAAGAGGCTGCATCAGCGGAGTCCCACCATGGGTGTAGCAGTCAGAAGGGAAAACTGCATTGCAGGATGGTTTCCTACTGCTCTGCCAGGACCCTAACACGGCTGTGGGGAAGAAGCGTGTTAATTTTCCTAATTAAAAATCCTAGTGCCAATGCAGATCTCCCTAGAACAGGGAGAGCCTGCTTTGGGGATGGGACTGAGGATATGAACACAGGCAAATCATCTCTCCTACCTTCTGCCTTTGAACAGCTAATTTGTAGGTAGTTTTACTCCTAATAAATCCTGCAGGAGTAGCAGCAAGATGCAAGGGCTTCTGTTGGTCCTGGCTCAGCAGGTGAATGGCTTTTTACTTCCAGCCTCCAGACAATTTTGGCAGCCACCTTGAGTTTATGTTTTCCCTCTGCTCACTCAGGCTCTTGTTCCACAGGCAGAGGAACATCTCCCAAATAATCTGTCTTTGCTGCAGGGTTTGGGGAGCTTGGATGAGGAGAGAGATGTTTCCAGTGGGATGAGAGCAGGATGCTGCATTTCTGGCAGTGCTTTCTGACAAGCCCCAGAATGTTCACCCTCTATGAATGTTCATCCAAGCTCACTTCCCTCTAAAAGATAATGGGAGGAACTCTGACAAGTGGTGTGTTTATTTCTTTCTGGGGCTAGGGCTGCACCACATTTTAGTGCAATAAACTGAATTGCAAATCACAGCAGTGCTGCAAACAAAGTGTACTGGGGACCCTGTTACCAAGCAGTTGCTCCCTAAATGTGTCAGCTTGCTGTGGGGAAGGGACTGAATAACCAGCATGCCTGACAGGGGCTTTTGTGCCCTGTGAAGTGTCTTCATCCCCTTTTGCCGGCTGGGCTCTGGTGTGTGCCTGCCCCTGCTTGTGCAGTATTTGGTAATCTGTGTTCAAAGTACTCTGCAAACATCTCCTCCTTCCAGTAGGTCTGATCTCTGTGTGCTGAAGCAATATGTGGATGGGGGGGGATGTCTCCTTGCCTGTGCTAATGCTCTTGATTGGAGTTGTCTGCTGCTAAGAGCTCTTCCCTGAGTGCCCTCCTGCACCTGGATCCCTAAATTAGGCAGGAGGAAGCAGCACAGCCATACTGGAGCTGACAGCTCTGCATGCTGGGTGGTGAGTAACTCTCCTCCTGTTCCTGGATGTGGCATGGCCTCACAGAAACACCTGGAAAGTAGCTAAGTCAGGGCTTTGTGTTAAGCTAGACCAGGGTGGCAGGTGACTTGCCCAGGAGTTTGGTGGAGTAGCAAACTGCTATGGTGAGGCTAAGAGCTTTGGAGGCTGGCATGCATAAATGCAGACATCTCTCTTCTTAGATGAAAATGCATTCACCATGGTGAAGGGGTGGCTGTCCTGTAACCGTGCCCCTGGCTGAATTCAGCAGCCAGGCAAACCACAGCTGGGAGCCCAGCCTTGATGTGGGGCTGGGTGTTTTGATGGAGTTTGTAGTTGACTTTTGAGCCTGTGAGTGCAGAGTGCTGCTCTGCCTCCACACCTGCCACCTCCTCTGGCTCCATGCTCCCTGTGGAACACCTGGGGAGGCAGAGGAGCCCCTCTGCACTGGAGTCACTCACCACTGTGGCCAAACCTGGGTGAGGAGGGGGGCAGGTAGGGTGCTGTGAATGTTACAGTCGCTTTTTCTTCCCAGCCCTTCCACTTGTAAAGCTCCCTTAGGTATTTCAAGTCAGAAAAATGTTCTTTTTAAAAATATTAATCAAACATGGCCTGGCTTTGTTGTTGTAAGAGCTTATAGCTTGTAAGTGTTTTTAACTGCTTCTTTGTGAAGCTTAAAATTTGCTTTATTTAGTTTAGAAAATTAATACCCATAGCAGGATGAAGTGATTTGAGGGATTGCTTGAGACAAATGCCTCTTTGCTGCTGCTAATGACTGTGTGATTGTTCCGTTACTGTGTGTTACCTGGCTGTGCCAGCAGTAATACGTGGTCCTGTCAAAGAGGCTTGAGGAAGGTGTAAGCAGGGTCAGTTTGGTCTCCCATTTTCTTACGAAGTATGTAGGTTCAGTTTTATTCTCTTTAGCTTTAGAGCTCAGATGGGGGATCTTCCCTGGACTTGGCTTCTGCAGTTGTTTAAGGCATTACTACCTGTAGGTCCTGGCTAGGATTTCTCTCCAGTAGCAGGGAGAGTAGAAGGAAACACTGGGTCTTCTGGCTGGGTCTTCTGTTGCTTTATTTGCTGCTTCCTCTAGTAACTTAATTTTTGCAGGCTTCTGGGTGGTTTTCAAACCAAGCTCAAAGATGAAGANGCTGGGTCTTCTGTTGCTTTATTTACTGCTTCCTCTAGTAACTTAACTTTTGCAAGCTTCTGGGTGTCAGTAGAACTCTTAAAGACAACCCTTTCTTCAAAGGACGTGTCTGAAAGTGGAATAGAACCTGACCAGATAGAGTAATAGAATCTTTGAATTGTTTGGGCAGGAAGGGACCTTAAAGATCATCTTGTCCATAGACAGAGCACCTTCTCCTAGATGAGGTTAGTGTTAGACTGTCACTTGTGTTCCATTTGTTGGGGATTCCCACCAGAGCTGTCTAGCAAAAAAATCCCCTAGACTTGAACATAGAAGGACTTAGCTTTGTTTGTTTTCTACTCTTCCCTATGCATCTCTGCTGAGAGGGACCAAATGGGCCTGTCCCCTTTTAGTGCTCTGCTGGGGGAGAATGTAAAGCTCAGGCCTTTGACTTTTCCACTACCCACACTTAAAGCAGGCTTATGAAGAAGAGGGAGAGTGACGTTTTACACGGGCAGATAGTGATAGGACAAGGAGGAAATTATTTGAAACTAAAGAGAGTAGGTTTAGATTAGAAGTTAGCAAGAAGTGGTGCGGCACTGGCATTGCCCACGAGAAGCTGTGGCTGCCCCACCCTCTCCTCCTGCTCCTGCCCGGCTCTCTCAGTCCAGCCCAGCAGCTGTGGTCGGCAGGTCTGACCCTAAGGCTTCCTTGACATGATGAGATTTGCATTTAAGTTTTGGGAGCAGCCTGTGCTGTGTTTTCCCAGTAGTCAGATGCTTTAGGGAAGACCTTCAGCTTTCATGGGCTGTTGCTCCGTGCCAGCTCCGACACCCGCTGTCACTGTTCCCGAGATCTTTGCGCTCTCGGCAGCGTCAGGGTGAGGATGGAGGTTACGGGGGTGCTGCTCTCCCAGCCGACCCGTGCGGGGCCCAACAGTTGTGGTGGAGGTGGGAAACAGGAGCAGGAGGCAGCTGAGGGATGGGGTCTCCAGGTCCTGAGCAGACGGCATCCAGCCCACAGGGTCTCTCCCTGTGCCGGGGACCATATGGTGCTGTATTTCACAGCCGGCCCTGAGCCCTGGGCCTCGGCAGGGACTGCGCATGAAAGGGAAGGGGTGGGCTCAGAAACGTTTGCTGCTGTTTGTGCTCGGGTCTCTCACAGGAGAGGTTATTGCCGGTGGAAGGCGTTAGGCTGTGCTGGGCAGGGACACGAACAGGCCGCTTTGGGGGGAGGTTAGGGGTGAGTGAATGTACAGGTGGGAAGCACTTTCATATATATTCTCGTCCTGCCAAACACATGGTTCCTGCCCATCAGAGGTGCTCTGGTAGGGTCTCTTTTCCATTTACCCTCTTCTAGGCCAAGCTTGGTTGGTGGGGCTGTGCCAGAGCAGGTGGCAGAACCCTGTAGCAAGACCTCTCCCAGAGCAGAGCTACAGATCCCGGTGATCTGGAGCAGGATTGCCTCCAGTCCCACAGCCCTAGGGGAGCAAGAACCACCTTCTTGCCATGGGTGCTTGGGCAGCCCCCTGGGAGGGTTCTGTGGGGGCAGCCCACCCTGAAAAGGGCTCAGGGTGCCCATGGTGGGACAGGGGATCCTGCCAGAGGAGCTGTTGGATTGCTAGAAGCCTCCTCCTAAATATGGACATGATTATTTAAAATTTTTTATTTGCTTGCTCTGGAACCCTTTGCATTTTTCCCTTAATCCTGGAGAAAAATCAGCGGTGCCCTGTGTGCATGTGACATGGCTGCGCACAAACTCCCTTTGTGACTTCTTTCTTTCACGGGAGAGAAACACATTCAGGAAAAGCAGGGCCCTGACAACAGGAATCAAGTGTTTCTAAATATGGACATCCTTTTTTGGACTAAAAAGTCTTTTTGTACCATGCATATTTCCCCTGTTAATCATTTCCTTTTGTTCCTTGCAAACTTGGGTCCTCCAATGTTATAGGAGGAATTATAGCCGCTCTGTTTGTAAACTTTTCGTTATGATCTATGAACTGCCTCATATGTTGCACGGATTTGCTGGGTTTTCTTTTTAATGTGGTTGGAAAGGCCAGCACTCTGGTTTACTCATCCTAGGCTTTAGGCTTTCCCTTTTTTTTTTTTTTTTTTTAAACAGTCATATTTGGCCTAAGCCCGTCTCGAAATATTGGGGATTTTACAGGCCATTGAGCTTTGCCTGGTCCTATTCACTGCTTTTGTGCTGCACTAATTGGCTTGATAAAGAAGGGCTTGGGCTCTGTGGAGTGCTTCTCCTCCAAGGTGAAATGTGAGATGGAGGGGGAAATATTCAGATGTTCACTAGCAGTTATGCTCGCTGGATAATCTGAATGCATCAGAAATGAGCTAGAGCTCAGACAAAGTAGGGGATTAGGAGTCTGAGATGGGCGAGCGGGTGGACATCTGGAAGCCTGCTGTTTAGCTCGTCTGCTGGGGTGGGTTGTGTCTTCACAATGTGGGTTATAGGCGCCGAAAATGAACAGCACGCTGAGATCACGGTGGCTCTCTGTGGGTATATTCCAAAATAACAATTGCTGTTGTTATTTGCAGAGGACCCTGCCCTCCCCAGCAGTGCTCTGTGCATTCAAGCTCCCTCCCTGACGCTGGAGGGACACGCTCTGGTCTGATGGCACTGTTTGCCAGCCCCACCTCTGCCTGCTGCTCCGAGGTTTTGGGGGGAAACCTCACGCATCCCCGTGGCTGGTGATACACAGCAGATGCTCAGGCCCTTGCTCGCACAGTGCCCCCTGTGATTTTGGGCAGGAGCAGCTCTGCAGAGCCCTACAGAAAAGAAGATGCATGGGGGAGGAGGAGAAAACTCAGCTCAGGGCTTCTGAACCCTTCCCAAGTGCAGAGGCCAGTTCTCTCGAAGTGGAGCCCATTGTTAGAGGGCAGGGCTGCCTCTGCCACCAGCAGCATCTGGAGCACCGTCTGCCCGGGGCCAGCTCCACTTGCTCCATCCCTCTCTCACTCCCAGCCCCTCACCCTCATCCCTGCAGGCACGAGGTTCATGGCTTGGCCATCAGAGTGCTGATGGAGCAGGGTCTTCTTCGTCTGATGATGAAAATCCTTCTGCTTTTTTGAAAACAGTACTGGAGAAGGAATTACAAGTATGTTGTAAACAGAAATTACTGAATAGTGGCTTGGTTTGCTTTTTCCCAGAAAGTAATTTCTTTCCCAGCCTTTCCACATGTGCTCCCTTTCTGCTCCTCCATCTCCAGCACCTTGCTCATGTTTCCATCCTTTTCCTGCATACCCTGCCTTGGCAGCTTCAATTTTGGCCACAGCTGTAGCGTGCCCAAATGTGGCTGTACACAGCTGGAGCTCCCAGCGCATATCCTGGAGCAGCACTGTGCCTGCCACAGGTGGGAAGCGTCACACTGATCCAGCCAGCACAGAGAGGTTTCTTGTTCAAGGGAACAGTGTAATTCCCACCCTACTCTGTTCCAGGCAATGCCATCGCTGCTGGACATGATGTCCCAGGGAATTAAAGCAGGACTGAGGAGTGAGCTAGATGCAGCCATGTGGCAGCGTGGCTGAAAGTTCTGACTCAGCAATATGTGGCCAGGTTGTGTGAAAGCCCTGCAAAATTGGTAATTTGTAGGGGATGTTCTTGTTTTACCTGTTAGCTGCACACACACTAATCTCACCCATGAGGCTCTGGGTACAGCACCAATGGTCGTTGACTCCTGTTCTGCTGCCTTGTTTTTTCACCTTTTTTGTGCAGAATTTATTTTCTTTTGCTTGGGGCAACAGAGCTGAGTCCCAGTATGCACTGGCAGCATTTTTACTTTCTGGGTACTTCTGGGTTCAAATGTTGTAGTACGTTTTTCTGTGTAGAAGCTTAGGGAGCTGCTGGCAAGGGTGATTTCTTGGCACTGGGTGGAGTGTAGGCACACAGGTAAAACAGCTCCTTTGCTAGGGTCAGGGTACCAGGGATCCTGCCTCTTGGTCTGTGCCAGCAGCAGCTTTTGGCTGGAGAAATGGGGGTCTAGAGAAGTAGCATAACACTGCTGTGGTCACCCATGGGCATCCTGGAAGCCAAACCTCTGAAAATCTGGATTCAAAATACTCCTTTTTGTCCCAGGGTGTGAGAAGGCATGTTTTTTACCTGAAAAGCAGGTCCAGAAAGGTTTTTTGTGTGCTGGAGGGGACTCTTGTTAGGTGACTTGCCCAATTTTACACACGCTAAATGCAGTTAAGCACTGCAGTCCCAATTCTTCCTCCACTGTAATATAACTTCTCAGGAAGTGCTGGCAGCACATAATGTTGAAACTGCTGAATAGCAGGGGGTGAGCCTGAGAGGCTGCCTGGGGTCTTTGAGATCCCCCAGGGCAGGGACAGGGCACCCTGCAGCTCCCTGATACTCTTCTGGGCTCTCAAAGCCTTTGCTGTGAGGTAGAGGAGGCCAGGTTTGGAGGAGGCAGCCCTGAGCCCTGTGTCAGTTCCCTGGGTTCAGTGGGGGATGCTCCTGCAAACAGCAGTGCTGGGAGTTTGCATTCCCCTCGGCCTCAGCCCTGAAGGAAGCCTAAAGCCTTGGTCAATAATAAGCTTATAAGACAGTAAATCTTGGTAATGAGAAAAACAGAAGACGGCATCTGCTCAACACAATGGCGCTGTGTATGGTCTGGTAAACAGCTATTGAAAGGAGATGCCTGTTATGGCAGGGGGTACAGCTGAACAGCCCAATTTCCATGCAGGGTTGGTGGGTTTCACTGCCCCCAGCCCTTCGGAGTGGCTGCTGGAATCCTGTTGGGGCTGAGCATGGGCAGAGGTGACCTGCTGCCCACGAGGCTGAGTGCTCACCACAGGTGCAGCAGCCCCTGCCACACAACCAGAGCCAAGTTGCCATCGTCCTGCACGTGTGGAACTGGAGATGGGCACGAGATGGGAATGCCACAGTGATTGCTTCTCCTCCTGTGCCCATGCCAATGCTTCCTTGGCTGCACTGGGAGATGCACATACTTCGGAGGGTACTCTGCTGCAAATAGGGGTTGGAGTAAAAATGGGAAACAGCTTCTTCTCTGTCTTTGGAGGTGCCAAAATGAGATGAGCTGATGGGCAACAGGTGCCAGGAGATGAATGCGTTGTGCAGGGGGCAGCAGGAAAAAGAAGAGGCTGGGTGTTCACTTGACACTCACTTCACCTGACCAACCTGGAGCCCGTGGAGGGGAGCTGGTAGTAGTCCTGCTCATGCTCCAGCTGTGTGAAGCCAGGTCTGCAAAATGGGGAGGAGGAAGAGAAGGGGGGAGTTAAGGGGAAGAAATCTGCATATGGTGTGTAATGCGTTTATGAATTGGGTCTTTAATAATTTACATTACCAGTTTAATACTTTGAATACAAATTATCTTGCCCATATGCTGTGCTGACAAACATAAAAATGGAGTAATCAAAGCTGTAATAGCACTACAGCAAAAAGACATAAAATGCCACTAGAAGGCTTAGGATAAATTATTGCATGCACACACCAGCTCTATGGCTCCCTGGTGCCAAAGGATGCATTGCAATTTCTTCCTCAGACTTTGCATTTGGGCTTGAGGACTGGTGCAGTTCCAGGAGTACTGCTCAAAATTCTGCAAGACGAGCAGCATTTAACAAAGAAGAGGAAAGAAAAAAAGGCTCAGACTTGTTTGATAAACACCACAATTTAAATTCTGCTCTGGCATTACATAGGCTGCCAAGAAAATATAGCCCTCTTATTTGTAGGGAGCCCCCTTCTTCCTCCAGCAGGGTTATTTGCATGTATTATAAACTGCAGTGCTGGCTTGCCATCTTCAGGCAGCTGCCACACACTGCACAGCATCCCTGTACATCCTTGTCCATCCCTGTGCTGCTTGGAGGTGGGTCCAGCCTGGGACCAAAAGGGATACCCAAGGGGGTATGCACCAGGTGACCCAGGCAAAGGGCAGCATCAGTCCAGGCAAAAAAAGTTTCACCTCATCCCTCTTCACACCTGAGCTCATTCCCCTCTCATACTTGAGCTTGGGGGGGTTGGAGGAAGTGGGAGAGGATGAAACAGCCCCAGGCCCTTGGTGCTGCCCCTTGGCCACTCTTGGGCTGCAGTTTAGGTACAAGGGAACAGTATGGAAGACCTTGGGAGCTTGTGGATGCTGCAGATGACTAATTGTTTGTTTTTAGCAGTCTTTTGGTGCACATGTGCGTGTGTACCGGGCACAGGGTTCTGCAGCAAAAGGAGCAGGTTTGCCGAGCAGAGATGCAAGTGGTGCTCACAGGGAGCAGCTGCATTTGTAAATGTCAGTAGACCTTGTGTTGTACCTTGTGGCAGAGCCTCTGCTTTTAAATACCAGCCTATTTATTGGTGCCACATCTCCAACACATCCCAGCTACAGGCAATCTTTCACAGAAAGAGCCGTTTAAGGCTCACATTTGCATACACTGAATTTCTCAGCTATCAGGATTACTCCATGCTGTAATCCATTCTGTGCTTCTAATATGATCAGTGAAAAATGAGGCTTCTTCCCAAATAAATCATCACCAATGAAGGAAATGGTGGGTTTTCCACAAGGCCTGAGGCTCCCGCAGTAGCAGTGTCTTTTTCCAAAAGGCAGAGAAGTCTGGGCAGGCTCATTCTGTGCTGCATGAGCTCACTGCCACTCTGCCCAAGATCTAAAGCCTTTGCATATGAATGAGATCTGCTGCTGTCTGCCTCCCTGGGATGTGGTGCCAGCAGCTCAGGAATAGTGCACCCATGGGCTGGGGTTGCCCCTCTTTGTCTCATCCATTATTCCATGCATTGGTGCACCTCCCTTTCACATGCTAAAGGAAGAGGAGTGAATGCCAGTTTGGCATCGTGTGTCCTGGCAAGATGGGTTCTCAGGGCTGCAAGAAGTAAGAAAGAGAGAGAGAGAGAGAGAGAGAGAGAGAGAGCACCCTCCTCCTATCTCGCCTGCCGGTTTCACCTTGCTCTGCTCCTTGTGTTCCTCCAAAGCCTGGGTTTGCCTGTGAACAGGGGGTTTTGGAGGAGCCCCACGCCTCCCCTGACCCTGGGAGCAACCACATGACAGAGCAGACCTGCTATTGAAGCCAAAAATCCTCAGAACAAAGAGGCAACGGGAGCTTTTCCTGCCAGGGGCGATGGGACCTCTCTGTGTGAGTCAGGAGGAGGAGAAACAGGTGGGCATCCAGCCCCCACTGGAAGAACTTTTCCCATTGCCAGATCTTCTGGAGAATAAGGCCCTTACTGATCCTTTTGATCCACAAATAAATTGGATGGATCAAAATCACAATGAGAAATATCCCCATTCTCATCCAGAAGGGATTTTCAGCATAACAAGGTTTTATGTGACTCATAAACTTTAACATTTATTTCTGCACGCGAGGTAAATATTTCCCCCTCTGAACGCCTAAGCAATGCAATTTTGTTTGAAGCCTCCATTTGTTTAAGTCTGAAGGTGACGATAATTCACCTGTTTTCCCTTCCTGTATTTCCCCAAGCAATGGCATAAGCCAAAATAGAGCGAACTCAGCTCTGGCTGTTTTTCACTTGTCAGCTGTGTCCCTCAAACACGCTCAGACAATCTTTGTCCTGGAGTTTACATTTGGGCACCTTCTGACCTCCAGCTGCTGCTAAACGGCCCTGCCTTCTCCTGTTTAGAGGAAGAAATACAGCATACCTGTATACAGCCACTGCCAGGGCAGGCAGGAAAGAGAGACATAACTTAATCTAACTCCAGATAAATCATGGTTTCACAGCGATCTGCCTGCCACAGGCAGCCCAGAGTCCCATCTCCTTGGCACCGTAACAACACTTGTCATTCAACGTCCCAAAGAGACCCACTCACGGCCAGAGATCACAGATGACTGAGGAGATGGCTGGAGCTGTAAACACCATCAATCTGGAGAAAACAAACACTCCTGGGAGCTGATGTCAGATGGGGATGTCCGAAGTCAGCTCTTGTCTCTGCAGAGCACAGGATGTGCACATGAGCTGCAGGGATCCCCAGCCTCACACCTCCCAGGTCCTGTACTACCTGAAGCTCCAGCAAACCCAGGAAGACAAAGTGCTGCCTGTCCTCTTCCCTGGAAGGGCTTGGGTCCCCAGATTTTGGAGGCTGTGACCCCCCTGGGCAGCTGGCAGCCCCTTGCAGAAGGGGCCCATGGTCAGGGTAGCTGCTGTGGGGGTGGCCTTGGGGGTGGCCATGGCATGTGGAATGGGGTGCAGCCCCATTCCAGTCCTGTAGCCACCCTCCGACCTGCAGGGCTCCTGCCACAGAGGGAGGCTGGTTTGGGAGAGGTGTTTGAGTTTTATTTTTAGTTCCCCACTTACAGGCAGAGACCCTCAGTGTGGGCAGAGAGCTCCTTGTCCCACGCCTGCTTTTGGAGAAGCTCCCCATCTCATCATGGGCGGTGTGTTTGCAGCACAGGTACCTTGCTTTGTTTTCTATCCTTTTTTGTACCCCTTTGGTGCCTTTCCTGGCTTTGGTGGCGTCTGATTTACAGCTGGTGTCATGTGAAATCTGAAGCATGTGCTCTCCTTCTGCCCTGCTCCCACCAGGGACTCCCCTGTTTGCCCTGCAGCTCCCAGTGTGTCTCCCTAGGTCTCTGCCTGTCCTCAAGGACATGCTCATGTCCAAGCCTAAATTCAATGCTAAGAGGCACAGGCTGTTTCTTTATCTGTCTGCTCTTTCTTTTCTTTTCCCCTTTTTTAAAGGAAACTGAATCCAAGGCTGCCATGTAATGATGATGGCATTATTTCTATTTCCATAGTTCCAAGAGGTAGAGAACAGAGTCCCACTGGGTTAAATGCAGCACATGTTATAACAAAAAGACAGTCTGAGTGCCAAACAAGTTGCAATCTTCTTTTTAATGTAAGGAATGTAAAATTAAGATTACTATAGCAACATCTTGCCCACGTTGAACACAGATAGGATCTGTTGGTCTATATAAATATATATGAGCGTGTGTATGTGTGTATATATATATATATATATATATATGTAATGTACACATACAAATCCTAAATATCTCTGGCAACCTTTTCTGTAGTTGAATTTATATTTAATTTCAAGCTCTCTGTATCACAGATCTAATTTGCATCCAGCTTTCCTTCAGCAGCCTTGCCTTTCCATCAGGCTCTTTTGTGCCCACTGCATGCCAGGCTCAGGTGCCCACTGCCCACTGCTTAGCCCCTGGCTGGGACACGGACAAACTCTGACTGGGGGAGGTAATCCCACCTACTGGGATTCATTTTAAATGTATACAACCCTGGTAAACCTTATCATTGACCTAACATCTCCAAATTTGCTGCCTTTAATCAGATTTTAGGAAAGTGGGGTGAGCTTGAGACATGCAAATCTTTCCTTTTTCTTCCTGTGTCTCTTCCCTTAAGTTACTAGTTCAACTTTCAGTTAATTTCCTATGAGGTATGAACCACAGCTCTCGTTTCTTCCCCATGACTGAATAAAACCTGGGCCCAGAAATATCTGTGGGAAGGGCAGAGGACAGCCAGGAACGAAGAGCTGAAGGAAAGGCAGCAGGAGGATGGATGCTCCTACAGCTCAGTGTCACTTGAAATCTCTGGGAAAGCAGCAGAAATTCAAGGACTGTTTTCACCTTGTTGCAGAGGTAAGTGGAGTTACTGATAAAGAAGAACTTTAACATCAGCAGATCTGAAGAGAGCCGTCTTTGCTTATGAGCCTACAATCAGGCAGGAGGGGAAAACTGGGCATCAAACTGTGCTAAGGAGATCTGAAGGATATCACTCTCTGCCAAAGAAAGACACACTGGAGGGATACCCTCTTCTCTCGAGGAGCAGGAGGAACTTGTGGCTCATTTGCAGCAGCTTTAAGGCTGTGGAGTTGAACGTGCACAGTTGGCGTGCTGGTGGATCCACTGTTTTCAGACTGTAATGGAGATCTGAGAACCAAAACTGAAAACGTCTGTTGGCAGGTCTGGATGGAGAAGCTGGAAAGCAGCCTGGAGTTGCCAGCTGCAGATTTCTGGTGCCTATGACTTAACAGAATTAAATACAAGGAAATAAATCACAGACAGCTCTGCCTGTAGGGTCTAGAAGGAAAGCAAAGGGGCTGGGATGAGGTGGGTGAGCAACCCCAGTGGGTCTGTGGGAATGGCTGGAGTGGAAAGGTGAAGAATGGATCTGCAGGGCACAGAGAGGCCCACTTGCAAAGCCCACCCAGGTAAATGCAATAACTTTCCTTCAGACAGAACTGCTCTATGAGTGGGAATCAATACCCTCCTGCAGACCCTGCAAAAACCAAAGTGATAGCCTGAGGAAAGGGAATCTCTTCACTGGGGAAAAAACCTTTGGTTGTGGAGTCAACCGGCTGCAGCCCCTCTGTTAACTCCCACCACACTGCCACTGTGGATGGCTGCACTTCTGCAGGGGCAGGTAGGTATCACACATCCCCCTTGGCTCCACAGCACTGCTGTGCCAGCCACCATCACCATCACCTCTCTGCTTTTTATTACTCTTGACCCTCCTGGTCCCATCAGGTGATTTTAAGCAAGCCTGCCACCAAGGCTGTAATGGGTTCTCATGTCCTCCTATTTATGCTCTCACCCAGCAATTTGCACAGGGCTGTCGAGCTCTCTGCTTGTAATTGACAGGGGAAGGCAATCTGCTTCATGAGAGGAAACATCCCCACGGCTGCTGGATCTGAGCAGGCTATTTCCCATAATGAGGATGAAGTAAAGCAGGATCTCGCTAAGAGCTGTGGATGTAGCTGAGCCCTCATTACTGCAGAGGTGCTGCTTGGGACATAATTAAGAGCTCGAATGTGTTGCACGGTCCTTCCTACACCGCTGCCTTATAGCAGGGTCCTTAGTGCCCAGCGCTCCTGAAGTTTGCTCAAGTCACAATCCAGGCTGCAGGAGGGGCTGCTCCAGGAAACAAAAAGGTTCTTCTCTTCTTAACGCAGTTGTTTCTCTCCCTGCAGAGGACAACCATGGGAATTTCAGCCTTAGCATTGGAAAGCAACTGCCAATGGCAACGGCTTGTGCCATCCCCAGCTGGACGTGTGGGCAGGACGTGCTTGCAGGTGGGTGTGCATCCGAATGCAGATGGGGGCTGGGGAGGCAGAGAACTAAAGGGGAGAGTCCCCAGAGCATCTCAGCAGTTTCCATCTCACACTGTTCCCCCTGCACAGTCAGAGGATAGATAAACTTGGGTCCCTTCTTCACATACAGGTGGTGGTGACCTGGGTAATATCCTGATGTTTTCAAAAGTTTTACTCTAACTGGGATGAACCCCAGGCTGGAGGAGGGGGAAGTAACAGGAGAGAAAGTGAGGTGAGAGAGGCTGTGAGAGCTGCACTGGGAAAACTGAGAGCAACTCAGCCAGCTTCCCTGTGGGTGCTGATGTGGGACACAATGAGAATAGCGAGATTTTTGTGTGCACAGCATGTTGGGGCAAAAGGGATGGGCTGAAAAGGAATGGTGAAAGGAGAGCTGTAAGGAGCAGGAATGGGTTTTGTTCTGGTTTCTAATGGTAAGAAAAGGGACTGGGTGAGGAATCTCAATGAGAAAAAGTATGAAGCGCTCCTTTTTTTCTCCCTCCTTTCCTCCTACCATCCCAAGAGTTTTCCGTGGAAGGGAAAAGCCTGCCCCAGCCTCACTTGAGCACACACACTGGGAGATGGTGTGAGGAGAATGGGTGGTCCTTCTTCTGCTTGAGTCAAAGGCAGATCTTGAACACAAATGGAGTGGGGGGACTGATCTGTCATGAACAAGCTTTCCTCTCTTTACATTGCTTTGATTTGCAAGAGTTTCTTACTTGGATACTAAAACACTTTAGGTTTTGTTAGCTGTTAAATATATCAATTAAATCTTTCCCTAAGGGCTTTTTTCCCTCAGCAACTCCTACCAGCTGGACCATTTCCATATCTTTCCTTCAGCCATGACTGTCACCTGGGCAGAGTCCCGTGCTACCTCTCAGTTGTCATCTGAACATCATCCCTGAGCAGCCTACGTAGCAACCAGGCTGTCTTTGCTGGGAGCAGATCTTCTAATTTGGCTTTTTTGGGGGGGTAGGGTTAAGTAAAGTCACTGAAAAATCCCATGTTTTGTCTTAGCATCTTGTAGATGAGAGCTACCAGAAAACCCAGCACGTGTGTCCCCAGGGATGCAGAGCTGGGTTCGAGGCACTGACGCTGCCGCAGGGAAAAGTTTCTTCACACATATTTATTTGCCAGCAGAGACTGTACAAATCCCATGCATAATTCAGCCGATGCCATACAAATCATCCCACTGGTAAAAGCCTTTTCAGAAAGCATGATTTGATTGCAACAAACTTTGACCTAAATGTGCTGCAGCCCTGTATGACAGGTTTTAAACTTTTGCCGTCACTTCCTTCCGAGAGGCAGAGTGAATCTAGGTCAGACACACACCCCCCGCCCCCCCTTGCTTGTTTGTAACGAGGCTAATTCTGATTTCATTCATGTTGCATCCTCAAGTTTGAGATGGAGGAAAAAATGGGATCTTTGAAAAGCAAGTCATCCTCAAAGTCATTCTCCTTAAATCTCATCTTGGAGCAGAGGAAGTGGTTTGATGTTGCATCCCAAGGCAACATTGTTGATGCCATTTATTATTCAGGGTGCAAAAGGAATGCGGAGTTTTCCTTCTTTCCCTTTTTATTCGGGTTGCAGTGCTAAGCAGTTGGGCAGAACGAGCAGGCCTGTGTCCGTGGCTGTTAACAAAAAGGCCTGTTCTGGGCGGGCGGCGTCAGGCTGCTGCTGCGGGGACAAAGGGGGGAAGTGGCTGAACACAAGGTTATTAGTTTGTCTGGAGTTCCTAGGCAAGCACGGCATAAATAGAGCTGCTTGTTTGTTGATCTCCTCTGCAATGGCAGCTCAGGGCAAGCTGCTGCATTCATCTATTTATTGCTGAGGCAGCCGGTGCTGCTTTTCCCAGGACTGGGATTCTCTTATGCCGTGCACAGTACTGCTGTGTTGCCTCTGCAAATAGAGCTGCACAGTCCAAATGGACGAGAGAAAAGTTTAGGAGAGAGCAACGATTGCTGTGTATGTTTGGCTAGAGAACTGCAGGTGGATAATGGTGATTCCCCTGCAGGTGATGGTTTGGAAATAATTCTGTCTCCTGGCCAGATGCTGGATTTAAGGGCAGAATTGAGAAAAGGGGCAAGGGGGGGAAGGTGTTTGCCCTTATTTTTATGCTAATAGTCATGATGCATGGCAGGACTAAATTACTTATTTTAGCCATCTTTTGTCAGCTCAGTGAATCTTAGACTGCACCAAGGAATGAACCTCCCCTGTCTGGGCTCTAGATTGGAATCTTAAACGAGTAAAATAGACTATGCTGGAAAGGCACGGGCTGAAGCTCTCCACTGGCTGAGCATTGCATCCTTGTGGCATCCAACACCTGTGGGCTGCTCGTATTGATATGGGAAGCAGCAGAGACCTCTACACTCTCACCCAATCTGTTCAGGGGTAGAGGAAACCTGCCCTGCCCATCACCAGGAGCAGCCATGCACGGGCTGAAGAGTGTGGAAGTAGTCCATGTGACAAAGGATTTATCAGCCTCATTTCTGCTTGTGCTTTATGTGTCTCTCCCAAAGGCCATTGCTTGAGTCAAAATGCCCATGTGTTGAGAAATGACAACTTTCACTGCCTGCTGTTTTTGCTAAAAATAAATACAGGTACTTGGCTAGGCTGGTGCTGTGGGAGAAGAGGGGTTCAGCTTCAGTCAGCATTCTCTGTGCGTGTGGATCTGGGGAACAGAGCAGGTGTTTGGTGGGACATGGGCGAGGGAGACAACTGAGTGTTCCTGCTTGAGTGCCTCAGTGTCAGGAGTGACTATAAAAGTGCCCCTGCAGCTCACTGGGAGTTATTTTCAGTGAGGAAACCACTAACCTTCCCCATGGTCCGGGTGGTCCCGGTGGTCCTGGTGCCTGATTTTGCAAGGAGGGTGTTTCAGATCAAAGATGGCTTGCCTGCACCCTGTCTTGCAACTGAGACAGGCAGCATGGAAGCTGAGGGTCTGATTCTGTATCTCTCTCCCTTCTTTCCATGTCTCTTCCCTCCTTTGACATGGGGCACCAAGACACCTTTGAATGAGCTAATGTTGGTATTCTGAAATTTTCAACCTGGTCCTGATCCAATGCTAACCTACTGTTTCCAACAGGTGCCCAGGGGGCCACTAATTATTTTGGTAAGCATGAGAAGTTCCCCAGGTCTGGCTAAAGGGAATGGGTATGTCACTGTCATTAAGCATGCTTAGTCAAAACAGCAAGAAAAATTTGCCTTAAACACACCATGTTCAGTATAGTAGTATTTGTAGAGAACAGCTATTATCTTTGTATATTTGACAAAAGTTAATTGTCTCTGTGACAATCAGTGTAGTAGTCAGCCTGTACCTGTATAAGAGGGAAAAAAAAAAATCTTCATTTATAAGCGATTCATTAAGTAGCATTAAAGCTGTCTCTGAAGACAAAATAATCTTTTTAAAGAGGACTCAAGGTAGCGAGAAGGAAGATTAATGCCTCAGCTATTTTTCAATTATGTAAGCTTCCATTTATTACAGTATACCTGGATTAACTCTTACTAAGCTGTGTGTCCTGGTAGGTGGGGCTGGGAAACAGGGGTGCCGTGTGTCACTGGACATGCTCAGCGAGGGATGAGAGATGCTGTGCCCAGGGCTGCTGTGATGAGCACGGCAGGAGGGTGCCAGGCACTGCCCCTCTCAGCCCCCCCGTTAGCAAAGCTGTGACAGTTTTGCACAAGGTGTGCATTTATGGTGCTTGAATATTTTGCACTGATTACATTCTACCTGATCTTCCTGTTTGCATGCATGTACCTACTCTCCCTGGTGTAGTTCAGGTACTGAAGGGTTCTGGTTTCTGTCCCTAATTCAGGTGCCTTCTCCTGTGATCACTTTCATGAGCCTTGCACTATCAAATGAGCCTAAATTCTTCTAACACACTGGGGATACTCTTATTTCAGCATGATTTATGTCAGCAGTTCTGGTAAAGTGTAATTAAAAAGGTCTCATTGATACCTCTACCTTCATTTTTTCCCCTTGCTACTGCTTCCTAGAGTGTTTGCCTTGTCTCTTAATTGAAGCAGTGAAGAGTCCATTTAGCAGGAAGGTGGGAGGAAACAGCCTGAAGATCATTCATCTAAATCACTCCAGTGATGAAAACAGTTACTCACTACATCTATCATAATTTCTTCTAAGTTTTTTTATGGAAGATTAGTTGCTGCAACTATGCAGATGCACACATGCCTGGTAGAGCTCTGCAGACCTTCCCATCTAGGGCAGTCACTCCAGGCTGTGGAAAAAGACTGCTTTTTGCAAGTATAAATTACACACCACAAAAAAGTGGCCAGATAAAAAGCCCTTTTTATGTTTTCCCAGTTGCATTAATTTAATGAAATGTTACATCCCCTTTACCTCACACTGCTGTGTGAGCAAGGTTTTCTTAAGTGCAAGGACAAAATATTTTTTTGGTAGCTTTGGTGCTCTTGCCAAGACATTTGTATGTAAAGTTCAGGTCCTTTGAAGTCACATCCTAGTTCTCCACAGCTGAAACATACCTGAGAGCAACTTATAAATGGTGCAAAACTGACAGAGAAGAGCAGAGTGAAGGTGAAAGGTGCTGAAAGGGTATGTCTGTGAGAGCTGACTTTACTCCTGTCTGCAGGTATGTCCTGAACAGAGCAGCTGAAAGTCCATGAACAATGTTATTTGGTTTACACAGAGAAAATATTTTCAAAACTATGCAGAATTCAGTGCAGAGTGTCAAAAGGAAGCCAAAAGAAGCTACATGTCAAGGCCAAAATGCTGTCTTTAACAATTCAAGAATGCAGGATTTTGATAATTTTTGATATATTTTTTTCTTTTTTCCTGAAACTGAATGCTCTCCAGTCATAGGAAAAAGGTAAAAAGACATTTAAAGAGGGTTGACTCAGCAAGGTTCTGAACGCAGATGCAGGCTCTGGCCCTGGGCTACCCTTCCAGGGCAGACCCTGTTTGCTGGTGGTCTCTGCTGTGCCTTGCTGCTGCTTGTACTCTGCTGGCAGGGAATGAGCCGTCAAAGGCTTTGCTTTTTGCTTTGTTATTGACTCACTCCACCAGGCAGTTGTAAAACCCCCACGAGGGGTTGTGACACAACCTTAATGTTTGCTTGGACACTTTGACCTGCACACAGAGGGGGGGCTTTGGGCAGAAGCCAGAGGAGGTGGTGCTGGACAGCCTAAGCATGGCCCTGTCCTCTGTCCTGACCGTGGCTGATGCTGAGCACCTCTGCTATGAGCATGGGCTGAGAGAGGCCGGAGAAGCTGTTCAGCCTGGAGAAGAAAAAGTTTTAGGGACACCTTAAAGCACCTTCCAGTCCCTAAAGAGGCTGCAAGAGAGCTGGAGAAGGACAGGACAAGGGCATGCAATGACAGAACAAGAGGGAATGGCTTTAAATTGATAGAGGGTGGGTTTAGATTAGATATAAGGAAGAAATTTTTTGACTGTTGATGATGATGATGAGGCCCTGGCATAGGTTGCCCAGAATAGCTGTGGATACCACATCACTTGAAATGTTCCAGGCCAGGCTGGATGGGGCTCTGAACAGGAACCTGGTGTTCCTGAAGTTGTCCCTGCCCACGGCATGGGGAATTAGAACTGAATGATCTTTAAGGTCCTTTCCAACTCAAACCATTCCATGGTTCTATAGTATCCCTATTTTCTCTTTTCTGATTTTATTTTCTAAACAAAGCTGAGAGCTCATGTGGTTGTGGCATTGCAGCCACAGTCTGACCACAGTGGTTTGGTGTCTTCTTGCTCATGCTGGTGAGGAATAAAGCACAGAAGGTGCCTGAGAGCCCCAGTCATGGGGTGAGGCTGCAGGAGCTGGGAATCCCGACTGAGAGAGCTGAGTATCCCGACTGAGGGAGCCGGGTGTCCCGACTGAGTGCTGATAAAAACGGTATCCCGATTTTTCCTGCCACTGAAAGGCTGCTGAGTGAGGGGGCTGCTGAGCTTACATTACTGCTGGGTCTTCTACAGCGCACACGTTACAGCACACGGTGAAAAGTATTAAACCGAAAGCGAATGGTTTTATTCTGGCGTAATTGGTTGAAAAGGTCCCTGTGGGGATGGGTTTGCCGGAGGGGTGGCTGGCTGGGAGCGGAGCCGCGGGGCAGCGAGAAGCAAAGGCACCGGGAAAGGCTTCAGCGACTGGAGGTGCGAAACTTCGCCTCCTAATCTCTCCCTGCCGGTACCTCTGCCCGGGGACGGGAGACGGGCGAGCGTCCCGGCGGCAGCGGAGGCTGGAGGGGCGCGGGTCCCGCCGGGAGGGCGGGCGGGGAGTGCGTGGC
>VWZN01013637.1:379921-463457 GCA_013396955.1 Regulus satrapa | reverse complement strand
AGGGCACCTCCTCCGGGCAGCCCCGCGTGCGGCGCGGTCCGGCCGGGGGCTCCGAGCTGCCGGCGAGCCGCAGTAGCGCCCGCCCGTCGCTGCTCCCCGGTGACCGGGGCTGCCGCCGGGCTCCCGGCTCACTCTCTGCCCGCCCCGTCCCGCTGCTGCTGCTGCCCTCCGACTTTTCGAAACTTTTGTCCCCAGAGGCAGCTGCAAACGGAGGAGCCAGCTCAGGTAAAACCCACGTCCCTTCAGCCGAGCCGCGCTGCGAGGAGCGGGGCAGAGGCGCAGGTGAGGACAGCGCCGAGTGCCGCGGCAGGTGCCGAGCAAAGAGTGCTCGCGTTTCTAAGACGAGTCCATTACAACGCTGTACACTTGCTTTTGTGTTCCAGCCTTTCATTGTTTTAATATTTTTATCGTAGATCTGCTGTGCGGAAAGCAGAGTGAAGCATTTACATGTTTTTCCCACGGGTAATTTGGAAGCCTGTTTTGTAGCCTTAAGTATTGGCCTCCCTAATGAATTCATCTAGGAAAATTGTTAAACTGATATTATTCAGTTGGTTTTTTTTAGGAAGGTTGTATTATTTGAGGGTGCAAATTTCTTTCCTTCAAAGTCTTGTTATTTTAGCAAATAAATAGTACTGGATATGAGTATTAACAGAGGACTTATACTGGATATAAGTTGCTCTGTAAGGAGTTTCAAGTAGTCTGTGTACTGCTGCTTAAATTGTACTATATCGTATATTTTGCTGAGGACTGTATCCCTATCTGCTTTTATAGAGAGAGACATAAAATGACCTTCAGTTTTATAGCTTGTAAAATGGCTTTAATGAAATATCTGTAGTTTATGATGTGCAAGTTGCAAGTATTTTGAGATGCTGACGTCTCACTGTCTCTCTCAGTCTTCTGTAAATAAGCTGTAACTCAACAGGGTTCAGTAAAAGTACCTGGTGGATAAGGCTGACAGGACAATTTCGCTCCAGTGCCTGTAACGTTTGATTGATTTATTAAGGATAGAAGGCATAGAAATGACCATTGGCTTGGGCAGGCACTGGAACTGTGAGTTGCTTTTTAACTGGTACATAAAATGCTGCTCATAGGACCCATAGTACACAGGCTGTAGCGGGTTTCTGAGAAACTGCAGTATAGCTGGAAAAGATTTTTGCTCTTCTCTTCAGCTTTGTTTTAAAATGTGGGTGCTACAAGCTTGTAATCAGTCGTTCTGGGGAAGAAAAAGAAGCGCCTTACCCTTCTCCCCAAGAGAACTAGCTGTTTATGTTATCTGGCTGCAAGCAGATTTGAAGCTATTAACGGCTTTTATTAGCTTTCAAATTGTTGATCACTTGAATGCGTTTCATGTTTTAAGACTGCCTCCACTGTGAGTTGAGTTAAAGCTCCCGTGAAAGTGAAAAAGACCAGCTTTGTGTTGAAGCGATCACAGATATTTTCCAGATCTTAGTCCTTGTCAGTAGCCTGTTGTCTGCTCTCTGTACAAGCTGTCAGCGTGTACGAATAAAGTCAACACCAGTGCAAACAGTGCTAACCTTCCTGATTTGAGGGGACGTGGCTCTTTAGCACGCAGAACTTGAGTGTGACTAGTGGGGAATTCAGTGTGACAGACTTTGAAGCTGTGGTAAATCCCAAGACCCATCCTGATTTGTTCACCTGAGCAGTGTTCCTCCTTCAGTCACAGCCTAAACTGGGAATGCCTGTGCTGAATCACCAAGGGGTTTAGCAGCAGGTGGGTGAGGTGGTCAGGCTAGTGATGGTGGTCTGATTCAGTAAAGTAAAATGTCTAACCTGCATCCACGTGTTGTCATTTTGTGCTGCTGAAAAGATCACCTGTGCTTAGGGTGTTCAGACCATACTGCTTCCCTCTGTGTTAGGAAGTAAGCAGTCTGTCAGCCTCTCTGGACACAGGACAAGAAGTCAGGGATCTCATGCTCCTCCAGATGTGTGAGCAGCCACGTGAATGAGAGGGGCTCATCTGGAGCCCAGCAGCCAGATTGAAGTCCTTTGGACAAAGAGTTTATCTGCTCATGTGCAAATATACTCTAAGCCAGTTCAATAAATGAAAAGGGCACCTGTGATGGCTGTGTCAGCTCTTGCCAGATCCTGGAAGAACCAAGTCATCCACTTCTGGAGCAAGCTCACATAAGGTCATCCAGCTGGAGCTAAAATCGTATTGTCAGGGTAGGCTGGATTCAGGCTGGGATGTGTCACTGGCACTCCTTCAGTATCTGTAGAGGGTGATCACCATTGTGAGGTTGGGGTGTTTGGTCCATTCCCCATGGTGTTTTTAAAGAAGTTGTCACTTGTCACTTCAGCACTGCCCACAGCCACAATGGCACACAGCTGCAAGAGTGTTCCTGTGATCCTGACTGTTGGGCAGGATCTCACAGCAGCATTTGCCTGGAACAGAACAAAGAGAAGGAGCTGAGTGGTGCCTGTGGGCAGAGGAAACTGGGATTCACAAAAAGCCCCAGGTGTCCTTTGTGGTAGATATTCACATCTTCACATCCACAGCTGATTGTTCAGCCAGTCTGGTGTTAGACTTTCCTACATCCAGCTACCTAGACACTTGGTACACTGGGACCACATTTGTGTGGTCAGAGACGTTCAAAAAAAGCTCCAGCCTTTGGTCTATATATCTATAATGCCGGGCAATGACATGATTGAGGGTGAAGGGTGTGAGGAATAACTCAGCTCCTCTCACAGGAAAAATGTCTGTGTATCTTTAGGGGTGGGGTGAAATTTTTTTTGCCAGCTGAAAACTTTGATGAACCTGACCATCCTGCTCTTGCACTGGGCACTGGGGGAGTTGGGAGGAACTTGCTCTTTCAAGAGAAATCCCACTACTTTTCTGTCCATCTGGGAAGGTATAATGTAAGTTGATGTGTCTGGTGTTGTTACTGGAAGGTGCTCAGAGTGCTGAGCACAGATTAGGACCCAAGTAAGAAATTATGATAATGAGCCGTGTATAATGTGGCACGTGCGGAACCAGGACCAGCCAAAGGCTGCTGGCATGGCTGAGTTTACAGCTTTCCATTCTGGCTGTGGCCAGCTTTACAAGTGTGAAAATCGGCTCTAAAACCAGCCAATATTTTTCAATGAGTTAGCCTGCTCCCTAGGCAGAGGTTCTGGCAATACCCCTCTCTAGTTCTTCTGAACTCGCTGCAGACTCAGGCACACAGCCCAAACATGCATTCCCTGGGAACCCATCTCTCCCAGCAGTGCTGCCTGGAGCTTTGTGTGCAGAGAGCAATTTCTGCTGCCTTATAGGCCCTTTTTACTCTTGGGAACATCATCTCTGAGGATCCAAAACCTCTCTGGGGGCAGGCAGTGCAGGTACAACTCTAACGAGGTAATTTGGCTCAACTGGCTTTTAATCCTCTGGATATACACTATACAGGGCTGTTTGCATAGCAGGGGGGATTTTGCTCTTGAACTGTCACCCCAGCCAAAGCTGGGCGTCACACAGCAGTCTCTACGTATTATGTCAACACGGTTACCTTTGTCAGCCAAATGCAAACTCTAAGAAGAAATACTAGATCCATTTGACAAACCCGCCAGCCAGAAAACTGTTGACCAGCAGGAGTTGTGTTTCCATCCCTGAGTGCTGGCCGCTCCCTGCCCTGTTGGGAGCACGGGCAGGGCGACCAGCCTGCACTTCCTGGGTCAGCCGTTTGCCCTCTGGAAATACTGGCACTGTGCTAAGTTTTTGTTTGCTTGAGCAGGATTTTTTATTTATTATTCCAAGACCTCTGGAACTTCCTGGCTGGCCTGGGACATGCTTCTGATTTGTTTTTTTAAAGTCACTGTTAGGAATTTGGGTGAGCTCCTTCATAGGCTCTGAGTGCAGGTTGTCTTGTTACAGATGTGAAGGATGGTTTGCAGATGGTGTTGGGGATCTTCCCAACTCGCTTTTCAGAGAATTGTGCTGTAGCTGATATCTACATCATCCTTATTTGCAAAGATAAAAAGTAACGCTTATACTTTCTGCATCCCCTATATAAGGATACTTTCATTGTACTTTTTTAGCATCAAGCCTAATGTGTTGATAGATTGTTGTTTTCCTGATGGACCTATTGCCTCTAGATTTTTAAAATATCTTTTTGCTTTCTTTATAAAATGTATCATTCTATAAAATTTGCTCTAATCTAATAGTGGACTTCTGATTTTTTTTTTCTACTTTATTTTTTTTAATATGGCTCTTGTCTTAAAAATATTCCTATGTTAAACCAAATACTTTAAATATATATATACCGTTGCTTTTCTTGATGGGAAAGAGGGCTCTACTAAGGCATCTTTAAACATCTTCCAATAAGCATTGTCACACTTATATTTAGATGTTTTCTCTCAGTTATTTTTATGTCTGGTTCTTTCTAGTTTTGTGAAACTGACCTTTAGGAGATGATGTTTTGGACCATGTTCTGTTTCCTTACCTCAAATGTAGTTGGGAACTATGATTGGTTTTCTTCCAGCTACTGCAGGATTTCCTTGTCCTAGAAAGCTATCTATTATATGTAGGTGTTGAGATTTATTTTTTAAATTTTTTTTTTTAGCACCACAAACCCCCCAGCATCTGCCATAAGCCTGAAATTACATCTCTTCTTGCTGTACATTGTGGGTAGATGCTTCAGGAGCTGCTCATCTGTTCCACTGATTCACTTGTCTCCAGCAAACTCCTACCAGTGCAGCTGATGTACCCAGCCCATGGCCCCCTGGAATGGGGGGCCCTGCCACAGGTGGCCGAGGGGAGCTCTGCTGAGGGGAACAGGCTCTCCCCTTCCCCACCCAGCAGCCCCTTGCCCTTCAGCAGGGATGGGCACCTGTGACATCAGAGGGGTGAGCTGCTGACGAAGGTCTCTGCTCTTGAGGGGGACAGTCCATGCCAGCTGCTGATGTACCACCCAGGTGACGGATCTGCCGTGTCAAGCTGACCGCCAATGCTCCCCCAGTGCCACCAACCGTGGGAATGGTACCTGCAGTGTTAGGGCTGCTCTGGAGCAGCCTGGCTGGGGCTGGGGCTCAGCGCAGTGAGGGCATGGGCTGTAGGGCTGCTGCAGAGTTGTTGAAAGCGGTTTCTTGGGGGGGTGTGGCGGGCTCTGGGAGCAGCAGTGCAGCTGGGGCTGGATCTGTCCCTCTGCTGCAGCCCCCTGCTCCTGTGGCTGTGCAGGTGGGTGCTGGAGTGGGGCTGCTGGAGGTGGGAGAAGTGAGAGTGACAGTGGGATGAAACGTGAGAAAATCAATTTGGATTAAGGTGAAGTGTGAACTTTAAGTGTAATATCAAGTGGAGAACTTGACCTGTCTTTTCCTAGAAAATGTCTTGCCCAGTCAGAGACAGAGACATGGCATTTGTTCGGGCTGTGCTGGAGCCACAAGCCCATGGTCAAACTGATTTGGGGAGGTCTCTGATGGCATCACCTTCATATTCACCTGTTCCTGCACTGGTGAGGGTTCAGGCTAGAGTCCCATCCAAGCCCTGGCACATCCCTTCTTCCAGCGGTGCTGCTCTGGGCTCCTCTTGGGCTGTGTCCAGAGTGTCAACCAAGGAGGAGCCACTGTCTTTCCAAGTGGCATTTGTGGCCCCATGCTGTGCTGCTCCCATGCTGTGCTCCCAGAGTTCTGGAGGAAGCAGCAACTCACTCAGGCATGAGCAGCTCCTAAGTTGCTTTGTAGCACAGTAGCTTCAGAAATATTTCTAAATTGGTCAGTCATGCAGCTCCATTGGGGTTCCCAAGGGGATTCCATTCCATCAACTCTGTGAGGTCAAAGCTTCCAATATTTGGGTTTGCTTTTTTTTTTTTTTCAGGGAAAGAAGTCTTTATGTAGATGCGAGTATTTTTAGGAAGGCTGGACCTCAGGAGCCCCTTTGTGAAACTCTGTAACTCCCAGCAGAAATTTTTGCTCTTCCCACTCCCAGTTATTTGCTCCTCCCACTCCCAAACCCCGGGTTGGAGCAGGACTTGAGCACAGCACTGTGAAGTCATGGGTGTGTGGCTGGGGAATGGAGTGGAAGCACTGTTAGTCACTCAGTAAATCAGCAGTGCTCAGTATGCACTCCAGGTGTACCAGTGGTTTGGGAGCCAGATGGTATGTGGTCAAGTGATAAATACATGATTTGAGAGGAATTGTCGTGGTTTCATGCTGGCCCAATGCCAGGCACCCACAAGAGTCTTTTGCTCACCCTCCCCTTCTACGGCTGGGCAGCAGAGAGGGAAAAGAGAAAAAAAAAGAAATGCTTGCTTCATGAGTGAGATAAGGATCAGGAGAAACACTTCAAGGACAAAACAGCCTCAACTTATGGTTGCGAAGTGAATTTATTACTAACAGAATCAGAGGAGGATAGTGAGAAGTAAAATAAGCCCTTAAAACACTGCTTCCCCCCAGCCCCTCCCTCCTTCTCACCAACAATGCAGGAAGACAGGGAATGGGAGTTTTGGTCAGTTTGTCACCCGAGGTTTTCTTCCACTGCTCTGGGAGATGAGTCCTTCCCCTGTGAGACTGTGGGGTCCCTCCCACAGGAGGGGACAGTTCTCCCTGAACTTCTCCAGCGTGGCTCCACTCTCACGAGCAGTAGGCCTACTGCACCTGCTGCAGCAGGAATTCCCCCCACTGGCAGACAATCCTCCCAAAACTGCTGCCATGTGGGTCTCTCCTTACACGGGGTCAGTCATCCAGGGACAGGCTGCTCCAGCCTGGGAGCAGGGACCCCTCTCTCCACTGGGTCTGCCTCCTCCAGGCATCCACCCACTCCAGTGTGGGCACCTCCAGGGGCTGTGGGTGGATCTCTGCATCCCCTGTGGATCTCCAGGGGCTGTGGGTGGATCTCTGCATCCCTGTGGATCACCTTGGGCTGTTGGTGGATCTCTGCATCCCCTGTGGATCTCCAGGGGCTGTGGGTGGATTTCTGCATCCCTGTGGATCACTTTGGGCTGCAGGGGCACAGCTGCTTCCCCATGGTCTCACCAGGGCCTGCAAAGGAATCTTGGCTCCAGCACCTGGAGCAGCTCCTGCCCTTCCTTCTCCACTGACCTTGGTGTCTCCATGCTATTTCCCTCACATGTTCTCCCCTCCTCCTCTGACTAGAAGCAAAACCTGTGACTTTGTTTTGATTTGCTTCTTAAATCTGTCATCACAGAGGCATTGCCAGCCTCTTTCATAGGCCCAGTTTTGGCCAGCAGCATGTCCACCTTCAAAGCCATCAGAGATTTGCTCTGCTGGACATGGTGGAAGTTTCCAGGAGCTTTCACAGGAATAATCTTTGTGTCCTCCTGGTACCAAAAACCAGGCCATGCAAAACCAATACAGTAATGAGTCAGGTTTCCACTAGAAACAGTAATTCTGGAATTTTTGAACTGAAGAATATTTGTCTTTGCAGTGTTTGACAGAAGTTCTGTTATACACGTAGGTTCTCTTTACAGTTACCCACAAATTAGTTGAAACAAAATCCTATTATTAGGCAGATTTGTGTCTTGTATCATGTAAAATAACACCCTCCCTCCTCAGATGGCCACCCTGTGGACAAGAGAGCAAGCCATGTTCAGCACAGTTCTGAGCTCCCATTCTCCCTTTCTCAATCCCTCCAAGCCCTGTGCCCTTCTGTGTCTCTAGGAAAGGCTCTTCTTTTCTTTTTGGTCCCAAAGAGCATTGCTGCTCAAAGACTTGACGTTCCTAAAAACTTTGGAGAGCCAAGTACTGGCATAGATAATGGTAAATAACTAATTACCTTGCAAACAGTCCTTCAATACGAGCTGGAACATGTTTCAGGAAGAGGGAAGGTAGGCATATGTGCTCAAAGTAACTGTTCCCTGTGATTAATTAAACGGCTTTGAAAGACAGCTGTCATGTCATGGCCTATAAATAAATTGGAAATTAATTCAGAGATGGGTTTTGTATGCTTTTCTTATTTTTTCATTTTGTTTGCATATTTTTGTTTGCTTTGTCTGTCTGTGCAGGGTATTTAATTTCTTCCAAGTCTGTCCCACAGCAGAGAGCAGGGGTGGAGGAGGACCTTAGGAGAAGGCTGTGCCACAGTCCTGGGACAGTCATGTCTGCAACAGCCCCAGTCTTATGTGACTGCCTTTTCTGGAAGATGAAAAAGGAAACCTGTGGTGTAGCTTTCTCATGTTTAACTCTCCTCATTCCTGAAAGTTGGAATGAGGACCAGTGAGTCTCTGTTTTCTGAGAGCATCCCCTTGATGTTGACAGAGCTCAGATCTCGCTTTGCTGAGCAATCCCCAGCGTCACCTTCAGAGGTGATGTTGATGAATGCTGTGGTGTCTGTCAGGGACTGAGGGCCAGCGTCCCACCTGCCCTGAATCCCTGCTTGCCCTTTACATGGATGCAATGCTTCTGGGCCTGGGGCAGGAGGATGCACAGAGGGTGAGGGAGGGGGGAATAGGTGGGAGTGCTAATGCACTGGTGAGAATTTGGCCCCAGCAGGAGTTGTGATGGGATGTCCAAGCACAGCAAAAGTGACCCAGGGTGGGCAGTGGCATGCTCAGACTGACTGAGCTGCACCTCTTCCCCATCCCAAGAGGAAATGTGGGGAGAGCTGGCAGCTCTGCCTGTTGCAGACATGTTTTGCAGTAAGGGTAGGTGGGCTCAGGAGACCCTGGTGTTTTCTAGGAGCAAATCCCAGCTTTGTGGTGCTGAGCAGGCACACAATCTGCCATTTCCGTGAGCCCTATGAGCCATAACTTAAATGGAATTTAACATATTTCATCTTACTTTAGGCCCGTTGTCTGGCCTTCAGATCTCAGCTGTAAGTTTTATTTCTGCAGATACTGCAGTAGGAAATAGATCAAATTGAACCTTAATGGGATGGGTGAAATCCACAGCAGAGCTGCATTTGGATGCATTACCAAATGGAGCCCTGGCCTATGCTGCCCCAGGGAATGCTGCCTGACAGCCAGGTGGGAGGGAGCAGCCTCCCCACTGTGCCCACAGCTGCCTGCATGAGCCAGGATGGGGGCACAGGGCTCCTCTGGTGGCTTTAGCTCTGTCCTACTTGTGAGGAGATTCAGTGACTTAGGAAAAGTAGATGTTTTCTAAGTGGTCCAGGATTTTCCAGTGATTTGTGCAGAGTAACTAACTTTCTTTCCTATGTGCTGCAGGGTGAGGAGACCCTATTCCTTTAGGTGATCACTGCAGCTTAAGCTATCCCTGGACGTGCATACAAACATGGCATAGGAGGGTTTGTGGAGTGAACAGCAGGTAGAGAAGATAAGAGGCAGTAGAACACTGGAGTCCTGGTACCTGGGTATGGATTTGTGCTCTGCCTTTAGGAGACCAAGAGATGATGGTCTGTACTCAGGGCTGGCTCTTTTGCACCCACCCAATCCACCTGCTTGTCTCCTGCTTGCATCTGCTAGCCAGTTTCAATGGCAGGAGCCATCCATATCTCACCGTGCTGGTTCTTTGGCCCACAGTCCCACCTGCAGGCTGCTGAAATCCCCTACCCAGCCCTTTTAGTGGTTGGCATTGGCCCTCCCGATGCATTTGTCAGCACTTGGCTTTGGGGCTTCCATGGACCAATGGAGGGTCCCTGGCTTATAGGAGAGCAGGATCAGGATCAGCAGGAAGGATTCAGGCTTGCCTGGAGGGAAGAGCTGATGGGAACTGTGTTTTTAAGGCACACTGATGGAGGAGGGAGGCGTGTGAGGCTCCTGCTCATGTCCCTGAGGGAGCAGTGAGACAGGGATGGCAGCATGGTGGCACTTCCCTTGTGCTGCTGTCAGTTTTTCTTGGCTGGTTTCTAGGAAAATGGATTATACCACATTCAAAATATTCACTACCGGATTTAATAATATTTCAAAAATAACTTAAATGTATTTCTTTCAGAATTGGTATTCCGTGGAAATCCTTTCTGTTTATCTGCTGGCATTGCCAAGCACGTACTCCAAAGCCAACATCCACGCAAGTCATTCCTTTTTAAAACAGAACAATAGCCTGTGTCATTAGCCTGGCCCCATGCTGTCTGAGGACAGGGGCTGTGTGCTGTGTCATTCCCTACCTGCAGCTTTCCCCTGAAGTTGTCTGGGTCATAGCTCTGTGTTGGCACTGCCAGAGGAGCCTCAGGGAGCACAGCCAGGGCTGAATGGCTGGGCAGTCTCCCTCTACTACTACACATTTGCCAGCTGAGTTTATTCTTCAGCCTCAGTGCCTCTAGAGACAGTTCTTCAGTCTCTCATGTAAAGGTCCTCCCTCCTCATCTTTGAGATGATCTGGAACTTTCTGAACAGTGTCTCAGTTGTGGAGTGCTGGGAAGGTGGTGGAGATCTCTCAACACTGGCCTGATGGCTTCTCTACAGAGCTGACATGAGCCAGCCCAAATAACAGCAAAGCCCAGGCCCTGTGTGTGATTGCCCAGCCAAGTGAAGCAGCCCAGCCTTGCAGCACCCTTGCAGTCCTGTGGTTTCTCTCTGCGTTCAGGGAGAAGGTCAGAGCTGAAATTCAGGAAGAATTTGGCTAGTGGTGCCGTGAAGATTTGAGGATAAGGTGCATTTGTTTTACCTCAAGTGTAGTAAACACCCTTTTCAATTTCTGGTACAGAGACTGAAAGCAAGTCATGACAGCATAGAATATTCCTGGAAGAGGTTTCCAGTAGCATTTGGAGTAGTCTGGAGTTGGCCAAGTTAGTATTCCTGCTTTTCTCTCAAGCTCCTCTCTCACCTCTGCTCTTCTGACTCCTGGTGGAAGGCAGATCATGCTCACACTGGCAGTATCTGTTAATATCTGACTGAAAATATCTGTCTCTTGAGTTTGGCACCATTAGCTTCTTTACAAATGGTCAGTATGATCTCAGCACCTCAATAGACAGCAGTAGCAAAGATCATAGAATTCACAGAATGATTTCGACTGGGAGGGACATTTAAAGGTCCCACCCTCTGGTCCAACCCTCCTTCAGAGAGCAAGGACATCTTCAACGAGATCAGGTCACTCAGAGCTCTGTCTGACCCGGCCTTGAATGTTGCAGGAATGGGGCACCTTCACCTCTCTGGGCAACCCGTACCAGTGGCTCGCCATCCTCATTGTAAAAAACTTTTTCCTAATATTTAATCTAAATCTACCCTCTTTTAATTTAAACCCATTATCCCTTGGTCCTAGTGCTAAAATGTCTGTCTCCATCCTTCTTACAGACCTGTTTAGATACTAGAGGGTGCTGTAAGGTCTCCCTGGAACCTTCTCCAGACTGAACAGCCCCAACTCTCTCACCCTTTCCTTCATAGGAGAGGTGTTCCAAAACGAAGATGATTTGAAGAATTAGCTGTAATCTGCTTTCCATCACTAGTTCTGCCTGTTTTCTTTCTGGCCTTTCCAAAAATATTGGCAGCATCTCTGGAGTCTTCAGTGCCCTGCTTTGCAGGGAGAAATTAAGCTAGAATCAAGTATACTGGTGCCTTTATGTAGAAGTACGTGTTATCAATGCAGAGATTATATCTTGGCTTTTTCAAGGGAAGGCTAGAAATAAAAAAAAGAAATTTTCTACTGTACCTAAGATGTGAGCATGAAGTCAGTGGTGAGCTGTCATTATGGCTAGTGTCTTAAACAGTCTTTCTATTAATCAAAAGTGATTAGTCAAAATTAATTTGACTAAGTGGAAAGCTTGAAACAACAAAGAGAAGGTGTAGCTGATAGGCACCAAAATGGTTAGGCATTAAAATATGGATTGCAAACTCTGCCTCTGCCATGCTCATCCATGGGAGTTTCTGTAGGTAAGATGGAAGTGTGGTGCGAGGACTTGCAGAAAAGCACAGGTGTGATGGAAGAGGGAGGGGCGTGTGTACTTGTGGTACCCATCTTTTGCTTTTGGGCAAATTCCTGCCTTGGAAGAGGCAGTCCTGTCTGCTGAGGGCTACTACCATGGCCAGCAGTCAGAGCAGCAGCAGCAGGAGTCACTGCTCTGCTGGCTCTGCCAAGGCACAAATTTGCAGCTCCTGCAGATGATCCACCTGCAGGAGATACATTTGGACCCAGAGCAGTTCAACTAACCCAGCCTGCTGGAAGGTGCCTGACTTCAGGTCACTTCTCACCTAGGTTAGGAGGATTGTTGCATATGTACTCATCTCCTAGTCCTTCAGGGATAGATTTAGAGAATGCTTTGTTTTGAGAAAGATCTTGAACATCATCTCATCCTAACCCCGCTGGCACTGGTGTTACCCTCATAGGAAAACAGAATTTGTAAGGCAAGGCACTCTTCCTCCTGACAGATGCTGATGAGCCAGTTCCTAATGACCCAAGACCTTGCTGAGGACTCGAGAGGGCACTGTTTTCAGAACAGCTGCAGTGAACAAAACATTCCCTGCTTGGTCTAGACTCGCATGGAAAGGTGAGGCAATGCTGTCTGCCAGCACCTTGCTCTGAGTCCTTCCAAAAAGCAAGTCAGGACAGAGAAGCTGGGAACTGACTTGAGGGAAAACCTAGGTGGGAAAACCAGGGTTTCCCATGCAAGGCAATGAAGAAATAGAACTGACTTGCCTAATTAAGACAATAGACTAATTAGCTAATGAGAGAAGTCTTTCCAGTGTGGATGTACCATTGGAAGCCATTAATTAAAAGTCTCACTAAATCCCAGGCTAGACAAAGCCTTTGATAATAGCGTGCAAGAGCAAGAAATAGTCAGCACTGTGTCCCTTAACACAGAGCCTTCTCCACGGAGTCTTTAAAATAATAAATTTGCTTTGGAATAAATTATAC
The DNA here is from genome assembly GCA_013396955.1 of Regulus satrapa. Lineage (NCBI taxonomy): Eukaryota > Metazoa > Chordata > Aves > Passeriformes > Regulidae > Regulus > Regulus satrapa. The sequence continues at coordinate 450,761 of VWZN01013637.1, read as the reverse complement.
AGATATTGAAACAGAGCAGTGGGGAAGCAACAAACAGGGCTTACAAGGAGCTAGACTGTTACAGTCTTGCTGTGGCAGCATCTGTTCTTCCTTACTGGTATTTTGACTCCAGTTCTCTCATTTGTTATTTCCTTTTTGAGACAAATTTCTCCCAGGAGAGGCTGGATTTCTTCTGATTGATCGTTAGCATTACAAAACCAGTTGCTGCTGCTGGGCTGTTCCCATTGCTTTGGCGGACTGGTCTTTTACAGTTTCCTCTTACCTTTAAAAGTGATTCTTTTAATCATTTTTAACAAATGTGTAAAGATACCAAATTTTCCTCCCATGTGGAATGAAGACAAATGATCAAACTCCAACACCTTTTTCCTGGAATGTGATCCTAGTTTGTAATCAACTCTTCTATTTTTCTCTGCCCTGTTTTTAAATGTGTTTCAGTTCCTGGTAATCAACAAAACAGTCTATGGCCTGGCCTGTAAGAGAACTAGAGAGGGACTTTTTACAGGACCTGTAGGGACAGTAGAAGGCAGAGGGGCTTCATGCTGACAGAAGGCTGGTTTAGATGAGATGTTAAGACAAAATTCTTCACCATGAAGATGGTGAGACACTGGGCACAGGTTACCCAGAGAAGCTATGGATGCCCCATCCCTGGAACATTCAAGGCCAGTTTGGAGCAACCTGGTCTAGTGGAAGATGTCCTTGCCTGGGGGTTTGTTGTGTCAAGCCCTTGGCCGCAAGCTTTCCTTAGCTGGGCTAAAATTGTTCCCAAACTGGAATGGGAAGATACAGCATGTCAATGAAGAGGAAATGTTGAGCAGTCCTTTGTTGAGTTTAACTTTCTGCTGTGGACATGTAAGACAAATTCATTCTAAAATAGAAAGCTGAACGATTATTCTGCACAGTGTTGTTCTAGAAAAGCGCTTCTTTTTTTAAAGAACAGACTGAGAAGCTAATTCCTGCTAAGCATTCATTTTGTGTTTGTCCTTTCACACACCCTTGCTTCTCTAATTCTGCTGAGACTGATCTTTTGCCAGGAAAAGAGGAAGGTTGGGAAGAGGTGCAGTGTGTGTATGGGGCATCTAAATGCACTTGGTTGCTACCTGCAGGATAGATGAGGATGCCAGCACAGATGAGCACCTGGCAGTGGCTTGTACTTCTTCAGAAACCAGTGGCCCTTTTTGTTCTGAGGGATCTGTTTTAACTCCTGGACTTTCTTGCAAGCAGGGTTCTCATTGTGTGCTCAGTCCTTTTTAGAGTAACTGGTTGGATTTGAATTGGCAGCCCTCTAAATACTGTAAGAAGCTGGTAGCACAGCTGTATTTGTAGTGGCATCCTGGCTGCAATGCCATAGCTCTGAGCTGCCACACCAACAGGGACTGCAGGGCTTGGCAGCTCCCTGTTGGGAACAAAGGCATTTGACACAGCCTGTCTTTGTCTCTGTGTAGGGTATTGAGTGCCTGTCCTGTTCTCCCACTGTGCTGAGTGCTCCTTGGGGGCAGGAGAGTGGGGAAAAACAGAGTGTATTCAGGAGAGAGAGTAACTCCAGTCATCCTAGAGCTCAAAGTAGAATTGGAAAATCTCCAGGATCACTGAGTCCTACCATTAACCTAACACTGCCAGGTCCATCATTAATCCTGTCCCTAAGTGTCACATCTACACATTTTTTGAACATTTCCACCAGCCTTGTTGCCCTTCTTTGGACACAAATCACTTGAACATTACTTGAACAAATACTTGAACAGCTCTGTTCTCAGTGGAAGACAGATATTTTGGAATCATGCTAAAATGAGACTCTAAAAAGTCTTCTGATTCTGGACCTTTTGTCCTGACTGATGCTGACTTTAACGGTGAGGTCTCTGCTGAAGTGGCCTTGAAGTGGCACAGGAATAGAACAGGGGAAGCTGTTGTGGAAGTTCCCTGTGGTGTTGGTAAAAGGACAGTCTGAAGTTGAAGTGTCCTTCAGTGGCAAAAGAGATGAAAGGAGCTTAGGCTTGGATACAGCCCCTTTCTTATGCCTCCGCCTGTGATCTCTGTGGCTCTGTGCTTGTCAAAAATGGTTTTCAGTTTCCTGTTGCGGAGGGTGAGAGTGGTTAGAAAGCTCTTGTGCTGGCTTTCTGGGCAGCTCTGAGTAAACCCCAATGCTAATGCTATCCCTCCCACAAAAATGGGCCTGGTAGTGGTTATTCTTAATCTTTCACCCTTGTGAAAGGAAGACAGAAGATGTGATTTCTTTAGGATGATGATGAACTGTGGACTGTAACAAGAGCCTCCTTTCTAGGGGACTTCTGCCAGACCAGTACCCTTCAGACAGCCTATATGCTGCTTTCTCTGTCCAAGACAAAGAGATTTTTAGAGCTGTGGTACCTGAGAGAAGCTAAGATGTGTTTGTATCCATCTGCTCTGGTTCCAGCTGGGATGGAGTTAATTTTTTTCCTAGTAGCTGGTACAGTACTGGGCTTTGGATTTAGGATGAGAATAGTGTTGATAACACACTGATGTTTTAGTTGTTGCTAAGCTTGAGTTAGTGTTTACACTGACTCAAGGACTTTTCAGCTTCTCATGCTGCCCTGCCAGCAAGGGGGGCATAAGAAACCACAAGGGGACACAGCCAGGACAGCTGAACCCAAGTGACCAAAGGGATATTGCAGGCTGTATGGTGTCATGCTCAGCCTATAGATTATGGGGAAAGATGGCTAGGGGCCGCTGCTCAGGGCTGGCTGGGCATCAGTTATCAGGTGGTGAGCAATTGCATTGTGCATCACTTGTTTTTCATATTCTAATTCAATTTTTGTTATTACTTCCCTTCCATTTCTGTGCTGTCAAACTGTCTTTTTCTCAACACACAAATTCTACCTCCACCCCATTCACCTTCCCATTCCACAGGAAGGAGATCAGTGAGTAGCTGTGTGGTGTTTAGTTACTTGCTGAGGTAAAGCGTGACACCATCCCATCATCTGGGTTTGCTTTATTTCTGTCGGAACCGTCCAGTTTGCATTTTAAGAGCTGCATCAGGGATAATGGTTCTTCCTTGTGAGAAGTGCTGGTGGTAGGATGTGAGACCTATAGATCACCTGCCTGTGGAGCTATAGTTTCTCTTTACATCGTATTAGTTTCTTTGTCTCATTCTTTCTCCCTTCATCTAAAATTATTTTAGCTTTTAAGTGCATTTCCAAGCTGTGGAAAGCTACTGGCATTCAGAAACTCAACCTCCGCCACCAAGAGCACAGTTCTGTGTTTTCTATAAAAAAATGTATTATAACTCATCAGTCCAGTAGCACCTAAGTTTCCAAATGTTTATGAGTTGCTTAAATATATTAAGTCTATGAATTCAGAAGGTAGATACCTGCTAATGCATTACTTATTTATTATTTATTTCTTCATGTAACTTTCACTGTCTTTTATCTATGCTGAAAACCAGATTTTTATTTTCAATAATTCAAAGTCAAGTGTTTAAAGAACACACAAAACCAACTCTGTTGGACCAGGTGCTCATACACCAACATGAGTGCATCATGTACCTTGTCATCTTACCAAAAGTTGCAACTTCTAAAAGAAGTAAATTGTTTTATCAGTGATTCTGGCAGTTCAGGCAAGGGTTTGTATGAACCTTTGCTTTAATGACTAGAGGGACCAAACAGGGCTGCATGTTTCAGTGTTGTTCTGAGACAATGGAGATACAGCCAGCCAAGTTGTTTGAGCTGAACAATGAACTTTTTGCATACTAATTGATAGCTTGATGTTTTCTTGAAATCTGCTGGCTAACAAAAATAATGATTGCATCACTAGGATACCAATACATCAGAGAATCATGGAATTATTTGGGCTGGAAAAGGCCTCCAAGATTTAACCATTAACCCAGCACTGCTGTGTTCATCACTAAACCAGGTCTTAAATGCCACATCTACATGTCTTTTTAATCCCTGCCAGGATAATAACTTTACTGTGTCCCTGGGCAGTGTGTTCCAAAGGTTGGATTTCTTTACCCTTTTGGTAAAGAAATTTTTCATAATATTCAATCTAAACCTCTCCTGGAGCAGCTGGAGGCCATTTCCTCTTGTCCATTGCTTCTTACCTGGGAGAAGAGACCGACCCCCATCTGGCTGCACCCTCCTTTCAGGCAGTTGCACAGTGTGATGGATAAAGTCCCCCTTGAGCCTCTTTTTCTCTGAGATAAACATCCTCAGCTCCCTCAGCTGCTTCTCATCAGACTAGTGCTCCAGCCCCTTCTCCAGCCCCTCAATGTCCTTCTTGTGAGGGGCCCAAAACTCTACTCAAGATTCAAGGTGTGGCACACAAGGGCAATCACTGCCTCATCATTCTAGCTTATGGCTTTATCTAATTCATGTTTGATTTATATTCTAATTTTTCACACCGTTCGGAAAAAAAAGGTTGTGAAACAGGCAATGTCCCTTAACATAAATGTGATTTCATCTGCTGCTCTGAGATAGAGGAGTATAATAGGAAGCAGGTGTTGCTCCTCGCACCTTTATACATACTTGACTGTGATGCTTCTTGTAGAAATGTTTCCTTCTCCAAAGGAAAAACTGTGAAGTCAAAACTGTCATCCTGAAAACGGTGACCAATTAAGAAACTGCAACATGGATATTTCAGCATATGACCCGTATAAAGTGCTGTAAGCACTGTGGAGAGAGCAAACAACTTTATTTGGTTCCTGGCAATGTCTTTAAAAAATCAAACATGAAGCAGCCCAAGAGGAGCTGTACATCATCAGTGGTGTATTCTGTTTTTTCTCCAACACTTTCAAGGCAGAACTTTGGAAGAATTTAAGTAAAGTACAAGTAACGAAAGTACCTTTTAATTTCACAGTGGTTAAAACTATATAATTTCTTGACAAAAGTATATCTGGCCAAATTTTAAAGACTTTTTTTCTTCTTCCATGACTAGTTTTGATTAAGATCTGCTTTGCAACAATGCCAATAAAGCCAAAGATCTTACACTTCAGAACTTGGAGAAAGGTACTGCAGATTTATTGGCGAGTCTGGATGTATTTTATTAACACCATCATGGGGAAGTCTGATTCTGATTTATTTTCAGAAATTTCACAATTTGGCAGTGCTGCCTGGCAGACTTCCTCTTGATCTTTAATTGATTGGATATTAGGATTGGCCTGAATAGAAAGCTTTGTTCGAATGGGAGCTTCAGCTAGAACCTGTGAACATTTTTGAGAACCTGAGGCACACAGGTAAATGTTAGAGTTTAGAAGAAACCAGTAGTTCCTGATCAATGCAGTTAGTGTTCTAATTCACATATCTGTTAGAACTTTTCCAAAAGCTTCTGTCTAAATTTAAATGGACTGTTTATAGCAACCAACCAGTTATACAATATACTGAGCAAAATGTGCTGAACATGTGAAGCAAACAGGGTTATTAAGCCCTGAATAAATCATTGGTTCAAATCAACTTGCACTAATGATGGTGCCCATTTACAGAAAATGTGCCACGTAATTCAAAGTGTTTCAGAACTTATAATAATAATTACAGTTTTAATCACCAGGAGGCAATGTTTCTTTCCCTTGGTGGCAGAGAAAATCTTAGTAATGTAGGACTTCTCCTTCTCTAGATATGACTCTAATTTCCCCATGACTATCATATATCATATCATATATATCATATCATAGTCTTATCATACATGCGCTGTTGGATGGGATTATTTCCCTCTGCCAAATGGGGAAAGGCAGAGAAAGATTAAAAAGTTGGCCTTGTATATTGTTTCAGGAAGTTAATGCCTCTGACTCTTAATTTCTGTGCTATGGGGAGTTGCCATGTCCAGATTTGGGTTTTGGTGTTGAAAATTGGAACAAAAAGTCAAAATTCACCGCAGACTGGAGGTCAATTGCAGTTTTTCAAAACACTCTGTTACTACTGAAAAATGTAAATGTGCAAATAAGGTAAAATGGAACTTTTCCATGAGGCAGCTCCTTCTGGCAGTGGTGGTACAGGAAACGGGACCAGACGATCCTCAGGTCTGCTTTGATGTGGCTGTTCTCAGGCTGAGAGCGTTCAACCCCTTTGGTCTCCATGAGGTGTGAGAAAACACGACCTTAACAGACCTCTGTGGATTAATTCAATGTGGCATTATTTACAATACTGACCTTCTTTACTTGTGTCAGTTTTTTGCCACTTTTTTGCTTCTAGTGGCACAAAGAAAGTCCAAGCCATTTTTTAATAGAGAGACCTGAAAATGCAGGATTGAACCAAAAGGAAAACAATCAAAATATAAGCTTTCTACAGCTCTGTGTATTGGAGCCCTTGCATTAGTGCTCTATATGAGTTCTGGGAATGTCTGTTATTTATTATATCAGACATAACTATGTGAATTCATATACTTTAGATGTGTACAAATCTGTTCCCAATCAAGAGGAAGAACTTAAATTTACTTTATGAGTAGGTACTTTCTGTTTTTTATTTTTTATGGTGCTTAATGCTCTTTATCTCTTAAAACTTGAAAAGAGGACAGTTAATGTATGGAATGGGATGAGATAGAGGTTGAAGAAACAACTTCTTATAAGGTTACCTATAGTCCCCTGCTAAATCCATCCTTCAAACACATCTTTAAAGGGATGGTGCTGATGTGTTGCCACAGAAGCAGTGTGAATGTTCAAGCTTGCTTCAATGCACCAGGATCAGCCCTGTTGGGAATGTCCCAAGTAACAAAAAAGGGGAAGGAGAGAATTTACCTTTGAGACTTGTCAGTTCTGGGAAGTACCAAGTGGATTGCTTGCACTTTTTCCTATTTTTCTATGAAAAATAGAATAAAGCATCAAGGGAGTGGGATAGGAATGAGAAAGAGCAATGGTAAGGATTCCCTTGTCTGTGGGATGTGGATTTATGAGTCTTAAAAAATGCTTTTCTGCTTTTGCTAGTGAGAAATAATAATCCAATTCTGTTATCTTTAAGGGAATGATGATTAATGCTCTCAGAATGAGTGCTCTTTCCAGTTTTTCACATCTTTTTCAGTGCCTCAACAATGTCTTGTGAAGATTTCTTTTTCCCAAGAAAGGTTGGAGCAGTTGATCCTTGGGGTCCCTTTCCAGCCTGGTTTACTCTGATTCCATGATAAAGTATGTTTTATTCTTGCTATTTTTTCCATATGTAGTTGTGTAATGTTCTTCATTAAGACCTCTGTGATTTTTTTCTCTGGGAAATGTGCATGGATGGGTAATCATTCACATGATACTCCGTGCCAGAGTCAAAATCTGTGTAATTATCTAAATGACTACATACCTGAAGTGCTACAGAAGTGAAGAAATTAGTGGCTTCTAACCTGGGCCTTATGAAATACCTAGTTTTGACATTATGTGGGTAATTCACATTTTGCTATTCAAATTTGCAAACTCTCCAGAGTACTGGTTCTTGGATGATTAGTAATGAGCATTAATCATAATTAAAGGCATGTAATTATTTGAACTTTTGGATTTGTGTCCTTTCAATGTTTATGTGACTTTTGCAGCAGCTGCAAATATTGTTGTAAACATATGACCACATCCATGGAAAGAAATCTGTAAATGATCAGAAGACCACTGAGAAGTAGGGTTTTCTTTTCCTGGATTTTAAATGGTGTCAGCATCATAGTTACCTTCCCAATGTGTTTTCCCTTTTCTTCCTAATACAGAGAAGAGCCAGCTTTGCCTTCCTTTACAAATCCCTGTACATGCATAACAATTAAAATGAATCCTGATACTATCTTTATATACCATTTGCACATTGCAGGAGAATGTGTAAGTGAGGGAGGGTAAATATTTAGAGAAGAAGGTACTGTCATAGCCTGTAGCTGGTGGGTGTGTGCTGTGGACACGTCACCCTAAAACGTGTTGCAGGATGCACTGTGGTGAGGTAAGGCACAAAGCATCTTTCTCATCATGTGCCCAAAGAGGCTGGACCAAACACTTCCAAGAAAGAGCAAAGTTGGGTTTGTTTTCAGAGGGCTTGTTCCCACGCAGTCTCCAGCACGCTCACTCTGGCTCAGGCTGCTTGTAGTGGACAGAGCATTTCAATTTCCAGCTCTGCCTGTAGGGAAATGAAGAAGCATGTGTTTTAGGACCTACTGCTTCTTCTTACAGAGGTCACACTAGTTCAGTGAGAACTGGGTTTGGCTTCCCATGACACAACAATCTGAGGGGAAAAAAATACATGAATCCTGGCTTAAATGGATAATGTGAAATGCAGATGTATCATTATGCCTTGCCCTGCTGTCTGCAGGGGCAGGGCAGAGCCTTATGCTTTTGCTGACAGGGGTCTTGCATGGTTCCCAAAGTGTCAAAAGCTGAAGGCAACTGTACTTTTTGGCTCTCTAGAAGTGACTTCTGGCTTCCCCAGCATTCCATTCCCTTCCTTCCCCACAGCCTGTCTCCTGGGTTTTGTCTTCCTTCAGCCCAGTCCTGTAGGAAAACAACAGAGGGAATTGGGAGGGGCTGTCATTTTCCTTCTGCTATCACATCCATCCCATAATGAATCTGAGGGTGGCTTCTGAATTTAAAGTGAACTAGCAACAGTTTTAAGCATTGTCCTGCACATTCTGCTCTTGCCTCCTGATTTTTCTCCACTCATTGAACGTAACCTCACATTGGAGAGGGAACTGTCCCACTGGCTGCAGCAAGCAGGCAGTAGAGAAGGAGGGGACACTCTGCTCATCAGCTCCCATTGCTTTCATTTGTGATGCTTGGCCCTGATGGCACATCTGTGAGTTTTACAGGAGGGTGGGAATTCCTCTCAGTTGTACTGATGTAGGCATATAGTGTAACCTATGTGTTTTCCTCAGCTTTTTTCTCACTTAAAACCCTTTTAAGTGAACCCTTTCTGTTATTCTTGAGTGTGTTTCCTCCTGTCCTGCTTCATGTCCCAAGCTAAAAAACACCATTAAAGGTTTTACAGATAACTGCTTGTTTTTATTGCATCCTGCAGGCAGAGCTCAAAGGTAGAGAGGAAAGTTGTGCCAGACTGGGGTTTCCCTGAGAGGATTTCCTTTGTGATGGAGCATTCTGGCTTCAGCCAATTCTTTAGCCAAATTTTCTTTGTCAGCCTTCATTTCAGAATGTGACTAGTTAATACTAAAAAAAAAAAAAAAAAAGTGACCTTTAATTCTTACTCTTAGGTTTTTCCCTCTTGGCTTTTAAACCGATAATGTTTCTGAAATGTTGAGATGCAGATATGTTTCTGTTTTCTTCCAGGGAGTGAGCGATGGCAGCACTGCAGGTTCTCAAATGAGTGCAAGATTATAATCTTTTACAGAATAAACCTTTGTTGGTGAAAAAATAAGTAATCAATTTCCTAGATTCCTTTTTACAACAAAGCAATTTTTTTGTTGTTGGGAGGAAGAACAAAATAGTGGTTTTGACATCTTCAGAAATTAAGGTTTTCATGTAAAACTTTATTGAAAAAAAAACCCCAAAAAACCAATGCCCCACTTTGGTTTTATATTGAAAGTAAAACAGCTTGAAGTCACAGCGAAGTATTCTGCTCCCAAATTTCTTCTTGTTTGATGCGCTGGAAATTACATTTTCTGAGGTAATGAAGAACAAATTGTGTTGTAGCAGGAGCCAAACACTCTTGTTCCAAACAAAAAGTTGTTTGTACAACCTGTGTACTGGAGTGTGCCAGGAAGTGTGAGGAAAGAGCAGTGACACTCCAGATGCCACACTTTGCCAATCCTTCCATTTTCAGGTTTTTTGAATTGCAAAGTTTATCCTGTGTTTTGGATGGAATAATACAGATCCAGATCCAACAAGCAGTCTGTCTTCAGTGGCCTGATAAATTGTTCTTAATTTTCTGGAATAGGTTAATTTAATTTAGGTAAGGAAAGGCAAAAAGCATGCTTTTCAGGACACTGCCAAAAAGAAGATTAAGTCAGCATCAAATCCATTAGTTAACCAATTTATCTATGTTGGCTAACACCATTTCAGCGTCTTTGTCTTGTTCTTTTTTTTTTCCCTTGGGTGAAAATGTAGGTAACTCACAATTTCACTGCTGTATTGCAGCATTACATGGTGGTTGCTCTGCATAAAACTAGGTTTGCTGCCCTCTTAGTTTTTATAAAGCTGATTTCATTTAGTTTTATTTTTCCATGGCAACTTTTTCTTCTGTGAATATACCATTTCTTTGAAAACTCATTTCTGGGACTATGCAATCCTAATAATTGTTGTAGGCTGCTGCAGAACATGCCTATGGTAGAAGTTTCCTCTATTAATTGTGTGTGTTTATGTGTCCATCATTATTCAGTGCCAGCTCTGAGTTTCCTTTCAGAACACCTGTTCCAGGCTCCATGAGGTTGCTGGGGGCTGTCTTGACAGCCTTTGTTTTCCTCATTTTTGTTTCCTATGACAGAGGGTTGGAGATTCCTCATAGACAGAGGTTCTGGTGTCAGTTGGAGAGTTGAAGTTGGAGAGTTTTTTCACCTTTTGAGTATTTCTAATGTGCCCATCTTTTGAGGATTCCTTGCTAATTCCCTGGTGTTACATTTTGCAAATTCTTCCAAGAAACATGTATGCCAGCTATTATCCCTGCCTTTGCTGGTGTTGCTGCAGCAGTTAGGGATTTTGGGAAAGGTACAGGTTTAGGGGAGACTTGCTGCCCACAATGAGTTTTAATTTTCTAACCTGAGACATTGCAGGTGAGTTAGCTTCACTTGAAGTCAGCAGCAACGTCTCAACAGGAAATGTTCCTCTGGTACCATGGTGGGGGAATGACTCCATAGAGTTGGTGGGAAGAATGTTGCCAATGGAATTTAAACTTGCATGTGCTCCTATTCAGCATTTCTCATCTAAACTCCTCCTGGTGTGGGGGATTGTGGGGAACTCCAGGCCACTAAACAGGGATGTGCTTGTGCCAGTTATATCCCACTTCTTTTGGTTCTTGCATATCACAGGCTCCTGAGCCCGCTCTGCACAGAGCTGTACGGAGTGAAGTGTTCAGTGTGGGAGGACTGCCCGAGAGCCAGAAGGTGAGCATATTGGAAATATTTTAATTTCTATTCTGCCTTCCAGTCAATGACATCCTCGTAGATATCAGTGAATCCAAGGGAGGCAGATCTTTTGCTGGCAGAGCAGGAAGCTGAAACATGCAGGGACAGTGGTTTGCTCATGCTGCATGGCAATTAACTGGAATAGTCCTTGCTCGAAACAAGAATGTGTCTCTCGTTTGTCTTTACATGCAGTTCTCCAATATAAGACTAGCTCTTACTAATTAAATGCAGAATTACCCAGTGCAAACACCTTCTGTCCTCTAAAGAAATAGAGAACAAAACCTGTCAGCACTGCACTCTCCTGCTGTGGGATAATCTGGAACTGGCTGCTGGTTATGAACTTAATTTATTTGGTTTGTTGGTGTTTATTAGGGGCCTGATTGAAGCAAAATCAGCATCCTTCTAGCAAAATGTACAGCTTGGCTTGCAGGATACTTTTCGGCCCTGAGTATTTAATCCCTGTGGTTTCTGTGGTACCTTTACAAAATGAACTCCAGGTGTGTTTTTGTGCAGGCCTTGTGCAGTCCTGTTCCCCCAGCAATCCCAGCCGCTGTCACGGTGTAGTCACCAGTCACATGTCACCATGCCTGATGGCAGAGAGAATTTGGGAGTGCTGTAGTTGGTGACAGGTATGGCCTTGACCTCTCTAGGGAGAAGGAAATGCGTGGTCTGTTCCAGGATGGCACTGCAGCTCCAGCCTCGTCCGCATCCTCCGTGTTGAATACTTGCATATAATAATGGAATATTGTAACACCAAGTGAACAGCAGTAAAATTCAGTCTGGTAAGATTTATTGCTTTAATATTGGAGGGTTTAAGCTGATACCAGATTAACATATTCATAGGGCTTTAGGAACTGCTTGGGTATTAACTGCTACCTTTTAATCGGAAAACTTTGCAAGGGTGTCGCGTCTCTTCTGCGCTAATGACTCGGTCTGTCTTTGTAAGAGGTTGAATTTCTTTACATGGTCTTTTGAGACTAAATATGAAAGAGGGGAAATGGCCCTTAATTTTAACAAGTTCCCATTTGGTTTAACAGCTGCTGTGAGATCTCTCTTGTCTTTTTGGCTGTGTTTGCCACTTTGGCAGTGTGTTTCTGGTTGTCAGAGTCATACAGAGTTGTAATGAAGTGCAACACTTTTTTCTTTTCCCTACAGCTGTTATTTGTCATTTGATATAACTCTGCCTTGTGAGAATTTTATTCCTGAATAAATGATAAAAGGACAGCTAGTATCAGAAGGCAGTGCTGGCATCAGAGTTCCTGCTTTGTTGCTAACATAGAAAAAGCCATCGCTCTCCTTTTAGAGGATGTATGTGGCTGAATTTGGGAAAGCCTTTCAACTCCTGAGGGAGCCAAAGCCAGCCTCTTCCCCTGTTCTGCCCTTTGCTGCTGCCCTGTCCTAATTAGCAGTTAAACTCCACACCCTGTGCTCCCAGTGCCAAGACACTGACTACTGGCAATCACTCGAGGTTTGTTTTTCGTTGCAGTGCAGTAGGCACTGTGTGTTTCTCCACTGTGCTCCCAAATGAGGGCTGTGAGACCTGCTGAGTCAGCGGACATGGCCCATGCTCCTTGGGGTTCATCTTCCTCTGCCCCAGAGCCACATGTGGCAGCCAGAGCTGGGTGACATGATAGCCTGGGCACGGTGTGACCCTGGGGAGGCTCTTGGGTGGTTCAGACGGGGGAGTTTGCTGCAAGAGCTGGACTCTGTTATTTTGTGTACATCTGGTACAAAACCAGCTGCACATCCTGGTTCCTGCTAGCTCTGATGTTACAAATAACCCTCTGGTTCTCCCAAGTACATACAGGACTCAGCTGAACTATTTGGGTGTTAGATATTCCATGTGATTGTTGTACAAGGGTGGTCCTGCCGGGTTGAAGGTGGCTCCCATTCTCTCAAGATGTTTCTTGAGCTGCCTAAATGAATGTCCAGCCAACAAGGGTGTGCTCCCATGCCTGACAGGGAAATACACACCATATCACTGCCAGCTCTGCTAGGGAAGCAAAGACTTTGCTGGACTCCACTCATTAATGTGCAAAGCTGTCATTCATTGCCTGCAACGTGCCAAGCAAATTTTGGACAGAATTTCTGCAAAGCTCTGTGTAATGCACACTAACCTGGATTTATATCTCCCTGTCCTCTCTGTGTTTCTGTGCTTTTGGGGTTCCCTTTGAAGGAGGAGGTGGGCAACGCACTGTGAGTTTTCATTCCCTACCTGGATGTGTCTGTGTTACTGTTGCTGAGGACTGGAAACCCTCATTCTTTCTAACCCTGCCAAATCAGCGCCCTCTTAGAAAAGTATCCGTAATTTTATGTGATATTCCCCCTACCCTGAAGCTTTCATGGTGAATGTATGGCATTGGTATTTCTTAAAAATACTTCTCTCGAGAAGACTCTGTATTAAGCCCATGGTTCATTTCATCCTTAAAATTTCTCTTACTTTGGAGTTAGTTCGTAAACAAAATTACTTTACTGGGGACAGATAACAACATGGGATTTCAGCAATTAAATGAAAAGTAGCAGGGAGATTTCCTAAGGAGAGAAAATGAAGGGTCATAAATGGCTCTGAAGAGACTTGAAGGCAGGAATTAATATCTTATGCTTAATGAATGACAGCTCTTCAAAAAATGCTGTTAGATAAAGCAATATAGGACTGGAAAAGAGGGCTTTTCAGAAATTACATAGAATGAGAGATGTTTTTGTTTTAGAAATTTATTAAACTTGACTATTTCTCTTGTCTTTCGAGAGGGTGGCAAATGAAAGCATGACCTGTAAAACTGCTAGAAATTCCAACACTTAGGAGCAAATGGCAATATTGGAAAGCTATAGCTCTTTCCTTTATTTTGCCCGTGCCAGAGGAGAGATCTCACACTGACTAAAGGTGCTGAGTTATTCCTCTGTTTCTGAGTTTACTCAACACATGCCTAAGGCTTTTTTTTTTTTTTTTTTTTTAATGGCAGCGAGTAGGGTGGAAGGTAGCTTGAATTTGAGTAAGGGCAATGCAGTTACAGAAATCATAGAATCATAGATCTATTAAGGTTGGGAAAAAACTCTAAGATCATCAAGTCCAACCATTAGCCCAGCACTGCCATGTTCACCTTGAAGCTACATCCCCCCAGTGCCACGTCCTCACACTTTCGGAACACTTGAAGCAATGGTGATTCCACCATTTACCTAGGCAGCCTATTCCAAGTGAAGAAAGGCTCCTCCTTGTCAGCAATTTTTAAGAGCTGTGGCTGAGGGAGATGATCAGTCAGCTTCCCAGGGTGTCTTCAGCTCTGTTGGTGATGATGGGTTTCATAGTCATACCCTCAGCTATACCAAAATGGAGGTGGGGAGCAGAGTCTCCTCTACCAACCACCAGCTGGCTTGAAAGGTCCACGCAGGGTTAGCATTAAAGGGCTGCATGCAGCCCTCACCTCCTGGGCTCCTGATGGGAATCATGAGGCTCAAGTTAACACATTACTGCTTTGAAGTACGGAGGTGTGGATGTTAAGTAGTTTCAGAGAAAAGAAATGTCTGTGATTTATTTCTTGCTGAGAAAAGTTCATTAAGGAGAAAAAAGGGAAAGGAGGGAGAAAGTTTTAAGGGTATTCTGAAAGCACGATCAATTGATGGTTGTTATACAACTCTAAAAGTAGGCCTGCCCTTATCACTGCAGATTAGAAAGTAGGACTCGGGGGTATTCCAGGATTAGGCAATTCAGCTAAATACGTCAGAGTTTCTTTGGCTTATGTGGATGGCCTTTTTTCCAGCATCTTTTATTCTTTCTGGAGCTTTTTTATTCTTTTTTTGCTGAAGGCAAAACATTGTGTTAGAGCAGAATCCAGCAATGCTCGTCTATTGGAAGCTGTTGATAGCAAAGTGTCTGCCAGCCTCATCAAGTATTGTCCACAAATGTGAGATCTGCCCTTGAATGTGTGTATTGCTGCCTGTAAGTCTGACTGCTTACTTCTTTCTGTAAATTAGGTGTCACAGTCCCATGGAATCTTACTTGCCTTGAAGCCACTTGGATGTTATCCACCACTAGACTCCCACTGAGATCAGGGTTATAAAACACCCACTCAAATAATTTGTTCACACAGGCTCATGTTGGAACACATTTACTCTGGACTTTACTGCAGAAACATCTTTTCTCCTTTTGCAGGCCCACACATTGCACCTCAATGTTTTGTAAGTCATTAGGAAAAGAACAGAAGCAGATGCCATCCAGCAATATATTTGGGACTCCCTAGTCCAAGTTTCTCATGTCATTGATTATTTCTTCTTGTTCATCCTGTACCAAGGCTTGACATGAGTTCTCTAAACCCTGTGGAATATCTGGAGTGAAACCTTTGCTAATGTTCTGGGAAACACTTTTTTGGACTCCTTTCTGGGAAAATGAGGGCATTAGAGGTTTTTTTTATTTATTTTCCAGTACCATTGTATTCTACTGAACCAGCTTTAACTGTTTATATTGGACTTTTGCCTATGTAATTGTATCAGAGTCCCTAAAGTCTTTCCAGGTGAAAATAACACTCAATTTCCAGTGGGATTAGTAAGTAGTTATGTATGAACCAGGAGGTCCAGAACAGATTTTCTTTTACTTTCTTTTCTCCTACTTGCACACACTCTGTCTCTCAAGTTCACATAGTCCTGATGAATCCATGACATCTTGGGGCTCTTTCTTTGCCTGTCCATTTTGTAAGGAACATTACTCCTCTTCCTAGCAGATTATGGAAGCTGGATGAACAGTACTTCAGTACTACTTTTCACTGCCCTCAGCCATGCTGCTTTCCTGTCCCTCATGGCACCGTTTCTCTTCCGGCCTCCTCTCCACAGCATGGCTGTACTGTGGCTGTACCTGCTTCATGCCAGGTTTAGCATGAGGCCACAGGAGAAAAAAATGTGGGCTCTAAGGAATTCTGTAATCTAAATCTGGCCCATGGGGGTTTTTTTCGTTTGAACAATTATGTTAAGGTCTTCCAAAGAAAAGCCAATCAATTGCAGCACAGCACTCCCTGTAAGGCATACCAGGACTGTGCTCTAGCCTACAACTGGGCTATCACCTTGGAGATAATTTGGATCTAAATTATGTTTCTTTTTACTAAGTCTAGTGGCAAATGCTGTGCAGAAGCACAGGTGATTGTCACCTAGCTACTGCCCTAATATCCAAGCCTTCATTTAGGTAACTTAGAATTGGTTCAGAATGAGTTAAACACTAAATGGCCTTCATCAATGGAAACATTTTTGTGTGGTGACTATTTCTTTAGTAGCTTCATAATTTCCATATGCAATTCAAAAGAATTTTAAAGGCAAAAAAACCCCACCTCCCATTCCCATCAACGAAGCAGGAAGAGCTGGGATTGGAGAGAGACTCATCCCTGGTATGTCAGGGCTGGGAGGTCAAGACAAGGTGTTAATTGTGACAGGGTAGCATCTGCTCCTTTGCAGTGGATGTCCATGGTTGTAGTGACTGGTGCTGGCACTAAGGTTTAGTCAGCAAACTGTGCTGGTGAGGCACAGGGAGGAGCAGGAGCAGCTCCCCAGCTCAGCTGTGGTGGTTCAGCAGGGCTCTCCAGGGCAGTCAGACAAGATTTTTAACACAAAAATGAGCTGTGTGTTCATATCCGACTGCATGCTCTGCCTGACAGCTGCCTAGGAATTGCTTGCTTGCACACAGCTCCTTTCTGGGAACACATTTTAACCAATACCAATAGCAAAAGAGCATTATTAAGTCTATTAGGCCTGAATTGACAGATTTTTTTCTAGAATAGTAACAGATGGCAAATGGTGGCGGTACAGCTGCTGGGACTGGGAGAGGATGGATGTTGGCTTGTCATTTCCGTGGATGCTGGCAATAATTCATATTTATGTTTATACAGGGTCTTTCCTCTGAGAGCACTTTACAAACCAGGTGATAAATAATGGGCCTGGAGTTAATGTGGTCTGATAGAGCTCATCCCTGTGCCCATGTGGTCAGTGTGGGAAGGTAAATATAATGGCATAGACCTGTGCTTCCTACACAGCCTGGATGAGGCAGCTGCTTTTATAATACAGTGCCACTCAGCAGGGATTTCAGGCAGAAAAGAAGGGTAAACAGCTGGAATTCAGGGGTGACACTGGTATCCAGGGTGTCAGGTGCTAATTTGGGTACCCGGACAAACCTCTGTCTTTGTGGAGTTTTGTGTAGCCTCTTCCCAAAGACATCTGAGTCCCACAGGGAGCTGCCTTAGGGAGGATGTGGCCACCAGCCATGGTGTCCTTGCAGAGTCAGACACAGCACCCGGGGCTCTGCAGGTCACCTGGCACTGGCAGAGCTGCTGAGGCTTCCTCTCACCCTGTGCCAGCCAGGGGGTGGCCCCAAGTGCCTCTTGACTCTGACACTTGCTCTCCATCAGCCTTGCTGGGATGTGCTCTGAAGACAGGCAGTATTTCCAGGCCCATCTTTAGTCCAATAACTTGGAATTGATATAAGAAATAATCAAGGTTTTGTGTGGATTGGATCACTATCTCTCAGTGTTACTGCAGGTGATGAATTTGGTGGGTATAACAGTGAAATGACAGAAATCTGGGGTCCATAACCAGAAAGGGCACTTATTAGCACTTCTTTTGTATTTATTATGAGCTGTATCAAGACCACCACTTACTCCTCCTCCATTACTAGCAGATTCAATTGCCATAATTGCATCCAGGAAAAAATCACACTAGCATCAGCTAAGTTTAGAAATCAATAGGAATTACAGCACTGTGGTTATCCCTCGTGCAAAGGGTCAGAACTTCCAGTAAAACACAGAAAGAAGTCATTAAAAGGCTCTGAAATGATCATTAAATGGTATTTTAGTAACTTAAAAATGTTGGAGGTAGGTAGAGTGTCAATTTTATATAATTTTTCCTTTCTTTGTGCTATATTCAGATCAGCTTTTCAGGAAAGAGTGCCCAAGGTGAGCAGGATGTGTTAGGATTAATGGGTAATAACATTTGCAGACTTGCCAAACACCGTTTCCCTAGGATGGTGTAAAAACTTTTTTCTTTATAAAGTATTTGAAATTCTGAAGATGGGGAAGTTGCTCTACATTGGTACCAAAAGAGGGCTGATCACTTTTTAAGGGTTCAGAAGAAGACATAATTAAATAATTCTGTCTTCAGAATTCATTTGAGAGTGAATGTCCAGCTATCAATTGTGTAACAGCAAGAGAAAAATCCTCCTCTTTACATTGCTTCCAGTATAATGGTAAGTGATATAAGGAAAAACATTAAATCATGATAACAGGGCTGTTCTCTAATTTCTAGCTCATTTCCACAGACTTCTGAGCTCAGCTAAGGCTGTGAATCTGGCTGATCTTGGCCAAATGGAAGTTACTAATCTCTGGGGCGTGAACACTGCCAACTACTGCCCTTTTCTGCATTCAGTTAGAGTAGCTGAAGGCACGGCTCAAGTATGGTTTTGGCAGCAAGACAATTAGAAGGTCATGACTTAAAAGTCTAAAATCCAGTAATCCAGTCCTTCACCTGGCAATGTAAGCAATTCTTTAGCCATCAGCCAAGATAATATAAGGTGGATAATAAATGTAATTGAAGCTCTACAGGGCTGGTCCTTTCTTCTCCAGTAAATCCTGTGAGGTCTTTCTCCTCCTCCCCCAAGCCTTAGAGGTCCAGAGGGAAGGGCAGCTCTCACAGCTCTGGTGAAATGTGAAGCTCTCACACTGATGAGAAGGCTCATGGAACCAGTGATGCCACAGCTATGCCAAAGTGCCTGGTCACAGGAAGGCAGAGGAGGAGGAGAATTTGTTTTGTGGACTGCCTTGGCCTTGCTCTGTGCATCTACAGGGCTGGCACAAGGCAGGAAGCAGCTGTAAGTGCTCACAGTTTTTCCATAGGGAATGATGCCAGCACACCAGATAATAAGTTGGTAGCCCATACCACACTGCTATTTTCTGGCTTCATGGTTGTGGTGAGAGATCTCAAAGAACTGTTTTCAGGAGTTGAATTGTTCTGGAGTTTCATGCATTTATTAGGGCTGTCATAATGTCCTTAAATTGGATATATCCACATTGTCTAATCTTATATCCTAAGAAGGCTGTGGGTTGGCAATACTTCTGCCCTCTTTGTTATTTACCCTCCGTATCATTTTATGCAGCACAGTCAGGATTTGAGAGCAGCTGACAGTCCAACTGCACTGTCTGTTTAACTGCAGGAAACCACACTTTATCCTGCTCTGAATGCTAATGGAGTAATGATAACAGATAATTAATTGATTGCCTTTTCCTTTCTTTTGTTTATTCCTCTCTTTGAACATACTCTCTAAATACACAAATAAAATCCTCAATTAAAATTTATGGATTAATGAATTGAACAAATCTTTTTCTTTTTTTTTTTCTTTTTGCCTGGATCTCAGTGAGAATTTTGCTGATTTTCACTTGTGCTCCCCTGTCAAACATTTTCAGTTGTCAAAATGGGTAAGTATACACTGGGCTGTCATGTGGGCATATCAGATGTATCAGTGCTTATCAGAATGGTGAAAAGAGATGACAACAGTCTGAGATTGTTTCTGTGTCATTGTGTGTGGTGTTCACACTGCCCTGGAAGCCAGGAGCTTGTACGGCTCAGTGCAATGGGTCACGCTCCTCTACAGAAAGATGGTTCTTAATGCACTTTGATGGGGTAAATATTGTCTACGCCAGGAATGACCCTTTAGAGTTTGTGACATAAGAAGTGCTTGTCAGAGGGAGTGCTGCAGGCTCAGCATCCCCCAATACCACAGCATGGTCATCCACTTAATTACAGCAGTACATGATCAGTATGACTGCACATGCTTAATGGTATCCTTATGTCATAAAGAGAAGAAAATGGATCTGAAAGCGTTTCCTATGAACTGCCAGTTTACAGAACTGTGCACACGCTTCATATCTGCAGGCTGGATGGTAGAGACATACAAGCAATCACACAGCAAGTAGCAGGTAAAAACAAACAGGAAAAAGAGGCTATCACAGCTAATAAAAAGTCTTGTTGCATGCTGAATAAAGCTTTTTATGACTTAATTTTTTTGCTTGGAGCAAATAGGACATTTTGTTTCGGTTTTGCAGTGAGCATAAGCTTTGGAAGGTTAAACAGAGTGTATTAGATTATGGTAAGTGATCATCAGAGGCTTGCTTTACAGTCATGGCCTGTTAAATTGTTTACTGAACCTCTTTATATATATGTCTCTGAGGCTGATGTGTGTCTTATATACCATTTATCTGGAAGACATGAGTCTGTTGATTTTTTTCGTAAAATCTGAATGAACAAACATAAAGTTTAAGATTCTCTTTATTATAACCTGTGGTTTCTAATAGTTAATTTTAGTAGTAGGAAGTCACTGCAAACATAACAGTTGCATCAATAAACTTTCAGCATTTTGTTCCGTATGTTCAGTATTTCAGCATTTTTGTTCAGTTCACTGATCATCTGGATCAGTGAGGGGATTGAGTCCACTATGACACCAAGCTGGGAGTATATGTCAATCTGTTGGAGGATAGGAGGACTCTGCAAAGGGACCTGGACAGTCTGGAGAGATGGACCAAGTCCAACAAGATTAAGTTTAACAAGCCCAAGTGCCAGGTCCTGTATTTTGGCCACAATAACCCCTGCAGTGCTACGGGCTGGGGACAGAGTGGCTGGACAGTGCCCAGGCAGAAAGGAGCCTGGGGGTACTGCACAGCTGATTGAACATGAGGCAGCAGAGTGCCCTGCTGGCCAAGAAGGCAAATGCCCAGGGAGGTGGTAGAGTCACTGTCCCTGGGCTAGTTTAAAAAAGACTGGACATGGCACTCAATGCCATGCTTTTGTTGATGAGAAGGTGTTAGGTCATAGGCTGGACTAGATGATCTTAAAGGTCTTTTCCAACCTCGTTCATGCTGTGATTCTGTAATTCTCTTGTTGTTTATATTAGCACATTTTTATCAATATGGGTTTTTAGACCTGCTTTTCTACATCTGTCAGTTAATCTGGCAGAAGCTGGACAAACACCAAGGTCTGATCTCACTGCTGGGAAGAGGCTGGAACAGCAAGGGGGCTGGTCATGCAGTGAGCCCCATGACACCCATCCATTGTGCTCATGGGTCAGCTTCTCACTTGCTGCCTTTGAAGCTGTTGTGTGAGGTTTTGTTTGCCTCAAAATGCTGTGCTGGGCACTGTCTATTTGGGAGCAACCCAAATCCCTGCACAGAGGTTGGGAGGAAGCAGCAGCCTGGAGCAGGTTCACTTGGAGCTGGACCATTCCTGGTGAGCAGAAGTTGATCCACACAATTTTGTTTCTGCTTTGGTGCAAATCCTGTCACTCGGGACAATTCAGTTTCAGAACTGGCTGTACAGGTAACAGTACTAACTTCAGGTTGCATTGTGCATCTCTGTCTTGTTCGCCTGAAGGAAACAGTTTTGTCATTCTGTAATACTTCAGCAAGGAATGTAAAAGAACGTCATGTGAATAATAGACAAGAGGTGTGAGTGTTTGGACAATTTAAGATGTAGAAGAAGTGACAATTTTCAGAAAAATACTTTATCTCCTTCTCCCCGCCTCACCTTTTAACTCTGGTTCTAGGTTCAGGATATGCAAAGCACAGCCTGTAAAGGACAGCCCACAGCTGCTGTGTGGGAAAAGTAGGGAGAGGCTGTATCTGTGCAACTGGAGCTTGGGCACGAGGGGATTTCCAACAGTCTCTTGAGGCAGGCAGTGCCAGTGACCCTGGTGTTTGTACAGTGATGCTCAGTTAATCTCTGTAGAACGATACCTGTTTGGATGAAAGTCAGGTGCTGTTGGGGCAGCCTGCCAGTGAAGACTTTTATGTATGTGGTTTATTGATTTGCAGAATTCATTGAGGTATTTCCATGTTTCCTAGAACCAGGGCTTGACAATAAGTCCTCAGATAACCCGTGTTGTTGGATAATCCAGGCAGAATGAGAGGTAGGGCCAGGGAGCTGCTGGAGCACAGGAGCAGACTGCTGGAGTGAGCAGAAATAGATTTATGGGAGCAGAGGGGGAACTCAAAGAAGTGCTAGGGCACGAGATGTTCTGGGATAAATTCCCTTTTGCATCACTTGCACATGCCTAATAATCTGCTATGCAGCTGGGCCTCAGGTTGTTTGGATTTGGTTGGTTTGTGTTTTTTTTCCCCTAAACAATTGTGGAATACACTGTGAACAGTGTATTGTACCTCTATAATCTGTAGCTTTGTGTTGGACTTCTGTAATGTAAAATAACTTATAACTTCTCTGAAAATGTGAACAAGTCAATATTACCAGTGTTACACTTGCCTTTCTTCACCATTCCTGCATCTTCCTATCTGATTCTGTAACTGGGGGATGGAGCACAGTGGCACATGAGCCAGTTCATACTAAGCAGAATTTTAAAAAGGGACGGAAAATATGAAGGCTAATAATGAAGTATAGTTACGTGCCAACAAAGAGAAAAAGTTACATCTGAAAATAGTGTTGCAGAAGCAGATAAATTTAAATTTGAGATAAAGCCCTTCTGGTATTATTTATGGGCCAGACTCCTTTGTTTTATAGTGGGAAAATGTAAAAAGAAAAAATACCAAAACAAACCAGTAATGAAGATTATTGGCCCGAGACTGCTCTTTACCTTTCCTAAGCGCCACATATTAGATGGCTTCACATTCTGCAGTGTCTTCGGGAAGGAGGGTCCAACCTCATCCTACAGAGGAAAGGACACCAACACAAGCCCGTTGGTGCAGAGCTCAGCACACAGTGGTCTCATAGCAAACCAGGGACTGCAAGGCTAAAGCAAATGTTTAACTCAAATTACTCCTATTTTAATAATTAGCCAATAGGCAGTTCCCACACTTTGAAGGGCATGTTATGCTTTGGTGGCATGCAGTGTGCCCTCTCTTTCCAGTACTCAGCCATTAACAATGCACTGATCTCCAGGTCTGACCTGCAAGTGGCTGTTGTATGGGTCTGACATGGCCCTTCCTCTCCCCAGAAGAAAAGGGTGAAGTTGAGTGCATTCCCACATAAGCTGGGAGATGGGTTTGTTTCTGTGGAATAGTGCTGAGTGAACATTTCTGGCTGCATTTCCAGGCACCCAGCACCCTGCCTGGGCCATCGGTCTGCTGGTGGGTAGGAGAGGTGAGACTGCACTGTTGAAGGTACAGAGCAGGGGAGGGCAGGTTTGCTCCCTAAGTAGAGGAGGAGATTATTCTTTTATTGATAAAACCGTCTCATTTTCTCCTTGGAATGAAGTTGTGTCAGAATAATACACACAATACTGTGCTCTTGGATTGAATTCAAACTACAGACTTCATCCTGTGAATATTATTTCTATAGATTTTCTTCCTTATACTTTTACTTCCTTTCAAATATTCAAGTTGGTTAAGAAAGGCCAGCAGAAATGGCTTTTTTTTTCTAGCAGCTGGCAGTGAAGTGAGACTGGTAATTTTCCCTGTGTTTTCTCTAAGCTTTAGATTAAATCCATGGATATGGTGTTTTAAGTAGGGAATATTCAGCTTTGTTCTGCTCTGCCTGGTTGGGAACTGGATGCTGAATGTGTCTCTTTCATGCCCAGCAAAAGCAGAGACTGCTTTCTGGCTGCCTGTGTACAAATGTGTATCCAAGTAGGACAGGTCTGATGAAGAGGGAGAATTGTGGTCCAGTTAGTGGAGTGTGTCTCCAGTATCCTCTGGAAGTCTCCTAAATTGGATTGCTGATACTTCTCTGTCTCTGTTTTGCTCTCTTGAAAATTGTTTTAGAAAAGGTTTCCAAATGGAAATTCTGGTGCACATTTTCTTTTTGTTGAGTGATATTTTTGATTGAGTGAATAAAAGTTTTGCTGTAGAAGAGTGTTCCCTCTCTGGGGTGCCTGCAGCATCACTTAGCCTGGCCACAGTTGGTTCTGCCCTTGACAATGGGCATAAATGGAATTAATTATATGGGGGACCAGGTTCAGTAACTGCATTTTAAAAGGCTCTCAGTAAGTTATTAAATAAGCAAGAAAGCAGCACTGAGCCCAGCAGATGCAGAAGCTGTGTGCTGTGGTTAACTTGTGTATGTAAAATTTCTCTCTAAAAAGATTTTAGCACTTCACGTGACCTCTGCTAATACTTATTTTTAAGTGACAGTCTGTGTCAGCTGCCTCAGCTCCACACTGCCGGGGGCTATTCTCCAGTCTGGACTGCTTTCCGGTCAGCATGAAGTGGCCTGATATGAGCTGCTGACTTGTCCTGATAGTTTTTGTTGGCACGAAACATAGCCATGACCCGACTGCAATGGCAATGCAGCCACACAACAGCCCTTGGGTGACTTTTCCAAGTGCTAAAGCCTGTGGCCTGGTTGAATCGAGATGTAAGACAGTCCTTTCAGGGATACTACATAAAAATACCTCTTTTAAATGATTTTTAAAATATAAATCTACTCCACTAGACAGCAGGGTATGAGCGTTTGAAGAGAAAGTGCACGTGTGATCAGTTGGATGGGATGTTGCCTGTATCACATAGGGGCACAGGTATTCACACCTTACATGTGTTACATATTACTCTGTTCTCTATATATACTCTCTCTATGTGTATATATGTGTCTGCTGTCTAGTAATATTTTCCCTCCCACTGCTGCAGCTGCACCTGAAAGTTGCAGAGTTAGGAATACCAAGTGCTTTTTCTAGTGTGCTGTCCTCTAGCTGAAATGTTGAGCTCCTGCTGAAATGACATTCTGTGTGGTCATCAAAACACTGAGCGTGGACAGATGTCCTTTTCAACATTATAGCTAGTCCTGTACTTGCACCAGTTCCCACAAGACCTTAGGGCCCTTTTCTCAACGCAATCCTCTATGCTGATTGGCAAACTGCTCAGAAAGATTTTTTGCCTCCCTAAAAATACACCAGGCTCATGAAATGAGCAGGAAGAGCTTTTAGAAAGTCACTGATCACCCGGGTCATTGGAGGCTGCTCCTCATGGTGGAGCTGGCAGGTGTTGTCCCACACAGGGCAGCATTTTCAATCCAATAAAGCTTAAATTATTTTATACTTGCAGAGACTCTCAACTCTGTTGTAGAGCCTAAATGAACAACCTGCAGCACATACTCTGCAGAGATGGCTGACTGCAGCTTATTAATCACATTCTCTGCCCAGGACCAGACAGTGAAGAAGTGACTGACCTTTCATATTGAACTAGACAACTTTAATATTAAGAGGGCAGGAAAATATACCAAATAAGATAAGCACATCAAGGCTGGCTGCACCATTGGTTCCTTGAAGAATCCACAATTCTTAGCATGAACAGTGCAGAAATTCTGGTGAATGCATACCTGCTTACATGCAAAAGAACAAAAGAGACCTTTCCTGTGCAACTGTCAGTGAAATGAATAAACCACTGAAAACATAACTTGCCTACCATTTGGCTCGTGGTGGTCAGAGAGAGTCAGGCTGGCTGATCAACAAGGAGAACAACTTCCTAATCTCCTACACAACTTAGAGGACCACAGGTACCTGACTCCCAGCCATAGCCAAGTTAAGGGTAACACTTCTAGTGTAGACTAGAAGGAACAGGCAGGTCAATCATGCCTGCTTACTCTCCATTGTTGTCACTAGAAGAGCAAAGTCTTATTTTCTAGGGTTTGAAATTCCAAGTGGAGAGTAGGGTGAAGCCCATTAGAAGACTTAGGCCTAAAGAGGAGTCCTGAGTTTCCAGTTGTCCATCTGGACCTACGCTAACCTCTCATGGTCTCTTCTTTCTTGTAGGCAACATCTTTGTTGTCAGCTTGTCCGTTGCGGACCTTGTGGTTGCAGTTTATCCGTACCCTCTGATCTTAAGTGCCATCTTCCACAATGGATGGACCATGGGAAATGTCCACTGCCAGATAAGTGGGTTCCTGATGGGGTTAAGTGTCATCGGGTCCATTTTCAACATCACGGCCATCGCAATCAACCGCTACTGCTACATCTGCCATAGCCTTCGGTACGATAAGCTCTTCAACCTGAAGAACACCTGCTGCTATCTCTGCCTCACCTGGATACTCACGGTGGTGGCAATTGTGCCAAATTTCTTTGTTGGCTCCTTGCAGTATGACCCCCGGATTTACTCCTGCACTTTTGCCCAGACAGTGAGCACGTCCTACACCATCACAGTGGTGGTGGTTCACTTCATTGTCCCACTCTCTGTCGTGACGTTTTGCTACCTACGGATCTGGATTTTGGTGATTCAAGTCAAACACCGGGTGAGACAAGACTGCAAGCAGAAACTCAGGGCAGCTGACATCCGAAACTTCTTGACTATGTTTGTGGTTTTTGTCCTTTTTGCTGTGTGCTGGGGACCATTAAACTTTATTGGCCTTGCTGTTTCAATTAATCCTTCAAAAGTGCAGCCACACATTCCAGAATGGCTTTTTGTCCTGAGCTACTTTATGGCCTATTTTAACAGCTGCCTCAATGCTGTGATCTATGGGCTTCTTAACCAGAATTTTCGGAAGGAATACAAAAGGATATTGCTGACACTGTGGACTCCCAGGCTGCTGTTCATTGATGTGTCCAAGGGCGGGACAGAAGGGATGAAAAGCAAGCATTCTCCAGCCATAACAACCAACAACAACCACGCTGAAATACACCTATGAGTCAGGACAGTACTATTTATTCTGGATTACAGTTGTATATATAATATATAAGAGCCTTTCTAGCTGTGTGCATTGCACAGCTGGTGTTGCTGTCATGCAAGAAAGGAGTCTGCAACCTTTCATGCTTAGCTTATTGCTGTGACATCGAGGCTTTGAGTAAGGATTTCAGAATGGAAATGACTGATCCTTTTTTTTCATATGTCATCTTTCACTGTGTGCCTAATTAATCGGTTTGGTTGCTTTTGCCACAAGCATGCCAATACCCGAAAAGGGAAGCGTTCAGAGTGCATGAGGAAATGCAGTTATGCTTGAAATGCAACCTTCAAGAGACAGCAAAATTGCCATTTATTACACACAAATCTTTCTCCTCTCCCTCTGAATTCTATTTTTCTAGCATTAACTTAACCCGAACTGTATTAAACAAAGTGTAAACTGCATGGCTTTTTACATTTTAGTAGGTAACTATTAGCCATCAGGTGTATGTATGGGCATGGTGTGTGTTTTCCTTTTTCCTTTCTCTTAAGGTTTAGGAGCTAGCCTGGACTAGATGTGAGCCAGGCAGAAGCCAGACCAGTGTGTGTCTGATGCACTCATTTTAATTGAGTATCTACAGACATTAAGTACCCTTGCACTCTCCTTCCCAGGCCATGAGTAAGTATATGACATATGACATAATCTAATTGCAGTAAGATACTTGGAGCCTGATTCTAATTTAGGCAGCAGTCATTCCAAACATCTTTCAAAAGTCACTGCTACATGAACATCACAATAAAAAAGATTAACAAAGCAGAGTCCCATCTGTGTAACGCAGATTGCGACTTTTAAGTTCCAGCAACATTTACACTTGCAGACAAAGGCAGAAGGGGAAGGCAGTGCATGTTCCAAAAATCCCTCCGTTTGCCCATCACAGAACATGAATTTGCTGACGGGAGAAAAAGTGGCGATATTTTTCCCCTTTTATTCACGTACAGAACTGTAATTAACTCATGGAGCGGGGAGACGAAAGTTACTTGAGCATAATTATGCATCGGTTCTGTTAGAGCCTGGACTGTGGTATCTATAATTGGAAACAATGACATGAAGTGCTGGGTAGGTCAGTATCACATTAGACATAAGCACATGGGCAGAGATAAGGCTGTTTTTTTAACGGAGTACGAAAGGAGAGTTTGTGTGTGGCAGCAGCTGTCTGTAGATATGACTTCTTTGTTTCCTTAGCTTCATTGTGGATTCATCTCTTTATAGCTTTAACTGTGTGGATCCTGCTTTGAAACGATCCCATAAAATCAACAGGTAAGAAGATTCCCCTGGTGCAAGTCTACCTTCAGGACAGCACACCTGCCTTGATGCGGGTGTGCTGAACGGCACAGCAGGGAGAGGGGCAGGTCTGATCCCTGGGGGACTAACGAGGGCAGCAGGCAGCCCTGCCCCTGGGTAAGGACTGCAGTCTTCTCTCTTCGGTTCTAGTCAAAGCAGGACTAGCTCTCAGCACTGAGCCCTGAAAGACTGAGACCAGACTTTGTAGGTGCCTGAGATGGAGGGATGCAGGATTTCCCCAAAGCCGGAGCAGGCTGTGTGCCTAATCCTTAGTGAAGATAGTAAGCCAGTTGTGCACAGCTGTCTGAAACCAACTTGCTGCTGAATGTCCCTTCTGCTGATTTTTTTTTTTTTTTGGGGGGGAAAAGGAATTGAGAGAAATTAAGCCTCTTTCTGAAGTGGGCCAAGAAACTTTGGTTCCTCATGCTGCATTGCCTCCATGAGGACTGAGTGTCTCTGCTGCTGCCATGTGGCGAAGGTCACTGCAGTACCAGGGGGGCCCTGCATTTATAGGGTGCCCTGGCACTTAGGAAGTTTCAAACTTGAACATCTCAGCCACTTCAGATGAATGTTGTTTTAAAATGCACTGCAGCCAGCCTCCCATAATAGGAATCAAACTGAGTTCTGTTTTGGCCTCTTAATCTGCCTCAGCATGGCCAAATAAAGGTATTTTGACCCTCAGAAATAACTGTTGTCTGTTCGCCTTCCAGAAAAACCACCCTGGATGAATTCACACCATTCCATGCAAGCAAAATAACTTTGAGTTAAACTTGGATAAGAAAAGCACTGAGGGCACATGACTGCAGGGAGTGTTTGTCCCATCACGCCAGGGAGATGTCCCATGTTCCATGACTAGTCTTCAAAGTCATTTGCAATTAGCCTCAACAGTGTTAGTTAGAATCACATTAGCAAATAATTTGAAGCATCTAGTGCTAAGTTAAATATACTGCTTTAAGACAATTGTGAAGAATCTTGTGCAAGTTTGCCAAATATCTCAAATACCCCAAAGCTGGGGTTTCATCTTATGGATTTTTGTCTTCATAAGTGAATGTTCACTGAAGGTAATGTAGGGGTTTTTTTATTATTATTTTATTCTTTAAGCTTGTATTTGCACTATTTCTTCTTCAGGCTCCAAAGTTAACAGCCAGCAAGTATTTGAACCAAACTAAGTCCAAAGAGGTCCTGAACAGGCAAGCTGGGGGAGACCCTTCTACACCTGGCAGGAATGGGAGCAGCAGGAGCATGATAGGGCATCTCCCCAGGATTCACAGAGTCACCGCTCAACCAAACTATGCAAAATGATCTGCTGCTCTTCTGCCACAGGGTCTGAGCCCGGCTCCTGCCCAGGTGTCTGCAGGGGACAGGCAAAGTCCCTGCTGTGCTGGAGTGGGTCTGAGCAGCTCCCTGCAGTGCAGACCCCGCAGGCTGGGGATGGCTCTGGCACAGGGAGCACAGCCCTGGCACCGCCTGTTTAGAAAGGCTCTGAGCGTCCCAGGGAGCTGCCAGGCCTGGGCTGATTCAGCCACCAGGGTTGGAGGCTTGAGCTCGTTCCTGCTGGAGCTGAGGTTTGCAATATGAACCACGGAAATCAGGGAATGTGGCCTCAAACAGGAAACACTGTGCCATTTGTTAGCACTTTGAGAGAGGCAGCGCTTAGGATAGGATGGAGTTTTATATTGACTTATTTTAAAACTACCCAAGCAGCTCCTTATTTTTGTTAGGAAATGATTAACAGGGTACAGAGAGTTTATTTTTGTTAGCATTTGTTTACAGAAAAGGGGAAGTGTGTTTTAGCTGAGAATTCTGAGCAGCATCACAGTTTCCCTATGGGAATCTAGCTTTAACCCAAATTTGAGATTTCAGTGAGATCCCACAGTTTAAATCACATTCTGCCAATTCCACCTGTTGTATATCTGGCCTTAAATCTCATTGAGATCTCAAATAAAATAGTTTCAAATCACTTGCTCTGGGTTTGATATGGTGTGTTGAATACCTATTCTAGTCCCAAGCTCTAAAATTGTTGTCGTGGAAACTTACAGAGAGGCAGTATTGGCATGAAGGAAGATGAATCTCTTGCCACAAAGAAATATTTTTGGATGTTGCTAATGAATGTTGTTTCATCCATTTAAGAAGAATGTAACCAATATATTTATATATAAATGTATATTGCATATGCTGTTTCCATCTTAATGTTTAATTGAGAATCCTTCAGTATACTTTCCTATTGCCATTTTTGTTCATAAAAGAGATTAATTCCCTTTACCTGTTAAAAATGTAATAAATCTGCCATTGGACTACTTACTGATTTTTTTTTTCTCCACTACCAGTTACTTTTTAATAAATATTTGGAAAATCAGCTTGAGTTTTGTTGACTCCCAGAAAGCAGATTGAATTGACAAACATACTTGAGTTCACACATATCTCAGTGGCCCAGCTTGAACCTGGAGATGAATGACCCAGGGCATCTGAGACATCTTGGATCCACATGTTTTCTTCCACTTGCCTGTGAGCCAGCTGCCTGATGCTGCCTGGCCTTCCTCACCAGAGAAAAAACTTTCTCCATACAGCCCTTGGTCTTGTCACTGTGTGCCCCTTCAAGGCCCTTTGTCTTTCTCGTCCCTGTCTGTGCCTATCCATATGTCTATGCTATGGAAGCAGAGTTTGTCATATCCATTTCCCTGCTCTTTCCTGGGAAGGACAGCACAGCTGAGCTGTGAACAGGAGGGTGTGGGAGCAGGGATGGTTGCAAGTCAGGGCACAAGGTGGTGTTGGGTCGTAGGGAAGGGATGGGACCGGGAGGGTCACCCTGGGCTGGGGGCACAGTGAGGGCTGGCACACACTTGGTGTCCATCACAGAGCTTTGTGAGGATGCCGTGTCCAAGATGTTCTGTTTGTGTTCTTTTCCCCACCTCTGTTTTGGGGCAGGCTTTGCTGTAGTCATTCAGTTCTTCAGCCAATAGGTTCTATCCACAGGTTGCACTGATTATATTCCCGTGCTGACTGGACTGGAGCAGTTCTGGGTACATTTCTGTGCTGGATGTGAAGCAGGGAGTATGGGAGTATGGAGGGGTCCACTGGTAAATGCAACCTGAGCTCCTGTTTGCTAACCAGATATCACACACAGCCATGGTGTTAAGGGACTAGAAGCTGGGATTATCCAGTAAAACAAAGAACATCCATTAAACCAAAGAATTTCTGAAAAGCCATGGAGCAGACATTGAAAGAACAAGGACTATTCATTCAATGACATTCCCAGGCAGTATTGTTAGTTTTTGCCCTAATCTTTTCCAACAGGCACTGGACTTCATCTGCTGCTTCTCCAGTGACACCTGCAATGCTTGATGGCGAACACCCCGAAAGCAGTGTGGATGATAGTGGCGTATCTCAAAATGTCTCTCCGAGCAGAGCTGCCAGAAAACCCTTCCATGGACTTGTACCTGCTGTTTCTACCACGTGGAACAGAATGAATTGAACTGTCAGAAGTGAGGCAGTGTTATTTATTTACTTGTCACAAAGTATAGTAACTAGGAGATAAGACAGAGATGTAAAACACAAGAGGTGTGATAATTTAATACCAGGATAAAATCTCATTCATAGTGACCATTTAGAAATCAATATTTGTCCTAATGTATTTACCTCCAAGCTTATAATTTATAACATGGAACCAGCCAGCAAAGAGCTACTGCATATGTATTTAGAATTTTATTGAAAAAATGTAAATCACTGGACCTAATGTGATATTTCTTACCACAAAAACCCTGAGATAAGAAATGCAGAATAGGTTCTTGGGAGAACTCTGTGATGGGATATGCAAATTTTTTTCATTGGTGATAAGAACCATAAAATTCATATCACTCATAAACTACACTTGTGAATGGAAGCTCCATAATATTGTTAACTGAGTTTTCATTTTCTTGTGCTTATTTATAATATCCATTGTTCATGGGCTATGAGTACTGTATAGCAAAGATAGAATTTACAGTGCAGGTCGGTTTCCAGAGCAGACAAGGTGGGTCTGAACCATTAACTAAAATATGTTTCCATGTTTTCTTCCAAGCATGGTCTCCTGATAAGGTTTTTAACTCAAATGATTGAGAGATCAGGGACACTTTAATGGCTTTTAGATTAGGTGCAGTGTCTGTACAGTCATGGCTTGCTTAGATTACCTTTCAAATAGACTTCAGCCAACAAACCATTTTATAAGTCTGTCCAGTTGAAGCATATAATTTATTTTGTGTGTGGAATATTTTATTCACAGCACATTTAATAAGCTGTTATGTCCTTCCTTCCTCATAGTGCCTCTCCTGCAAGCAAAATTTCTGCATTTTCCTGGAAATAGGATGCAAAATTGTTTTCTCAACTGTAAGCAGGTTGCTTTGCCTCGAGGTAGGTTTCCACTGGTTTTGATAAGTGTGCGATAGAGGTTTAATGTGGCATCAAAATACAACCATCTCTTGGGTGAAAAGTGACAGCTGTTTTGCAATTAGGAAAAAAAAAAAAAAAAAGGACATGGAAAAAGCTCCAAAACAATTTGCAGGAAGTAATTGTAATAGACATTTCTGGTAGAAATAACAAAGGAGTATTTGAAGGGATTGTATTTAAACCGGCACTTGGCCAGGACGATAAGGTTAAGAAACTCCTTAATTTTAAAAATGACACAAGGATTTTTCTGGCACAGGGACATACAGGTGGCAGGGAATGGGTGTCTGGCTGCAGAGAAACAGGCAATACAGTAAAGAAAACTAAAGAAACCTAGAGAAAACCAGAGCACTATTTGGAAACTCTTAAATGAACAGATGTATTGGTAGTTTAGTAACATTTTGCTTTTTGGGCTTTTTTCTCTTTCCCTCCCCAGCTACAATTTACTTCTAAATAAAATGGTTACTGTCAAGTGCTCCCAAAGGAAAATTTTGGGTTTTGTCTGGCTCTAGAGAGCCCCAAACCATAGGAATGGCAACGTGGGCACAGCTTGGCCAGACTGTTAGCCCAGCTAACCCAGCTGGGATAACCAGCTGGCACAGCTTGGCCCAGGGATATGATGGGGATAATGAGCTGCTCCTGGGCAGGAGGAACCCCAGGGGCTTAAATCCCTCCGGGGGGAAGCTCTGCTTTCCCAGGCGGTGTGTGGCTGGAAGAGGAGGATGCTGTTGTGCTGTGGCAGCCCAGGGCTCCTGGAGGTGGTGTGAAACTGGGACCACGTCCAGTTCCACTGGAGCCTAACCAAGGAGAGACATCTCACTGAGGTAGGAGGGGCAGTTCTGCCCTAGGAGCAGGGGTGCTGAGGGAGGGAGGGAGGAAGGATTGCTTACTTGGTACAATGCTTTCTATGGGGAACTCAGAATACATTCCAGAAAGCAGATGTCTCCTGTGGGAAACAGCTGCTCTGTCCTCCTAGCCTGTGGCTTTCTCTGCCTGGCTGGTGGTGATGGAGGGATTAAAGTGGTGATAAGGGGTGTGTTTCACACTCAGGACCTGTCCTCCTTGCTGCCCTGTACTGGCTGTGCCCCTCCCAGCCCACTTGTCCCCACAGTGCTCCTGATGAAGCTGGTGACACCCAGCCCTGCCTTGGGGGGTGAGAGAAAGATTAAATATTTAGGCAATGACACAGATTAAACCCTGCTTGGGTTAGTGATAACCAAGCCATGCATGAAAGTGGTAGCAGGGCCTTTGTCTGCAAACCTTGAGGGCAACTGATTCCACATGAGGCTCTCTTGATGTCTCCACCAAACATTTCCCTCCTTCCCCGGCTCATCTATTCCCTGCAAGCCACCACTGAAAGAAATGAATAGACAGGTGAAGGAAAAAGAGCTGCACTTTGACTTGAAGCCCTTTGGATTCTAGAGTAGATCTTATACTGCTTTCCTTATTTTATAGAAATGTGTACATGTATGATTATTTATTTGTTGACACAGCCTGGGTTTTCCTAGAGGAATCAAGACCAGTTGTACATTTAAAATTATTTCCTACACAAAAGTTCTGGGTTTTTTTCCTCCTGGGTACTTCAGAGCAGATGGAAAACACAGCAGGTTCTTGCTAATGTTTTTCCACCTTGGGGAAAACTTGTCACAGTTACCTGTTTATCTTGTTTATTTTGACATTTTGCTGCCTGAAACTGCTCTGTAACATAAAAGCACACGCAGGGCTGTTAGAGGTGAAGTCTTACAGATTCACATATACGTGAACAATTGAAAATCAATAACTTACAAGCAACAAAGAAAAATGTGGGGGTTTGTGCATGTGGAAGAAGACTGGGGTTTTTTTATTATTATTATTTTTACTGAGGAAGTGTCATGGAATTATTTGGGTTGGAAGGGACGATAAAGCTCATTTAATCCCAACTCCCCTGCCACGGGCAGGGACACCTTCCACTGGTGTGGAACTGGACCAGGTTACTCAAAGCCCCATCCAACCTGTCCTTGAACACTTCCAAGGATGGGGAAATCACTTCTCTGTGAGCCTGTGCTAGGGCCTCAGCATCCTCAAAGGGAAGAATTTCTTCCTTATATCTAATCTGAGCCTCTCCTCTATCAGTTTGTAGCTATTATTCCTTGTTCTGTCATTCTATGCCCTTGTAAAAATCCCTCTCCATCTCTCTTTTGGCTCTTTTAGGTAATGCAAAGTGCTATAAGGTCTCCCTGGAGACCCTGTATTTCCATCTGGGAATGCAGGGGTTTGCACTTTGTGTATCAGTGACTGAAAAGTGTAAAATGAGCTTTGCTTCAGCTGCCATGCACAAGCTTTTCCTTTGCTTTTTCAACAGGCAATGGAAGCCTCAGTTTATTTTTGCCATGTTCTTAGGACTGCACGGAAAACGAAGTAGGAGGTTGGTAATACGGACACTGAAGGGTTTCTGTGCTCAGCATGCTTAAAAAGGGAAGCTTGTAGATGAAAAGCAAGGCCAGTCCTGCTGGCTGGTCTGCGTGAGCCCCGCTCTGCAGCGGGAATCGGCGCCACTCAGTGCCTTTGTAAGAGCTCAAAAGTGGGGATGCTTCTCCCCTGCTGATCCCATCTGAGGGCTGGAGAGGTTTGGCCAGGCTTTATTCCAAGAAGGAAATAAAGACTTTGTTTTTAATTGTGGGTCCTTGGGCTGAGAGAATGTGTCATTTCAGATGCCAGACCTTTCCCTCGCTCTGTTTTCTGATGCTGACATTTTGGAAAACAGTGAATAATCTTTACTGCTCCCACCCCAAGAGGCGGCATCTCGCGAATCCTCAGAGCCGGTTGCTTGCCTTGGAGTGCGTTTGTGGGTATTGTTGTTTGAGGTATTGCTGTTACATGTAAGTGACCTCTTTGAAGGGGCACGGAGCTGGGCTGGAGCAGCACAGCTGGTGATGATGATAGCTGGGGTGGCAATTGCACAACCTCCTCTTCATGCTTTGTGGTGTATGGTAATGGGGCTTTTGGGTAAGGAGCAAATTGCACCTCTCTAACGTCACTGTCCTCTGGGGCTGCAGCGGAGAGTACTTATTGAGCCTGGGGCGGATGTGGGATGGCCACTTTGGAGCAATTTCTGTAGGTCTCAATTGTGAAGGTTGGTCTCTTGATTTTCTCATAAATCAGACTTCTTAGTTGTGCAGTTGCATCTGAAATTTATCTTTGAGCCGTTGAAGTAAAATCAATCCTGAACAGCAGTCTGAATTCAAAGCTTTCAGCTGAGAGTTATGTCTCAGTATTTAACAGAAATTAATACTGGCTGTTGAACATCTCAGCTGCTAATTAAATGGACTATTTCTATGTTATGTGTAAATCCGTCCATATCTTCACTTTGCAGCCAAATAGAATTTCATTAAGGCACTTCAGTAGCTGTAAAGGGACAGAAACAGCATTTTGGGGTATTTTGGGTTTAGTGAATTATGTCACTGTCTTGTAGTGATTACTAAATACCTTAATGATATGTCTAGTGGAATTTATTCTAGTTTTGGCAGGGCCATTAGGATGATAAAGAGCTTGGCAAGGAAGAGTAAATTACAGCCGAGTTCAGAAGTGGTGCTTGAATCTTTTAAGTCCGTAGTTGCTGTAAGTTTTTATTAGGATGTGTAAAAAGAGCTAGATAACTTTGTCTAGTGTATTTGTCAGACATACTGCACATCAAACACTGACTTAAGCTGCAGTTCCTTTATATGATCAACGTGGAAAGGCTCCTTTTCCCAGCCTCTGTTCTCATATTTTTAGTTAGCAGCTGGCATTGACTTTGGTTCCTGGGTCTTGTGTCAACTTGAAGAGTGGATGCTACCTAGTGGTTGAAGCAGGGGACTGAGTGGAGGTGACAAGTCAGGACATCTTGCCTCTGTTCTTGCCTCTTTCTACTTGTTTTGCAACCTTGAGCTGAACTTGTTTTACCTTTGGTTCTGAGATGTGGTTAATTGCACTGCAAAGCACTGAGGATGAGACAAGTTATCTAAGGGAATTGCACAATGATTAAGCCTTAATTTGCTTTGTGATTTCTTTGTTTCTCATTAACCCTGCTGAAGCAGGACCTTTGAAGTGAAAATCAAAGGTGAATGTTTTTAGAAGTGTAGAGGACTGAATAAGTCAGCTGTGACAGGGCTGCAACCTGTGCAGAGCCCATGGTTTTATATTGGCCTGGGGCAAAACCTGGGGCCTGGGTCCTGCGTAACAGTTTGTCACACTGCTGCAGTCCCCTGATTTTGATTTTTGTTTTCAGTAACAGAGCAACCGTTCTGAGAACAGTCAAAGGCAGTGGGGGAAAGATCAGATCTGCAGGCCATGTTTGATTTTCTTGCAATTATCTGTAACACATTAGTGTCCAGTCAAGCTCATATATAATTTCCCTTGAGGAGTTGTTTCAACGCAGACATAGGACTGATTTTGGTTTATTTGGTGTTCATACTAATGCCTACTGTCTAATTCTAGTGTCTGCAGGTGTTGAGAAAACTGAAATGAGCCAGTTTTCTTGGTGAAAATAATTAGTGACCATGAAACATCAGATTTGCTGCAATACTCTTTGGCCATACTGAGTAATTTTCCCTCTTGTGCTGGGGAGACTAACATATGTATTTGTGGACTAAACTCCTCCTGTAAGTGTATTAGGGAGGCAACAGTAGGACTTATTCTTTTTCTTTGTTTCCCAGCAAAGTGAACAAGACTAATTTCACTGAAAGCTGTAGTTATGCTAATGCAACATTAGTGTAGGAGGAGAACTGGGCCCGATCCAGAATGATTTGGTTTTATCAGTTAGAAATAAGGACTGTTGGAGGTTTAAGTGACTAAAAAATGTAAGTGAGAAGTGATTTAATGACAGAAGTATAAATAAATGTTAGGTTTTTTTGGGGTTTTTTTTTTTTTTTTTTTTAATTGGAGATTACTCCAGCAGTTCACATGTGGACAAAATTAGCAATATCCATTATGGTTGCAAGGGGAGAAAATGTACCATGTTCAGGTGACATGGGACTAGGGATTTAGTGGGAGTTGGCAGGCAAAAGCCCTTTTAAAAAGCAATGTAGGAGTTACAGTCTGAGAGGCTGGGGGTCGCTCTGTCCTACTATACCAATTCCTTTTGGTATAAAAAAATTACTTCTGTGCACTACAAAACTACATAATGTCTGTGCTGAATAATCTTAAATGCAATGGAAGACTGTATTTGGGGAGAGAAATCAGAGATACTATATGAATATGTACACACACACACATAAACATGCACAGGTAGTGTTGTTACTGCTTGAGTCCTCAATTTGAGGAAAAATAGCCATGGCTGTGTGCACTAGTGAGAGATATATTCATGTAGAAAATGTGTATTTTAAGCTACAGTGAAGACCTGTCAAAACTGAGGCATAATATCTTGTGTTTTCAACAAGAATATCTCATCACTTAGATTAGAATCATTTAGCTTGGAAAAGACCTTTAGAGAACACCAAGTCCAACCACGCTCTGCCAAGTCCAGCACTAATCTGTGCCCCCAGGTGCCACATCTGTCTTTCAAATCCCTCCAGGAATGGTGACTCCACCACTTCCCTGTTCCAGTGCTTGGCAGCCCTTCCAGTGAAGGAATTTCCCCTAATATCCAATCTAAACATCCCCTGGAGCATCTTGAGGCCATTTCCTCTTCTGTTTCTTGTTACCTGGGAAAAGAGACCAACCCCCACCTGGCTACAGGCTCCTATCAGACAGAATGATGAGGTCCCCCTTGAGCCTCTTTTTTTCTGGGCCAAACACCCTCAGCTGTTCCTCACAGCCTTGTGCTCCAGACCCTTCCCCAGCTCCATTCCCTCCTCTGGACACACTGCAGCCCCTCCTGGTCACTGGAGACTCAAAACTGAAAGCAGGATTCGAGGTGTGGCCTGACCAGTGCCCAGCACAGGTGGATGGTCCCTGCCTGCTCCTGCTGCCACACCATGGCTGGTACAGGCCAGGTGCCCTTGGCCTTCTTGGCCCCCTGTGCACGTCTGGCTCCTGCTCAGCTGCTCTCTACCAGCACCCCCAGGTCCTTGCCCTCTGGGCACCTTCCAGCCCCTCTGCCTGGCCCTGGAGCACTGTTTTATTGTGTAGGATCTCACCCTTTGCCTTGTTGAGCCTTTCACAATTGCTCTTGGCCCATCAATCCAGCCTGTGCAGGTGCCTCTGCAGAGCCTTCCCACCCTCCCAGCCAGCTTGGTGTCATATGCACACTGAGTGTGCTCTTGATCCCCTCATCCAGATAATTGATAAAGACAATAAACAGGACTGGCCCAAACAATATTTGTCACAATTAGCTGTAAAATTGCACCCACTGCTTCAGTTAGTCAGCTAGACTGGGTTTCTACTGCTTCCAAGTCACTTGGGTTGGATTTTATGTAGATGGGTTGAGACGTGTAGATATTTTGCAGATAATTTCACAGCTGCTGTGAAATTAGATATTCAATTATGTTATCTGCTGGGTTTCATTATTCAGAAGATATCCAGAACTTTTGTAATCATCCTTTTCTAAATAATTGAACTGTTTTTAGGACTGTTGTTGGCTGTGGGAAATTTACCCAGCCGCTCATCCCTGGGCCACCTTCAGGTGAGCAGCTTGTGCAGTGGCATCTTGCCTCTTTGCCAGTGCCTTAGATTCCTGTTTCCTGCCCTGTCCCTGGGGCATGGGTGACTTCAGTGCTCAAATACAGCCCTAAAATGATATATGGAGTTAGGCAGGAATCCTGAGAAATATAAGCCTGAATTAAAAGAACCTCAGCATGGGACTAGGCTGGGCATGGGGACCTTTGAGCACCTGCCTGGCTCCCACTGTATTGCCTTTGTGCAGTGCCTTTATCTAGGGGAGATATCAGAATATTTTTATGTCAGTAAAGAATAATTTCTGTGTTGGTATTTCTTTTTGTAAAGGGAAATACAATCACTTCTTCATTTGACTTATTTTTAAGTAGCCGGTTAGATCAGGTGAAATTAAGGTGTTGTGTTTTAGGCCCCCTATTCTGTTAACAGTATGGAAGGTATGAGTCAAAAGGGCATGGTAACACCAGTAAAGTCTGCAAAGAAGATGGTACACAGTGATTGCTCTGAGGACTCCCTGTTCATGGGATTTATGTGCTCAGTCAGAGCTCTGCAGTCACTTATGCCAGCAGCACCATCAGCGCTGGCTGAGCCTGTGGGGTGCAATTCTGCCACAGAGTGCTTTGCACAGCAGTGCTTGGAAAAGTCTATGGAAGAGGCCTTGGTAGCCAGCCAAGCCCTGGTCAGCCCTCACCTGGTGTTTATTTTTGGGTATTTTCTGCTTGGAATAGGATGTGCTTTGGAGTGTACTGATAGGAAATAGGGCTAAGGAGTCTGAAACATAGCAGGAGTACTGCTCCTGTCTTTCCTTGTTTCTACGTCTGCCCCAGGCCACTTGCAGATTGAGGGGATGTCTAGAGCATCTGTGACTACGTGGATCACTGTTGGACTCCTGCGTGCAGGAAAACTAAATAATACCAAGCAGGTATTTGCAGTGATGAAGTGCAAAAATACATTTATTGATTACTTTTTAAGGTGAATCAATCCTAAAAAAATGAGCCAAAAGTACTCTTTTTATTATAACATTATTAAGACTTAACTTGGGCAAACTGCCATTATAGCAATTACTGTACTTTAGTGTACTTAAGGCTGCTCATGAGACCGGTTTAAGTGGTGAAACCATTTGTTATTTCCTCTACTACCCAAATATAAATTATATGCCCTGTAACATTTGGTAAGGCTAGGTTTTCAGAGAAATCAGAAGCTCAATTATTCATGTCCTATATTAACATCAATATTTCATGGTTAAGAAGAGGCATTTATGTGAGCCTGGTGAGATTTTTAAGCCTCCTTTATTCTGTGTTGTATTTAGGGAAGGACTTTAACTCTGGAAACAGAGCGATAGACTGATGCATGGGCTTAATTCATGTGAAGTTGTTCTGCTCAGCCCTGCTCATTGGAATGTGCATGCTGTACATTCCACACACACTTCACATGTAAGTTTGGTTAGGTTAGGTGCTTCAAAAAAAGGAAAGGATTTGTTCTGTCATTCTGCCTCAGAGTCAATTGAAATGTCTAAATCAAATAACTATTTTAAAAATTATGCTTATTTCTGCTGGTGTCCCTGGGGTTATATTTGTATGCAATACTGACTGACTACAGCAGTGCACTCTGGAGAATCTCTACTTTTTTGTCAATTTTTTATTCATTAGTTGCTGCTGCTAACAACACTTTCTTCACATCTTTGTCTTGAGTCACTACACTCTATTATTATTTGAAATAGGGATTGATTCTTGATGTGTTCTTGCAGCAATATCCAGTATCATTAGGCTCGAACTTAGCTACAAGTCTTGGTCTGTGTTCCATTGCTGGCACTAATTGATGTCAGTTTTAATTTTGTGAATCCCTGACTATTTGCATGTGTCTGTATATACACAAATATAAAGAATGCCTGTCTAAAACATCATGTAACTGGTGTTTGTGGGAAGCGCTGGGATCTCCTGTGAAGCATCTTAATTAGTTTTGCCTTTCATGTTGACATCCTAAATTCTAGGCTTGAGCTATGTATCAGATTTTTTTCTCCCTTGTTTGTCAAAACAGAACAACTTCTTTAGAGCAGAACATAATGCAAATACTAATTAAAACTGACAAGTCAAATTGATGTCACCTATTTTTAAGCGGAAGAAAAAAACTGACTAAGAAGAATCTATTCTGCCCTTGTTGAAGTTGACTGAAACATGATTACTGAAATCTGTGAGCACAGAATGAAGCTCTGTGTTCTGCTTTTGCCATTTCTTGAGGCAGGATCAGCCATCCGTGAGTTGAGAGAGAGCAGAGCTGTTGCCCGTGGGGCAGGACAGCAATCCCAGCTCTCCCAGCTTGTTCTCAAAGCTGTTGTGCTGCTCTTGCTGACAGCTGGCTTGGTGCTCTCTGCTGGCAGATGGGCTTTGCCCAGATGTGATCCCAGGAGCTGTTCTCTGCAGATGTCAGATGTCAGCGTTGAGACTGGTACTCATCAGCCCTTCTCTCCAAAGTGCTCTAGAGACTGACAAGGATGAGCCCCTCGGTTTGGGGCTGGCAGTTTGTGTTGTGCAGGAGGGTGGTCCGTGCCAGCATACGGCAGAGTGGTGAGAGCAGCCTCGCTCGGCTGCTGTTTGGCAGGGGGATAGGACAGGTGCTGCCCACAGAGAAGTGGCTGTTGTCACAGATGACAGGAGCGTGGGAGCCCTCTTTGTGTAGCAGGGAGTTTGGATGGCTGATAATTACTTCTTTCCCTCCCTCCCTGGGAGGCAGAAAATGTTACAGGCACCTAATTATCATGAAAACTTTAGGAGTTTTTTGGTTTAGATCTGTTTTTCTTCCAACACAGAGCACAGCATCATTTCCAGTGCATCCTGGTGGTGTGCTGATGGTGTTCTGCTGCTGAATAGTGCAATAAGTAGTAAATACCCACACTTATTTGGTGAGGTGCATTTTCTTGACGATGAGATGCATAAATGCTAACAACAAAAATATTTCCTGTGTGTATAAACATCCAGTAGGGTTCAGTGCAACTGTAGTATGCATAAACCTTTATAAAAATGGAGGTAGGTTAGATATATTCTCATTGCATCTTAAAATTGTGGAAAATAACATTAGTGATATGATGATCAGTGTCTTGCATTCCCTTTCAGTGGTATGCATCTGCTAATGATAGCTACTATTTATATACATTTTTTTCCCCCTCCATGTCTTGTGAAGATTCTTCTACTGATCTCCAAAAGCCTGTGTTCTTTCTGATGTCCTTACTCTTAACCACTCCTGGGACCATCAGTCTGCCAGTGCAACTTCAGTGCTCATCAAGTTGCTGAGTGCTGGAACTCTGCTTAGGTCAGTGGGGCTTTTCTTATTCTGCTCCCATCCCTGTTTGCTTGGGGAAGCAAATGCTGTTAAGAAAAAAAGCCACTGCCTTTTGCTTCCTCCAAATCAAATAATGTTTTTTTCATTGGAATGATGGAGTATTACCCAGGAAATACCCATTTTTCATGGTTGGTTTTTTTTTTTTATGGTTTAAACCTGCCCCCCTCCCTGAAACCCCTTCTTCCTTCCTGAACACTTGTAGTTGATTATGCTGGTTGAAATGGCTGTCTGTAGCATGAATTTCAGACAAATATCTGAGTATTTTTTTAACTAGCATTTGTGCTTCTTGTCAAACTTTTAGACTAAAACTCTTGTAAACAAGGTTTCCAGAACTGCTCTTGCTGAGAGCTGGCTTGGTGCTCACTGCTGGCAGATGAGTTTTGGCCAACAAAACACTTGAGAGAGGCTCCATGACTCTCCAGGGAAGCAGACTGGTGTAATCCATTTCCATGGATGACACTCAGAGGGCAATGAGGAGGCAGTCTGCTGAAGTCATATAATGGCTCCCATTTTTTTGATGTCTGGGCTCCTGTGGGGTGAATGGAGTATCTGTGTTTTTCAGATGAGACATGAAGGCCAGATGCAGGGCTGGGCTGGTGCCAGTTGCAGTTTCTAGAGTTTAGGTCTGGAACATGAAATGAGCTGCAGTGAGGCATGTGGAAAATCAGATGTCTCAAAAGGCAAAATGATGATCAGTAACCTGAGTAGAGTGGGACCACGAGAGATATTTGGGATTCTGTGTTCTTCAGTGCTCTCTCTGTGGAAGGCAGCCACCCATTCTGGAGTTGCAGGAAAAGCTCTCTGCCTGAGTCGTGAGGCTTGCCTGGCTGTGCAGCAGGCTCTGCTGCTGCCACCCAGCTCAGATCTAGCAGTCACTGCTCTTCCCACCACCTAAGCTACCTGAGGGAGACACTCTCAAGGCTGTGAAAAAGCAGGTGTGAAGTACCTGATGTCAGCCAGCATGAATCCACATCTTGCCTCTTGAGATGCAGCAGTGAAATTCAAGAAGAGGCAGGCAGGTGTTTAAAAACACCTTTAAAGCACGGCAAGGATGCTGCAATTGAGCCTCATGGGGTAAGATATGGTTGGGAGCAGGAGGAAGAACGAATGGCTCTGAGATGTGGAATATATATGAGCAGATTGATGGGTCTGTAAGGACCTTTCCAATGGTTTGTGTTCATAACAGGCAAACCGCCCTAGCAGCAGCAGGAAAATGGAATACTGAATACAAAGCTAAGGAGAAATGAAATGTCTACTGCAGGTGTGGTCTTTGTGACCCTTGGGGAGCTGATTTGCTCCTAAGTGAAGCCCCATCTC
Source organism: Regulus satrapa (assembly GCA_013396955.1). NCBI lineage: Eukaryota > Metazoa > Chordata > Aves > Passeriformes > Regulidae > Regulus > Regulus satrapa. Next base: position 407,255 of record VWZN01013637.1, on the reverse strand, counting down.
CAGGGAATCACTGCAGTACAAGTGTACCAGATTTATGGCACTGATCACCAAAGGACTGGTGACATACTAGCGTTACCAGTAATAACTGGTAAAGACCCAATCCTTACTGGAATAACATGACAGGGCAGCCATGCTTCTTTATGTTTATGAAATAGGTGAGCACAGAGACATGGGAGTTGTCTGGGCACTTCCAGCTTCCCATCCATATTTTCTCAGTTTCAGCAATAGGAAGTAAAATATTTTCCTTGTTTGGTAGCAGTTATCAGTGTGATGTGAGCCTGCATTACTCTAACAATTAATATCACATTAAAACCAACAGACAAAAATGTGTTTTAAGTAAGAGTGAAATCTCAGGTGAAAGTTATTGCGACAAAAACTTTGTCCTTTCAGCACCATCTGGGTTGGGGCTGGGCAGGGACTGGAAGCCCACACATGACACAGGGCTGCACTCTTTGGCCTGAGCAAGCAAGTGATGGGTGGAGCTGTTGGCAAGGACAGTCGTAGGACTGATGGAGGGAGATGCTGCTGTGTCAGAGGCAGGGCAGGCTGGGCTCTGGCTGCTTCTTTCCCCATGTCCCTTGTCACTGCCTCCACCCAACCATGGCCTATGGGGAGCCGAATGCTTTCGCACCACAAACATGTAATGGGAAACCTGGAGGTTGTCACAGCGATGGCTTGGTTGCTGCAGATTGCTGTGAGCCCACAGCTCTCCCCAGGGCTGTGGCATTTTCTGGAGAATTATTGGGTAAATCACTTGACAGAGAGAGGGGAGGTCTAGTGCAAAGAGGGCTCCATGGCAGGGCACAGGCTGCCATGGCCCAGGTGCCTTTATCTCCTCAAGTGCTGGACCTCGTGCCTGTTTCATCCCAAGATGATTTTTTCCAGCCTCTTAGCCCTCTGTGGTAGTGCAATCCAGTTGACAAGTCACACTGGGATGCAGATAGATATGTCTGAAGCTGCGCTTACTGAGTGCTTTATTCTGAATGAGTCCTGGCAAGCAGCCCATGTGCTGTAGCTTGGCCAGCTAACAGCATGCTCAGTGTGTGTGAGCTGGCTAGTTTAAGCCTCAGCAAAAGGAACTGGAAGATGTTCCTAAGACATACATAGGGGAAACTGTCCTTTTCCCATGGAATTGCAGATAAGAGCATTATTCTTTGGCTCAATTTCCTAAAATATGAAATTCTGAACTGTTGTTGTTGCTGATCTCAAGATCATTTTTGAGTAGCTCAGCCCTCCGTTTTTGCCAAAGTAGTACCAGCACCTTGGCAAAGATCTTGGTTTGTGACTGGGTGGGCAGGGAATCCATTTACCAGATGCAGAACAGACCTGTTCCATCATCCCTCCAGCATGCCAGTCACACGAAGCAGATGGAAATCACATATCTTATTTAACTGAACTGGGTAAAGTACAGTTAAATTGCCAAAATATGCACCCAGCTTTGCACTTTGTGCAATTTTTCAAGGTTAATATTTCTGCTGTTGTTGAATTTGACTACTAGAGGTACCGAAGCAAAGACTGTCAAAGATAATTAGAACAGAATATGTTGCAGGTTTAGATAATTTGCAAGTAATGCTGGAGATATGAGGCTACTGAAATGTTGCTTTTTAAAATCCTTGTTTCGTAACCAGCTTTGCACATGTAGCCCTGCTAATAGCCAAGGTACTAAAAATTTTGTATAGCAATGTCTTCTTAGAGGTGGGGAGTGTGTAGTTACACTGAGGGTTGTATGCTGTTATTTTCTAACTGCTGTTCAATTACAAATTTTCCAATTCTCTCAACACTGCTTGCTGCTGTTCTTGCTCTCTGGTGTTTTACCTGTCAGAAACCTCCATCTTTCTTTCCTCAACAGCTCAAGTAATGTTCAAAGTAGAACATTGTTCATAATGACACCAGGGATATATCTTTCTGAAGGCAGATATTGAAAATTCAAAACTAGAAGACAGAAGTAGAAACCAGCAATATTTGAATCTAACCTCTGGCATCAGTGTAGCTCATTAGGCTTTATTGTTTAGATTATTAGATTATATTAGGCTTTATTGCTGATAATTTCTCAGCATTGTCAAATGGGGAGTCCCTAAGGGTATTTTTACTCAAGATGAAGTAAGGGACAGATTTGTCTGGAAATGGAGAGCTTAAATCTTTAATACTGATTCATACATTATTTTTTGAACTGAGAGGCATTTGATATCATACTTTTGCTCATGACTACATGAGACACACAGGTGAAATCCAACTCTCGTCTGCTAAACTGAGAAAGCTGCTTTAGCAATCAGTGTTGGCAGCTGTTGAGGCTCTCAGTGAATTGCAGCAGAAGCTGTTGTATTCTAAGAAACAGAACCTTGGAGCTGAGCTGTTCAGCACCTGGGAGCTCCTTCCATGAGGTTCTCTGGCCAGCTGAGAAATCCTAATGACTTGGCCTCAGTATGGTTTTCAAAGACTTCTGGATCAGGACCAAGGGTGGGTGTTGTTTTGCCCTCAAAATGCCTGAATTACGTCAATTACTTGGATTTAGTTGAAAACTTCGGAAGGAAACAGAGCAGTAGCAAGGGAGAAGGCAGCTGAAAAATAAGGATATGGCTCGGGGTCAGTGAGATGTAGAAATAATCAACATAATATTTTTGAGATTAGTATTAATGCTGGAAAACTGTATCTAAATGAAGGCTACACTGACCCATGATACTTAACCCCGAATCACTCAGTAAATCAGGACACTGTGTTTGCTGACGTGCTGCACAGAGAGGTCAGGGATACAAGACTTGCAAGGGGTGGCTTAAAGGCTGCCTCGTGCTCAAGTTGGGCTCAGCAGAGAAGGATCATGCCCTAGTGATTCAAAAATTAGGTTAATGTAAATCAACAGTCGCGTATTTTGTTCTATTGTTTTATTTTTTTCCCTGGGCTCTATGAGGAATTTAAACATCAGGAAGTGTCTTGGTTTTTCTTATGGAAATTCACAGCACAGGCATTTCTTTTGCAGGGGGATGTAATTCTTGTCATTTCAGCCAGCTCTGCATTTGAAGGTCACAAACATCCAGAACCTTTCCTCACTACCTGGAATTTGCAGGATCTCTCTCTGCAGAGTCCACGTGACCTGTGCCTCAGGGGGGATTTGTTTAGGCTAAACTCTTCTAAAACAATAAAAGGAGCAGAACTTATGATGTGAGTGCCTTGCAGTATACATCCCCACTGCATGTTTGCAGTTAAAGGTCAGACTTGGAAGGAATTGCTTGACTGATTTAATGAGGCTAAAATCGTCTTTTAGTCACAGTTCAAAATTAATTCTCTGTAGCTTCTCCACCACAAGGGGTTACAAACTTAGAGGGGCCTGGGCTGCCAGTCTGTTCCTTAAAAATTATCGAAGACATACAATCAAACTCTTGATTCAATTTCCTCCCATTTGGCTCTACTGGTTCTATCTCTGGGCTCAACCAGGGACCAGCAGTGAAGGAGCTGGAGATTAGTGGTGATCAATCTAATTTACTGGTTGGCATGTTTCCAGAGAACTCAAATGGACTATAGTTAATCTAGTTTTCAACTATGCTCGTGTTGTGAGTGCAAGTTAAAATTTGCTTTATATCCCTCTTACCAGATGGCCTTACAGCTAAAAGTATCAGAGTGGGAGGAAGGAGATCTGGCATTAGTTTGCAGCTTTTCTACAGCTTTTCTATATCATCCTGGCATGCCTCTGTGAGGAATTCTCCCCAACACAGTGACTGAAGAGGGTTTTTTTTGGGGGGTTTTTTTGGGGGTTTTTTTGGTTTTTTGTTTTTGTTTTTTTGGTTTTTTTAAATAAGAGGAACACACACAGTTACCACAGCTCAGTTTGCATGAAGTCATAGAGTCACAGAAAGGCTTGGGTTGGAAAGGACCTCAGAGATCATCCTGTTCCAACCCCCCTGCTGCCATGGGTAGGGATACCTTGCCCTAGAACACATTGCTCAAAGCCTCCTCCAACCTGACCTGACTTTCAGGAAAGGGGCATCTACACCTTCTCTGGACAACGTGTGCCAGTGCCTCAGCACTCTTACAGGGAAGATTTTCTTCCAAATATCTCATCTGAATCTGCTCTCTGTCAGTTTGAAGCCATTTCCCCCTGCACTGTCACTCCTTTGCTCTGGTCAAAAGTCCTTCTCCAGCTCTCTTGTTGCCCCTTTAGGTGCTGGAAGTTGCTCTAAGGTGTCCCTGGAGCCTCTTACTTTGTGTGCACCACTAGACAGCTGCAGCACAAGGTGTCCCTGTAGTTGTAAAAGGGGGTTTGCACTTTCTCTTTGCCCTTGATTCTGCATAATTTTTATTATTTTACTACTATTCCTATTTTTGTCTTATTACATGTATTCTCAGATAAACCTAGAATTAACCTAGATGATCTCTGATGATCAGCATCCTACCAAGTTCTGTGCCTCACTAACTGTGTAATAGACCACAGAAAAGTAATTAATTGCAAGCAGCAATGAAGGTTGTATGGATGAGGAAATGCTGATGTGTGTCACTAATTGAGGTGGACATATGAAGATTTTTCTTGCCCTTCTTTTTTCTCTGCTGCTGTTTACTTTCTGTATTTCCAAAGGCAAACTACCAGAAATTAGGTACTGAAAGGATGTTTCACTTAAATTTTTATCTTTTCCCCCCGAGCTTTTATGTGGATCTTCAGATTAGGTCTTTAGAATACATAATTTACACTTATAAAAAATTCTTCCCTGTTGAAATGAGGCTAATTCAGATTCTTTGAGTTTTAGGACTCACTTGAATGGAGAACCCCAAATTTTTAAAAAATCCCTTTCAATCTTCAGAAGGAAACATGTTCAGTAATTGTTGTTTGATACAAAAATATTCCTACTTCTCCCTCAGAGTTTTTCTTTCCCATTTGCAAAGTTGGAAATGGCACTGAAAACCTCTCCTGCTTGAACACACAATTTGTGGAATAAATGAAAGGGCAGGGAGGGGAGAGAAGCATCCCAGGTTTGGTGGGGACACACAGCCTTGAGGTGGAGTTTAGTGCAATGACACCCTTGGGGTGCAGGTGAGCCCAGGAAATGGCAACAGTTAGGAAAACCAGCAAAACTGAAAATAAACAAGGCAGCAGGAGGTTTTCCAGGCAGCAGGTTGGGTGGCTTGGGCTGTGAGTGCCTTCCACTTGTAGGTGCTGGGATGCTCAGGTTGTCCAGAGAGGTGGTGGATGCCCCATCCCATAAACATTCAAGGCTGGGTTGGACCAGGCTCTGAGCAATGGGATCTGGTTGAGGATGTCCCTGCTTATGGCAGGGTTGTCCAGTCAGGTGACCTTTAAGGATCCCTTTCAATCCAAACCATTCTGTGATTCTGTGGTGCTATGAGTTTACTCAGAGGAGGGAGGACTAAATCCTGGAGATGCCAGTAAGGTCACCTCTGAATCCAGTTCTTCCTGAGGTCGTGCAAAACTTCATCTTTGTGTCTGGCTTTCCAAAACTGCCAGATGGGAATAAGAACCATAAGAGGCTCTTCATTCCCTTTGTTTAGCAAGCCTCTGTCAAGGACTGGGATGAGTAAACCCCTCCTATGCATCTATAAAGGTGTTAAAACAACGTGGGGCTTGGCTCCATCTGGTAGCAGATGCCTGCATGTGTAAGTACTATGAAAAGAATAATCTCCTTTCAATGCTGAAAATGAAATTCTGCTGGAAACAAAAGTTGTCATGGAAGTTACTCTTCCTCAGTGCAGCTTCACTCATTCCTCTGCTCCGTGACTGAAGCAGTGAGTCACGCAGCTCCCGCGTAGTTTGAGCAGGAGAGCCTATGTGATGACATCTGATTATTGTTTTGCTGAAACGTTTTTCTCCTGCTGGTTTTCAGCAAGCAAAGTGAAGGGTTGGTTTTGGTACAGGGAAGATGTGTCAAGAATGGGGGTGGGGGCAGTGGGCTTGTTTGCCCTCTAGTATTTTTCACTCTACAGAAAATACTGTCTTTTCCTGGGAGATGCTTCATGTCATCTTGGGTTTTTTCCTAAGAATCACTTGAGATCCACAAAACAATGGACTTCAGCAGTTTCTGTTTGGCAGGGAGCTCCATCAGGCAGGAGAAATATGGATTTATCAGCTGCTTTGGAGCCTGGTGTGCTGGTTTTGCATGAATTGATTCTTGGTGAAGAGAGGAAAAGTCAGCCATGGGAGTTACTCTCTGAGGAGCTGTTAGCAGCTTCCTCTGTGCTTGGCAAAACCAATCACTGGCTAGCTCTGAAGATGGGCACGCTGCTAAGTCATTTAGAAAAGCTGAAAACACCTCTGTGATAACATATTTAAGAACACAATAACCACAGGAAGCTCTTTTGCTCCCTGCACTAGAAAGAGGGGTGTGTGGGGTTTGTAGAGTCATAGAATAGGTAAAGTTAAAAATGGCCTCTAATGTCACCAAGTCCAACCATCGTAGCTGTGTTCCCCACTAAATGATGTCCCCAAGTGCCATTTTCTAAACTGACTGCCTGCATAAACCAAAAAAAAAACCCCATATCCACACCTTTTGTTGCTGGAGTGTTGCGTAATACCAAGTTATAATTGGTATTGAGTAGTTGATTGCAATTCAAGGCAGGTCTTGTGGTAGATTTGCTTTAAAGCAGGCCTGGTTTGCTTTAGCTCGCCCAGATGAAGCTGCAGAAGCCAATTTTCCCCACGTTTCTGGGCAGGGGGTTCTCAAGGAGGAGCTGGCACAAGTTCTCTGTGCAGGCAGTGGGGGACCAGCCTTGTCTGCCCATCCTTTCCAGGATGTGTTTGTAGGAATGTCTGCACTTTTCCTCCGGGCTCTGATGAGGTCTTGTGGAGGATGGCCGTGCTGCTGTGCTCATCCCAGAGGATCCTCTTGGGCAGTGTGGCATAAGGCTACCCTCCATTTCTGACACATTCTAGCATCTTTCTCAAAGTAACAGTTAAAACAGTAATGGTACTGGGTGTGCACATGGATTTTCCTCAAGCTCACCTAGATTACAATTTGCTTTCAGGTGCTTTATATATTTTACCTTGTTCTTAATATTCACTTTATGTAACCCATCATTTATTAAGAAAAACATAATACATTAATTAGTCTGCTGTTTTGGGGGGTTCAGAATCAGGTAATGAAAAAGCTGAGAATCATGCAACCATAAATTCTGTTAATCTACAATCAGTATTATTTTAAATTTTTAAAAATAAAACTCCACCATATAATTCATATTAACTATATCTCATGTCATGATTCGGTGTTCATGTCTTCCTTTTCAGCACTAAGTCTTTACATTTTACTGTTTAGGTTAGAAGGGAGCAATAAAATAAAATCTTTTTTCAAAAGTGAATGGATTATATCATAAGACTATAAGCCCTGATTTGTTTTATGGCTAACCTTACTGAAAGTCACTGTTTCAAATGGTAGCATGACTTATAGCAGCACAAAAAAAACCCCAGTATGTCCTGAGGATAGAAAAAAAATGATAGCCTGTAAAATGTTTCTTGGAATTAATTTCCTGACATTGTGTCATCTTTCAATAAAATAAAAATCAGATATCTGATATAAAAGGCATGCAGATTGTTATGAAATCCATATCTTGTGTATTGATACTGATTTGTTATATGATAGAAAGGGTCTGGAAAGCTTAACAAAGATAGTTGGTGATGAACTTTTAAGTGTCAACCTTGGCTGATATTCCCCTCGATTCAGAATATACCACCTGAAAGAGATTTTTCACCTGAAAAAATCACATGTAACTCTCAAGTAGCTCTCTATGCTGTGAAGGCTTGTTCCAGGCTTTTGTTTCTGCATGTAAACTCTTTGAAGTTTTTGATTCATGGCAATGGTATCAGTAACTCCAGCACAATGGTGTCAGTAATTCCCTTCTTCCCTCTGAGTCTCTCTCCCCCACTCAGTGCCCACCACCCTGGGCAGGGGTTGTGTGCCTGGATGAGCTGTGGTGCTCTCTGGGCTTCTCCCAAGGTCTCAGTGAAATCTAGACTTTGGGATTTGAACTTGACCCCAATTTCTCCCCACAGATTTAGTATCTCCAGCCTTCAGTCGGGCTGCCCTGGGAGGGGTTTCTCAAGAACACGGCACCTGCACCTGGATGGGCTCCGCGTGCAGCGCAGCCGCCTGCTCTCCCCGGGGAGCTCAAACCCTTCAGGTTATGGCAAATGTTTTGTGTGAGCTCAGATGTTTTCCTGCCTGTCTCTCCTTGGGGTCTGTAAATTGCCTTCCTGTAATGGATTCCAACATGTTGTACCACTTCCATTCTGACATTTTGATTATGTATTATTCACATTGTCGAAGAAATTAACAATTGGAGAGGTTGGAGCTTTTCAGGATATTTTTCCCCAAATAACAATTTCGTATTTTGAGCACCAGCCAGATTCTCCATATGGCTAAAATGTGCTAGAACAGAAAGACATTAGCATGGCTTAATAAATTTCATGCATGGCTTGCTATAGCATTATCAGAAAGAAAACAAATATAGCCACTAGTTCTCCTTGGAATTACTCAGTTAAATTACTGTTGTTTGAAATGAGCTCTTTTATGGCTTATGGCTGATGTAATTTGCATTGTGATGGGTAAAGCAGCATTCTGTATGTTTAATACCTTTGGATTTGACATAGGCCTGCTTGGGGTCTTGCATAAATCTTCTCCCCAGTGGGAGGGGAAGGCAATAAATTGAGTTTTGGTATGGATCAGAAAGCAATGGATTTGGGAAACACTCAGGCTCTTTTTCAAACTCTGCCATGCAGAACAACTTTTGTTGTAGATTTTTAGCCAGTTTTCAGTCTTTGTCTATTTACCTTTTTTGGTTAAATGTTCTGTTTTGAGAGCCAGACCTAGCTGGGCACACGGACCGACTTTCCTCCTGTGTTTCACCGAAGGGTGCAATGCCCATAGTTACGTTTGTGCTGGGGCATTTTGTGTGTCAGCAGAAGATACTGCTGAGCATGCTGCTAATTGCTCCTGGTTCAGCATCTGAGTCTGGTGTGTGTCACACAAGGAGCTTCTACTGGTGAGTCCCACAACAGAGCTGCTGCTGCTGCTGGATCTTGTGCTCCCAAACCACTTTTCAGCAATTGGCGCTGGAGGGGGATGAGCTTGGCCTTTTTTCACTTAAAAGAATGGCAGATATCTCCTTGCAACTGATGCAATCAGTCTTTTATGTTTTCATGAATGAGAGTACCTATGAAAAATGTTTGTTTACAGGTCACTGGATTGGAGGCACTTGATGTTTTAATTAACTTTGAGGGGTTATGGTCAGAATAGTTCACACAGCTATTCCCCATTCTGATCTGAACCTCTCTGGATTCAGAGCACATCCTCCCTAATGCCTTCAGAACACATGAGCGAGTTCAGATTACCAATGTGCATAGGATGAATGCTTCCATTACCCCATCATCGTTATCATCATCATTTTACTCCTTGCTAGAGAAGTGACAGTGTGGCTGTAATTAGTTTTGATAGTGCAGGATGGCAGGAGTAATCAGGAAGGTGTTACATGAGAGGGGCAGACTGTGGCTCCCTTACACTATTGCTGCTGGCAGTCTGTGAGTGCTGTGCTATCTGCATTTGTCTATTAAAAAAAAAAAAAGGGGGGGGGGAGGGGGGATGGGGAGGAAAATGCTGCTAGAAAGCAATCTTCCCTGGGAACACGTTTTCCTAGCACCCTGGGCTTGAGTTCACAGTTCAGCTCTGGCAGATGAGAGTATCTGGGCTGCCACCCACACCATGGGCTTAGGAGTATTACTCTGCTGATTGCTGTTCTACAAAGGAAAATACTGCAGGTAGGAAAGTATCTTAGTCAATACAGTAAGTATAGAAGGTTTCTTACCTCACCATAGTGAAGGCCTCTCCCAGGCTGGTTTTCTTGGGCAGGACATCTGCCCCATTTCCATGCTGTACCTGCTCATATCCCTTACCCAGCGAGATGTCTGGTAGCTTTTCCCTGCAACAATTGTATCCTGATATTTCATTACATGTTTGGTAGCTTCATTCCTACTGCCTGTATTCCTTATGAGAACTAACAATGGAAAAATATTTTCTTTTCCTGCAGTGTACTGTAGCAAGCTGGCATCCCAGGTCTGCAATATTTGAGCTAAACTGCTCACCCCTTTACAGCTGACACCGTGCTCTTGAAAATACTGCTTTGGCACAAAAAAAAAAATGGTGTGTTTGCCACGTGGGCAAGCCTGTAGAGAGAGCCCAGAGCTCTCAAGCTCTGTCTCTGGGCCTCAGCCTCAATGAGTCATTTAGAGATGTCAGACAGCGGAGGAGAACCCCTCTGGCTTCATGCAAAAGCAAAGAGAAAGAGCTGTGGGGAGGAGAGACCAGCCAGTAAAGTTTGTTGAAGTCCTTGTGATAATGCTGGGCTGAAATCTGCCTTCACTGCCTTGGCATTGCTCAGCAGGAGCTGCAGGATGGAATCAGAGCTGGTACAAACCCCAGAGCAAAGTGTGGCCGAGCGTGTGTTGACTGCCTCTGCGAGCTGCAAACCTGCTCAATTGAGAGCAGCTGAGATGAATGGCATGTCTGAACACAGAGCATAAATAATTGTATGGGAAGCTTAGTGCTCCCATGCCAGTGTATATAAATATTCATATTATTCCATGAATCTGTCATTATGTGCAAGTGCTTCATCTTTCCAACTTTACTCCTGCCAAAAGTCCTCACTCATGGAAACACTCTCACTGGAGGCAATCAGATGATTGATGTGAGTAAAGGGCTGGGGGAGCTCTTCTAACAGCCTGATTTACAGCAGTATTTCATTCCTAATTTCTGCACACTGGGAAACAAAACCCAAACACAAACTCAGCTGTTTTTGAGAGACTTTCTCACTGTAGGGTTCTTACTTCATGAGGACTGAATGAAGCCACAGAGCTTTTTCTCAGTCACTAATCGTCTGCATCCGCTTATTATTATCATTGATGCTGGTGAAGTAATTTCTGGGGGCTGAATTGTCTCCTGAGCTGCTGCTTTCCATAGTCTCAGCCAGGCTTCTGGCATGGCTCATAGCTCACAGGAGTGGCTCCCTTGTTATGGGTTGTTATAGTTGTTAGTGCAGGGCAAAATAGCTGGAAGTGATGAAAGAGCAAAGCTCTGAACTCAGATGTCTCTGGAGCATTATACACTCAAGAATCCTAAAGCTTCTCTCACTGAAGTTTTAGTGTGGCTGTATGGGACCCAGTCAGTCCTTTGTGGGTAGATCTGAGCCCACGAGGGGGAAAGCTAAGATTTTTGAGGAGAAAAATCAAGCACCATCTCGGGACTGCCCTTGAGGCCAGCCGAGCTGGGGAAGGCTGCACAGTGCTCCTGGCACAGTCCTGGACTGCCATGCCACAGAGACAGGGGTTTATGCCTTCTACTGATCACATCCAGCCCTGTTTGCCTCAGGAACTGGCCACGATTCTGTGGTGAGGAGTGGGGCTGCCAGCTCGGGCTCCTGCCTTATCTCCCTCATATCAGCCTGTCTGGGGGCTCCTCTTTTGGAGTTTGGCACTGGTAGAGCAGCTACAGCTCCTGTTCTTGTCTTGGCTCCCTGGTCACTGGTGGGACCATGGTGTTCAGGAGCTGCCTTGGCTCAGCAGTGGGGCACGAAGAGCCACTGGAAGAAATAATTGCGATGTATACTTTGTGCTTGATGCCCATGTCCTTTGTATACAAGGCCTTTGCGGCCAGCCAGCTTTTCCTTCTCTTTCAGCCTTGCTATGCAGAAATACAGGTAACTCTGGGCATATCCTGTATTAACTTTTACTGCTCCCTGCATTAAACTGCATGGTGTTACCCACCACAGAAAGTTCAGAAGACCTAATGCTCACAGCAAGCCAGGGAAAGTGACAAAAGGAGATACCAATTCCATCAAAATTATCATCTCCATAATATGACTTTATACAGCAAGATGAATATTACTGAAGTTAATTTTGCCCTTTTGGAGTGCTGACTCTTGCTTTAATTGATCAGCCATGGATGGTAACTAATGAGGTGGTTTAAGTTGTATTTAACAAGACGGAGATAATTAAACATGACAAGCCCAAGTTTCCCTCAGAGCTGCCTATTAGACTCCTGCCATAGAAAAATGGAATGATACAAAACTCTTCCTCCTGGCCCCTTCCACCACCCCAAGACTTCTTTTGAGTTGTTATTAGCAGGGCTGAAATATGGTGAGTTGGGTCAGCCCTTGTTTGAGCTGCAAGAGCCCTTGCACAGATACTGAGGCTGTGGTGGATGCTGTCCCCTAGATCCATCTATGCCTAGTGAGGGGGTGAGGACCAGACCTCTTGTTCCCTAACAGAGGATTGTTCCTCCCTCGAGTAGACACCTGCCTGCCATTCTGGGCATGGCATTTTGAACATAGCCTGCTCCAGCCTTATTCTAGATGATGACATGGGAGCATGAGCAGGTGTTACTGCCCGTCAGCTGAGGTGCAGCATCTGACTGTCTGTGTGCTCCTGACTGACTGCAAGTACCATCTTTGCTGCGTTTGTGTAAGCCTTGAGTTACAGCAGAGACACTGGAATAAATGCAGGCTGGTACTAGAGATGGAAGGGATCAGCACTTTCCCATATGGCTCTCATGGTCACATGCCTCATCTGCACCATTTCTACGCCTTCTCATGCTTAAATATCGGTGTTGAGTGTAGAAGAGTGTGGATCAAAATAAGCACAAATGCTGGTGCCAATTAAAACGCTCATTGGAGATAAAGGGTGTTGGCAGTTCTCCCAAAAGTATCCTTTTCTCTGTTTTCATGGTTGTGTAGTGCTGCTAATTTCCCTCTGATGAGTCATTGAAAGAATTTATAGAGGTAAGAGGGATTTCATGCTCTAAATATAGCCTCAAGTCAGCCCACAAGGAGCAGCCACAGGAGCTGGCTGCTGAGCTAGTAAATACAACTCCGTGCTGCTCCCAGCTCCTCCTGACTGATGGAGCTGTAAGGGAGGGAATGGAGAGTTAGAGGAGGAAGAGTCAGCATGTGTAGGCTGGAGCCACAACGCCTGAGATCACAACATGGGGAAATAAATCACAAGTGCAGATGAGAGTGGGTGGCAAGGGGAGACCTTTTTTTGATAGCCTGTTCCCAGCTCCTCCTTCCAGCAATAGTTATGTTCCTGCTGGCCACACCCTTCTTGGCAGTAGCCCTTACCTTCTCTAGATTAGTTGGAAGAAAGGAATAAGGTGATTCCTTGCCAGTTAACTCAGTACCTGCTTGCATCTTGGTTTTGGCAATCCACAATCTTTCCCACGTGTTTTATTGGCAATGATTGCATTGTAGTTGCTTGCTCATGTCACCTACACTGGGATGGGGGAAAGAATTGGAAGGGTGAAAGTGAGAAAACTCGTGGGCTGAGATACAAAGGCAGTTTAACAGGTAAAGCAAACCAAGGGACTCATTCCCCACTTCCCATGGCAGGCAGGTGCTCAGCCATCCCCAGGACAGCAGGGCTCCATGCCCTGTGACCGTGACTGGGGCAGACAAACACCATCCCTCCAAACGTGCCCCCTTCCCCCTTGTCCCCAGATTTGTGTGCTGAGCATGGTGCCACATGGTCTGGGCTGTCCCCGGGGTCAGCTGGGGCCAGCTGTCCTGGCTGTGTCCCCTCCCAGCTCCTTGGGGAGCCTCTTGGGGTGAGGAGCAGGAGAGGCCTTGGCTCCGTGTTAGTGCTGCTCGGGACCAACAAAAACATCCCTGTGATAGCAACACAAATCCAAACCACAGCCATGAACCAACTACGATGAAGATAATGAACTCTACCATAGTAAAAATCAGCACAACAGGACTACAGGTGATCTGAACACTCTTATTGCATCAGCTTTAATGGACTTTTCAAAGTTACCTTGAACTTAGCACAGGAAAATAATTGGCTGCTTGCTTTATACTATCTGAAATCCGTATGATGACTTTAACTAATTTAGAAATCATTTAGGCAGAAGCAGATAAAATAAGCTAGAAATATTTCTGAGTTTAGGCAGACCTAAAAAGCAATTTATAGGAGTATTTCTCAAAGCAGAAATTATCTCCTCATGAGAAACACCAAAAAATGAACAAAAATTTTTTGCCAATAGGAAAAAATAAAACTGTACTTTAAAGTAGTACTCTATTCTTCATCAATTCTGCTGCATTTTCATCCCTTCCCTGTAAATGTTTCTCCCAGGCCAGGGCTGGGCACAGGGAGTTCCTCTCCCTCCCCTTGCATAGTTGAGCTCACTTTCCCAGGTAGGAGTGTTGCTATGATCACATGAAGTCTGTGAACCAGAACAGACAATTACACAGGTATTTGCACAAATCACCTCCCTCCACATCACTTTTGCTTTGCAACCTCTGGAGGGAGGGTGTTTTGAACTACTTGGTGAAGCACCTGATGTGGGAGATAAAGCCAAACAGCTGCTTATTCCTGTTCTTCTAACCCTGGTGGTGTTAGCTGTGATGCATGAGCTGTCTACAGATTTGGTGATACTTATTTTGGTTTTCTTAATCAATTTGCTTACCCTTTGGCTGCTTAACCACGTCAGTCTCTGCATTTCTGGAGAGGTTATATGCAGACTGCTATTTGTTTGCTCTTCCAAGGTCTCTGGGCTCCCGTGCCTGTCCAGCGTGATCTTGTCCCCAGATGTTGGGGGTGCGGGGTGTGCAGCCTCAGCCCTTCCCTGTACTGAGTCCAGCTGCTGGCAGCGTGCCTGGAGGGAGGCTCTGCTGATAACATTGTGGTGTCCATCAAACTAGCATGAATTAGAAGGCTCCTTTTGTAAGATTTATCAATGCTCTTCAGCAAAGCTTCTGGCAAGGCTAGCACTTTTTTTTTTCCCTCTGAGTCCTCAGATAAGACCCTTTTGATGCTGAAAGATCCTGAGCTGTGAGCTCTGGCAAGAACAATACTTACTCTGCTTTCACTGATCCCTTCCCCGAGATGTGGCTTGCTTCAGACCCAAGGTCTGAGCCTACTCCCTTCTTGCAGAGCAAATAAAACCAAGGTCTCATTAATTAATTTATTTTCAGAGGAAGCAAAGCAGCTCAAATGGGAGAACCTAGCAAGCTGCACAGGCAGGGGCCCAGGGATGCTCCACCCCAATGGTGTACTGTGCTCACCACCACTGGTTTAGTGTCAGGAGACAAACCTGGCGTTGGACCTGTGTCCTGGGGGACTTTGAGCCTCCAGACTTGCAGCTGAAATGTTGTGTTTGGATTTTGAGCCTAGTGCTGTGTTTTTGTTACCACTTTAGCTGAAGGTAACACCTGTGTCTTGGTTAAACAAAAGGTAAAGGAGGGAAAAGCATTTTATTCCTAAGTTTACTTTTCAGGCAGCCTGGTGTTGGCACAAAGAGAATGATGGAAACATAGGTGGGGATGTGGAGGTAAGTCACTGGGGTTCCTGTTCCAGCAGTGAGGCCAGCCAAGGTCAGCTGAAACCAATGTCAAAGCTCACAGTGGGAAGCCTGCCAAGCCTGTTCTTCATTGCCCATGCTGCTCATTCCTGCCCTGTGACCCCCTGGCACTCGCAGAGATGTTGGGAGGCTGTGCAGGGCAGGACTGTGCTAAGAGTCGAATGAAAACCAGCCTGCAGTAAAAACCAGTTTTGATCTAAAGCAATCCTTCAGTACTGAAGAGTGCAGGAGGGAAGGACAGGAGTAGAAAGGAACTGTCTTTTTCCTTTAAGTGCTACTTTGTCAGCTGAGGCCCTCATGAAACTGCAGTGTGGGCAAATGCTGTGATAGGAGCTGCTCTCTAGGCTGCCAGCACAGGACAGGGACCAAGGAAATGTGCAAGACATGTAATCTTTGAGAGGACTGGGGAGGCCTGTGGTGGCCTCTGGAGATGTGCTGCTAGTGCTCCAGTGTGTGCATGGGCTGGGAATGAAACTCTTGATCCAGCATGAACAGATTCACCCGCTGTGTGGGAAGTCTCTGATGCCCCACTCGGGACATGGGCACACAACAGCATGTAAAGTGCTCAAGCTGGAGGACTTGAGGGCTGGCCTGGAACTGCAGAGTGGGAGCAGGGAGAGCTGTGGTCGTACTTATGTTTATGGCTGAAAACACAAAAAAGAAGAGGAAATGTGTGTCTCTAATTACATCAGAAATGAACACAGCTTTTCACGACACCCTTGCATGTTAAAACGGCTACACTAATTTCTAGGAGTCATGCTTGTATTTTAAGAACAGTTTAGAACAAGAGAAAGAATAGGTTAAATCCCTCTAATTCTATAAAACTGCCAGGGAACCTGCTTTGCTTTTAGCACATCCTGGCTTCTGTTTACTTGGGTTTTCCACGAATGGTTTGGGGAGTATGCTCAGAGTGTAGATCATAAAAGCAAAGGTCATGGTTATCATCCTTCCGTGAGAGGACTCTTCCCAGCCTCTGCCGGCTTTGCTGTGTTGCACAAATGCTGCGTTAGGCTGTGTTTGCTCTTAGTGTGGAACAACTCGTTACTTTCTGCGAAATCAAAGAGCAGTCCTGCTTCTGTAAAAGCACAGGACCTGACTGTGTGCAGGGGTCAGTGCTCAGGAGTGTGGCAGGTCCATGCAAGTCCTTACAAACAGATTCTTTCCTTCTGTCATCCTGGCCTTGTGTGCTGTGGCTCCAGAAAGCCCGTGCAGCCTCCTGGCAGCATTGTCCCAGTCCAGCCCTGCAGCATCACTGCATTCAGCATTGACTGCAGGGCACAGGCATCTTTATACTCTACTTTTCCTTTAAAACACTTTATTGCATAATTGCCTTTTGATTCTCACCTCTCAGACTGAAGTTTTGTCCCTGGGTTGGAAGAGGTTGGCTGTGCACCTGTGGCTTTCCCTGCCCTGCTCCCTTCTCCCCTCCCCGGCCATGCTGAGCAGAGCTCTGGCTCTCCCTGTCCCGGCAGAACCAAGGGGCAGCTCTGGGGACAGGGTGTCCTGAGGGGTGTGCAGGCAGTGAGCAAAGCCTGACCGATTGCACAGGCTGCATTTCATTTCCAGATGAGATGAACTCTGGCTTGCCTCCTTAACCTTGCCCTCAGCAGCTCCCTCGTCATTTCCTCAAGCTGATACTGCTCTGACATGCTTCTGCTTCCCCTGCCCTCCTGGGAGAGCAGGGAAAACAGGCACAAGGAGGGGCCATTCATTTTGCCCAAACGCTCCGTGATAGTCCTGTTACTTCTCCTACTTTCTTTCCTCTTATTTTCATTTTGTATCAACTTCCTGATATGTTTCCCCTGTGGGGACAAGAGTGGAGGGCTGGAAACTCTCAGAAGGATGTTGCAAATCAATGTGGGGGTCAGGTGCATCCCCATTAGGTTGTGCTAACCAATCCTCAGCATGCAACTTCTAAAAACTTAAAAAGTAAAAAAACTGCAAATACTTCAACTCAGTACTTACTTTTCCTTTCAGGTTTTCCACCCAATTTTGCATCCAAGTCCTGAATTTAGTCCTCTTTACTGGATTGCATCCAGACAGTGCTGTTATGATGTTGTCATTTTTTCTCTTTAAATCAAATTACTTTAAAATGGTGGCCTGTTGCCTGAACATAAACATTTGGAAGTTACTTTGGAAGATTTTTTTTTTTTTTTGGCAGCATCACTTTCCATGGATAATATTTTCTTTTCTCCCAAGTAAACTCACTTTTTTATGGCCCACACAGAATAACTGTAGCAAGTCAGAAAATAAATATTGTCTGTAGTCCAAAGTATAATTAACAAAAAAACAATCAAGTGATGGCTGGAATATTTTTGTGCTGATGACTGGTTTGTTTTTATTTTCTGTTATTGCTCCTGTTGTGTTTAGAAAGCTGCAACAATGAGTTATACTGGAAATATTCAAGGTCAGGTTGGATCAGGCTCTGAAGTGCTCTAATTGAAGATGTCCCTGCAGGGGTGTTGGACTGAGAGCTTCAAAGTTCCATTCCAACCCAAACCATCCTGATCCTGTGATTCACACTGAAGTGGATAAAACACAGGTGGTGCAAGTGGCAGTATTTACTTCAGAAATGGAACCAGACTCTTTTCACAACACTGAAATTTATTTAGGAACAGATAATTTCAACTTTTTTTCCCCCTCTAGTTCTTTGGTAAATATATAATCATGTTTATTATTGTCTTTATAGTCTGCTCTTTGGGGAAAGACAAAGCATTTAGCAGCAGATCTCAATTTTCATGTATGAGAGTCAATTCAGCTTAAAAGAATTCCCTTTTGCTAAATCAGTCTGCAATGTTTATTGTCTCCTGAGAAATTTGCTCAAGTAATTTCATTAGTAAAAAATTTCAGGGAGAGCCAAGATCAGGAAAGTTTAAAAAAAAAAAAAAAAGCTGTCTTAGTTCAACACAGTTTGTGTGTCTACATTTTAAAGTCACATTTTCAGTGTCTGACACCAGTTTTCAAATGTGGGGGCTGTTTCCCAGGAGTGCCAAACTTTTATATCCAGCTGCCAAAAAGATGTTGGCATTAGGCAGGTCAGGTCTGGGACCCCAAATTGACTTGGGTGCCAGCCAAGCACATACCTGCTTTTGAATATCAGAGCACTATTTCACCAATCAGACAGGCCTTTAAATTGGGTGGGTTGGTTGAGCAGTAGGTCCTTAGATCCTGGATGCCTCTTGGAGAGGAAGAAGAAGCCTGAGCTCCTGTCTGGGCTCAGTGGGGTCCCTGGAAGTGTCTGGAACCTTTTAGGTGGTGGCCCTTGGTTTGTCCCGGGGCAGTGTGTCACAGGCTGGACCCTTAGCAGTAGAAGAGCTGTGCCCAAGTGGTCTCTCAGCAGAGGCAGCAGGTCTGGGACAGGGGAGGATGGACCCCTCCTGGGCTGAGGGACTTA
This sequence comes from Regulus satrapa, assembly GCA_013396955.1. Classification (NCBI taxonomy): domain Eukaryota; kingdom Metazoa; phylum Chordata; class Aves; order Passeriformes; family Regulidae; genus Regulus; species Regulus satrapa. The sequence continues at coordinate 388,526 of VWZN01013637.1, read as the reverse complement.
CACTGGGTGAAATAGAGGGGATTAAACTATCATTTGTTATCATTCTTAATCCAAATTGTGAAAGGGCTGCCCCTTCATCTTCCCTGCCGTGAGAAAGATTTCACAACCCCTCTTAATTCACCGTATTTAGTGGTGAATTAAAAATGGAAACAGAAAGAATTTGTTGAGGCTCTCAAGAAGATTAATGATGGTTTCATGTGTTAGCTCTCTCCTTTCAGCCATGCTCTCCCTCTTATTGCTGGAATGAGGTAGGTTAGGAAATCCCACAGCTGGAGGGGAGACTTCAGGTGTGGTCACAGGTGTGGTGCCACAGCACGTGGATCCTGGGCAGCTGGCACAGCTTGGGGTTTTCATGTATGCAACTACAAAGCAGTTCCCTTCCTTCTTTTAATCTGGGTAATTTTCTCAGCTCTCTGTTCTCTGTATACAAAGATATTTTTGGAATTAAGTTCTTGAAATGTTTTTTCCTTGGTGATTGATAGATACATATCACAAGCTTCCGAGCAAATAAATTCCCCCCCTCCTGCTTTCCCTGCTCAGCAGTCACCCAGAGGACTCATGCTGCTGCATTAATCTGTATGCAAGCAATCAGGTTGGTAATCTGTGCCAATAAAGGGATTTATGGTCTCTCAGAGCACAGAGGCTACATTCAATCTTGCTGACAGCACTAGGGTATGCCCCATTTAGTTGTTGGAAGACAGCAGGGTGTTTTTTCCTTGCTGACTTTAAAGCGATTTCTGTGACCTAAAGGACATGAGTGTGAGGAGGACTAAGGACTTTTAAAGCCCTTGGTACAGAATCTGTTTTGAAGTGCAGAAGGTGTCTCTAACACCTGCATGAAATTAATAACAGTAGTCCTTTATGTCCCTGAAACTAAGATTAAATCATGAACTGATGCCTGTACTTGCTGTGCTTGTCTGTTTTGATCCCTGCCTGTTATGCCTTGTTCTCATGGTTTTCTCTGCCATCCCCAAACCAAACTCTACATTAGGTATGTTCCCCAGCCTGGTTTCAATCATGCCCTTCAGTCTTCCATCTCTCTCTCTTTATTTTTTTTCTTTTTTTTTTTTTTTAAATGACAACTTTAATTTATTATATTTCTTTTATTTAATTACTTGGTCAAAAGTCTGCCAAGAGACACTGACTGTTTCTGAAGGGTGAATGGAAGGTAACTGAGCAAAGCAGGGCTCACATCAGCTGTTGCCATGTGGAAGGGTCTGCCCTGCTACAGCAAAGCTGCTAGGCTGGATGTATCCAAAGGGGAGCAGGATTTGAGACAGAACCTTCTTAGTCTCTGCTTCAGCCACCTAGAATGACTCCTTGTCCAGCTTTGGGCTTAAATAATTTCCTGTATTTCACAGAGGGAGTTCAGGTGCTCAGCCTGGAGGTGAAGGGGTTCCTTTAGCCCCCGCAGTGTTTGCTGCTGAGCTGGTTCTCCAAGGAGCCCAGACCCCATTTACATTTGGGATATGAGGAACTTCTCTTAGTGCCATGTCCAAAGACGTGGTTCCTGGCTTTTTGGCTGCCCTGGAAATATAATTTTACTTGAAGTACAAGCTTGTGCAGGAAATGTTTTATTTCTCCACACTTGTTAAACTGGTATTTAAGCTGTTAAAACTTTGCCTATAGCTGCTTCAGGTTCATTAGATCTGGGATGTGACTCTCAGCTACCTGAAAGTGTTGTATTAAGTATTGACCTGCTGTGATTGTTGCACTAAGGCTGAGTTACACTAGTTTATTATTTGGAAGAAACTGGCAAAGTCTCTCTATGCCCTCTGGCAGATCCCACGAGGAGATGGTAGGATGGTCAACACTGAAGAGATGTCCCAGCTCAGAGGGGTCAGGAGGACCATCTACATAACACGTGTGTCACTGGGGACAGCTGCCATCAACACAGGGCTTAGTACAGTGTGGAGTGACGTTGTGTCTTGCAAATATAAATTTAACCCAGATGACATTTAGGTGACATTAAAATGAAAACAGTTTACTGCTTTTAAGAGATTGATGGTATCAGAGTGCTCTTGGAGTGGCAAAACTGTCTAGAAAGGGGAGAAAGGCTGTGTCTGAGAAGGAAAAGTCAGAGTAGAAAGGGAGGGTGATGTTTTTTCATTTTCCTGTCAGTGCCAGGGATGTGGGGAGTCCAGCCTCATGGGAGACTCTTGTAGGGATCTGTTATTCTGTGCAATTCCACCTGTAACCATTTTGTCTAGTGCAAAAATCCTAACATCCCCTTATACTGCATAACTGGAGTACCTGCTTCACATCCCCTTAGTGTGAACACACAACCAAATGGAGCAACAAGAATGAAATCTCTAGAATGTCCTTGATGTCATCCCTCCATGCTTTATCCCATGCAGGACACTGCTCCTGCAAGCTTTACTTCCTTCAGCACACAATCACTCACTCCTTCCTCACTTTGACCTTTCTACTGAAACTACCAGGAAGCCCCAAGACTCTGGCTGGGATGGAGCCCTCCCGTGTCTATAAACAGTTTAAGAAAAATGAAATGCAAAGGTTAGCAAGAGGCTTGCAGAGACTTGTTAAACAGGTGGCCATGTCATGGTTTCTTATTAAATAAACAGAGCTAGTCTGGAAGTCATCCAAGAGACAGAGGTGTTGACATTCTCATTTTCATTGCTGCAATTCAAGTTTTAACTGTTTCTTGACACTGAAAAAATAGGATTTTGTTCTTTTTGAGCATTACTCACGGCACAGTGTTATTAAGCAGACTTTCTATCCAAGCACTTCCTAGGGGTGAGTGTTCCTCCTGACCTGTGCCTTCCACGTAGGAAACAGAAGGGGGAAGAGATTCCCCATGCAGTGTTAATTCAACAGGATTGAAAGATCAGCTTCTGGAAGATGTCTGACAAAGCCAAGCATCTCAAAGCAGTTGAGCTTTCATCCCTCTAGGAAGAGGAAGGAAAATGGAACCTGCCAGTACAGGCAGCATATAAATCCAGGGCAGATAGACTGCACGGAACAACGGCTTCACCACTGGAGCAGGGAGAGATGTCTATTGAAAATAAAATAAGCCACTCCAGAGAGGCAGTTGCTAATGGCCCAAAGCTAAGATAGTGATTAACACAGCATTTATTTTATTTGCATTTCATTCTATTCTTTTAAAGCTATATGGGGAAGAAAAACTTCTGGGGTCAGAATGAGGAGTAGATTTTCAGTACCATGCTCACTTGAATGGATGCATGAATCCCATTAGCAGTAATGGAAATTAGTTGTCTAACCCAAGTAATTGAAACTGTGTGCTGAATTTACTTTCTTCTACAGTAGTAGGTCTGAACCCTGCCTCTTGGGTTGCTGTTGGTAAATAAAATATGTTTTGTTGATACCAGGATTATGAATAAAGGAAAAGTCATCTCCCAGATTTGAAAGTGTAATGCAAGTCTGCAGCTGCAAAGTCACCTTTTTGGGAAAGGTCATTTGCCTGAGGAAGGTGGGGACAGGGGGTGCTGCCATGAGGGAGGTGCCAGGCTGTGTATGGACAGGTGTGTGTGGAGCATCAGTTGGTGTCCAAGAGACTGTATTTACATGGCTCATCTTTGTTTCTTGCTGAGGCAGGATTGCCTGTGTTTCCTAAAAAGCTGCGTTGCGCTGTCCTGCTGTATTAAGGACATGAGCTTCCAGGCTAGGCATAAAATTGCTCCTGGCCAAGAATTGTTACATTTTAAAAAACGTAACTATATTTAACAGGACACCTTCTTCTTTTGGTCAAACTGGTTCTTCCTCGTTATGCTTACGTGAGTAAAGGACAACAGTAAGAGATCAGCAGAGCCTTTATTGACCCCAAATATTTTCCCCCCAGTGAAACTGAGTAGCAGAGGAGTCTTCCAGTAGGTTACAGGCTTTGAGAACCATCAAGTCATGCATTTTTGCTCACCTGCACCTACCCCCGGAGTACCCTCTTCAGGAGGGATGCACTTAGCTGAAACGTGAGGGTCAGTAAAACACATGGTGTTGGTGCCACAGCATTGGAGAATGCTGATTACAGAAGTTACAACTTCTGCCAGATTAATAAATAATTAATGTGGGTTTTTTCTGAAAGCTGAAAGGATGGTGGGTTGTGCAGCTCTGGCAGTCTGGAGGCATGTTCTGTTCTGTCCATCAGCCCTGCTGCAAATGAGAGGGAACAGTGTTGATTAGGACAGGCTTACTGTTCCTGCTGTGTTAACACTCACATGAATAGCAAATACAATCCTAGTGGATCAAGAAATTACTGTGAAAGTTATGCTTCAGACTCTTGGGTATGGCTGGGAAATCTTTTACCTTTCTTTTCCTAGTTTATAAACCTGGAAAGGAGACTGGAGTAGGAATATGTGTAGAAGTTAACGACCCTTGTCAGATCACATTCTGCAGAAGCATGTAGGGCAAGATCATGTTTTGCAAGCTGGAAGGAAGTCAGTGTTAGTGATCCAGACATGAAACAACCACCCAGATGACAAGGTTGGTTAGGTGAAGGGAGAGCAGAGTCTATGCTTTGAGTTTATCCTGAAAGGGTTTGCAGGATTCAGGCACGGTCTGACTGTGAGAACATAGGGAGTGCATCAAGTGCCATATTATGAGCAATTAGAAGGATGGTTGGTCCCAGGGAGCCTTCATATCTTCAGGTGAAAGGAAAGGAGCTATCCAAGCAGACTTGGCAAGGAGAGAATCCATACAGCCCTTTGTCCAGCACGTCTCTAGGAAGAGAAGCCAGTCAGGTAACACACTACAGAGGTTCTTCCACTGGCAGCACAGCTGGGAGAGACAGATAAATGTCCTTTTTCTAGAGGAGGATTGGATCAAGTGTCAGGCTTTGTAAACATGTTGTCTTAATTTCATAGCTAATGTGATTCTCTGACCTGGGGCTCACAGACCCAATGAGGCTACTGCTGCCTGCCAGCTGTTGGTGTCTCTCTGTGTACCTCCTTATTGCTGGGAAATCATCAGGGACTTGCCTGAACTCACCTTGCAGTGTGAGTGGGTTTGTAATACTACAGCTACTTCTTGTGGTTTATCACATTATTAATGATTTTTTAATTAACTTTGATCTGCATTGATGTATCCATAGTGCTGACTTCAGACCATATTGTTCTGCGACACCAGCAGGCATAAAGTAACTCCCTTGAGTAAAAACCATACAGAAGCATGTTGAACTAACAAGGTCATCTCCATCAGCCAGAGCTAAAAACCATACAGAAGCATGTTGAACTAACAAGGTCATCTCCATCAGCCAGAGCTAAGAGTTTCACGGCAGAGTTTTCTTGATGGGATGATTCAGCTATGTTAAAATCTTAATTCTTCTGTGTTTGTGTGGCATATTAGCCTGTGATTTTGCTTGGGTTCGTGGAAGATTATGGTTTCATGTCCATCTGCTTATTCTGGCCATCTTTTTTCTTCTAGTCCTCTGGAACACCCGTAGCATTCCATTTGTCAGAAGTCAACACTGAGTGATGCTAGTGGGTGTCAGGGAAAACAGAATAAAAACTGTTGCCTGGTGCTTTTTCTCTCTAGCCACATCATTCTGCTCTGAGATCCAGAAATGATCAGGTGCAGTAAAAAGAGCTGTTTGCAAAGTCTTATTTTACAGCCCCTTGTGCACAGAGAGGTCTTTGGAGGCTCATGGACTTCACAGCTCTCTCTTGATTTGGACCATTAGTGATCAATGCCAATATCAACATTCTCGAGGCAGGTTTTTAAAAGCTTTTTTTTTTTTTTTTCTGGAAACTCTAGCTTATCAACTTTATAAGGGTGCTTGCATTCCAAGTTTGACACTTTTCCATGCTTAAATATTATTTCTTCACAGCAGCCTGTAGCTGACTGTAGGAGATATTTTAGATCATTACTTTCAGGGAAGACTTTGACTCAGGTGTGGTAGTTGAGGAGATAATTACTGTCATTTGGTTGCCCACAGATTAATTTAGGCTGAGATATTTGCATAATTTTGACTATAGCTAGGTGTTAATAGGTCAGGAGTGTGAACTGCCTGTCTTTTGCAGGGCCCTGGTAAAAGAAAGCTGCCTTGGCCATACTAGTCAGGCTCTTCAGGAATCCCAGGCTGGCCCTGTGTATGCAGCTGTAAACAGCAAAATAACGGAGTGTGCCTAAGAGGCAATGTGTTATTGCTTGGCTCACCCCAAGTAGTCAGGGTGCCCTTAGCACAACAACTTGTGTTGTTTTGATAGAACTGCATGGAGGGTAGATAATGTGCAGCAATGGGGAATGGCTGAACCCAAAGGACTCTCTGGACTCTCTGTACCTTGCTAAAAATAGCTGATGAGCTATTCAAAACCCCTGTATTTTTGCAGTTCTGTTAGGGGAATGATAGGACAACTTGGCCAAACATATTTAAAATGTGGGCTTTGGGATGGTGCTGGAGGATAGAAGGCACATTGTTTCTGGTTGCAGTGGATCCAAATGAACACTTGGCATAAGTAATCATAGAGTCACAGAAATGGCTTGTGTTTGAAAGGAGATTAAAAACCATATAGTTCCCCACTCCTTGCCATGGGCAGGGACACCTTCTACCAGACCAATCACACCTGTCAGATCCACGTCTGCCCAACTGAAAAACAAGGGTGTTGTGCAGGACAGTGTCAAACACTTTGCACGAGTCCAGATAGATGTCAGCTGCTCTTCTTTGTCCACCAGTGCTGTAACCTCATCCTAGAAGGCCACCAAAATTGTCAGGCATGATTTGCCATTAGTGATGCTGTGTTGGCTGTCACCACCCACCTCCTCTGTGTGCCTTAGCACAGAAAGGAGCATCTGCTCTGTGATCTTGAGGCACACCAAGTTGATACTCACTGTTCCTTTAGTCCCTGGTGGATTTTTCTTTTCTTTCTTTTTTTTTTTTTTTAAATAATGGGGGTTATGTTTCCCCTTTTATAATGAGTGGGAGCTTCAGTGGAGTGCCACAACTTCTCAAATATGATGGATAGTGGCTTAGTCACTCCCTCTGCCAGCACCCTCAGAGCTTGTGAACATGTTCTCAGCCTAATGAATGCAGAGGACAGGTTGTGCAATTACTTATCTCTAAGAGGGACAGAATTGTAGAATGAGTGTGATTTATAAATATGGAGGGGTAGGGTTATTTTGATATTAAAAGCTGAGAAATCGAACACCAAAATACAGATCTAAGACGAAATTTAATTATTCTTTTGAGTACTTAGAACATCTTGGAGAGGTTTCTTCATTTCTATATTCATTTAATAATTTGCATAGCACAACATAAGATAGAGGTGTTTATGGAACCCTCAGATATAGTAAATTATAAGGCAATGCCAATTTATCTTGATTAAATCCATATGAAGTCTAGGTACAAAAGATGAAACTTTGCTTCTGGCACTGTCCCTTGTTTTCTGATTTGAACTGAAACATGTTGGCTGAAGAAACAACCCTGAATATTTCACAGGTCTGTAACAGGGTGTTGTGCTCCAGTCCCATTTCTCCATGTGGCTTTCTATTTTAAACAAGGTTGAATTTTGGTGCAGGGTACTAAATATATGTGGTATCACTGCACACTCAGGGGAAATTGCTTCTATATTTTCTCATGCATTAAAAAGAAGTTAACTGCATTACCAGTTGCTTCATTTGATCTTTTTAAAGGATAAACAGCATTGTGGTTCATGCTACAGAGTGAATCAGGATTTTTATGAATGTGAACAAGATATCTTAGTCACTTAAGAATGAGGGTTAGCATTTCTCAAACCCATTGAAGAATATGAATGTGTTTTCAAAGCTCAAAATTTAAAGGCTGCAATTCAAATATTGTCCTTTATGGGGGGTTTTTTGGGGGTTTTTTTGTTGTTCTCTCCCCCCCTTCCTCAACTCTAAAAAAAAAGAAAATAAAAGAACAGAACAGTAGTTCTTCCAGGGTGAACACTTATCCTTAATGCAAGTATGATTTAATGCTTATTGTTTCTTATGCCAACCTAATTCTTCCAACTTTTGGCATGTCCAGAGTGTGGAGTCAGTCCAGATTTCAAACGCTTTTTCATTTCCAGAAAGGTGTGTGATTTATATGTTCTGCAGTGACTAGCAGGGCTGGGCTCAGGTATGGGGAGAGGTGAAATGAGGATACACTCCCAGCAGACAGCTGCTGCTCTGAGGTGAGGTTGCTTGTCCAAGTCAGGAGCTGAAGGGACCTGAAGCTGCTTGGTGCTCTTAGCACAGGAGAAAATTTTGGTGTCTTAATGAAATGACTGTGAGAACTATTAAGTTATGTGCAGGGTTTCTGTTGTGTCTTTTAAGCAGTGTCCTAGATAGCTCCACACACGAATTACTTTGACTTCGCTTCTCCACAGTCCTGCCTACACACTTAATGTGGTGCATTGCAAGTAGGTGCTAATGGCACCATGTGAGAAGGCTTTGCAGGAATGGCTTCTGAACACTGCAGCTAAACAAAATGCCCCAAATTAATATCAGTCTTCTTTTTCTGTAGAGGAGAGGCATTGCAGCAAGCACGTTTTTACAGATAAACTCCAGCTCTCTGCAGACACAGCATCACTTTTGTGGGCGTTCTCATCTGAAGGTATTAAGTTCTACTTGAGATTTGCTTTCTGCAGAGAGTAAATCCTTTGTTTTAATAAAATGCCAAAAATGTCTTTTTTTT
>VWZN01013637.1:326848-379874 GCA_013396955.1 Regulus satrapa | reverse complement strand
GGGGGGAAATCGGTGGGTTTTTTAGTTAAGGTTAAGAATGAACTTCTCAGGAGTGCCTAAAGGAAGATGCTGTGGGGTTGATTTACGAAGGCGCTTGACTGGTTAAATTAGGGAGGGAGGGGCAGTAGGAGTGACAGAAATGCAAGGGTACCTCCTTCTCTTGGCAGTCACACTTACTAGGATTTTTTACTTTTTCCTGTCATTCTTACTAAGCGCTGCTGAGACCCTTGGGGGGACTGAAAAGCTTTTTGCATTAGCAGCCCAAAGCTACACAGGCACAGTAACAAATTTAGCCAGATAGGCGGCTTCTCCTGAGAACAGCCTCCTACAGCTTGTCTCAGCAGTAGTATTTGCTGGGGGATGTCTCGGTGGGTGAAGTTCACAGGCATAGTCCTACACTTGGTGTAGCTCGGATTCTGCTCAGATGGCTTTCTCCTGGTTGTTTGTTTCTTTGGAAGTGTGTCAGGTTTTGTTGTTCACTCTGCAGACAACTCCGTGTGCCGTGGGGAATCACTGCATAAAGACATTACTGCAAAGCCAAGTGCAGTAGTTCCTAGAGTGGTTTCTCGCTTGAGTAATACTTTCAGTGCCCTTAAAAGCATTGATGTTCCACGCAGACACTTTATATAGGTGTCCTGGATCGTCTGGTGGGAGGCAATTTCACCCACTAGATAGTACTTCGTGTTTAAAAGTGCTGCTCTCTAGAACGCTGCCTACTAAGCAAGCGAGCAGGAGCGGAGAGCTGCTTGAGATAGCAAGGTATATCCATGCCATCTACAGGTAGAAGAATGAAGCTGGGAATGTGCAGCTTTGGCATCTCCCGTGCTGTCCGGCTCTGCTCTCTTGGATCCTGCTACGGTGGCAATCGGCTGTGCCGTGCAGGGAAAGGCAAGGGCAGCGTTCTGGGGACTGTTCCCCATCCATCCTTCTCTGGCAGGCTTGGCAGTGCAGCAGGGAGCCAGCAATTCTGTGGTTTATGGCTGAGACTCCCGTGTGAAGTGAGAGCAGATGAGACCTTTGTGTCTCTCTGTCACCTCGGCAGGAGATGTGAGCAGTGTCCAGCTGTAGGTGCTGTGCTGCTCCTCCGTGGCACAGAGGAGCTTGAAGAAAGTCATCCCAAAACAGACTGCTCATAAAATCCCTGCGGCCAAGGAGAAAATGTGAAGGTGTTTCATCAGTAGGGAAGGGGCAGGAGGAAGTCAGTGGAGCCCAACAGTTTGTCAGGGAAGACAGAACTTTTTAACTGACTGTCAAACCATGATCTTGGAAACCAGAGAAGAGGCATCAGCATCTATGTCAGCACAGATAGGCATCAATCTTCCCTGGCTAGACAGCAACATGATTACTTCTGGAATCATGTCAACAACTTGGAAGTGCAGTAAGCTGATTTGGCCTGTTTCATATGAAATGAGGAGGTGGGATGTACCTCCTCCCCTCATTTATTCAAGCTGTTTGATTTAAATAGATTGTTTACAGCTATTTTTTAATTAGAAGCGATTTAAAACTGTGCCTCTATTTTGAAAGATTTATTTTCATTTATGGCCTGTTCCAAAATAAGGTCAAACTGAGGACAAATACCATCTTAGCCATTTTCTTTCCATGTTTCTTAATGTTTTTGTGATTTCCTTCATCTTAGCCTAGGAGATCCTAGCAAAAAGTGTGGAGTGGTTGATAGGAAATATCTTAATATTAATAATTAATATAAGCTTAGATTTTATCAGAAAAAAATTTCTTACATTATCAGGAAAATTTTGCTTAGGAAGAGTTTAGTATCTGGAAAACATTTGGAACCAGTCAGCAGTCCTGCACATCCCATGGTGGGACCTCATCTCCTGACCAGCATTCAGTGCTCCTGTCCCCCTTTGCATGGAGTGAGGTGTCTGCCAGTGCCAGTAGTTTTGGTTCATCCACAGCTATTAGGTTTAGCTTAGGTGTTTGGGTTTGGGGGCTTTTTTTTGTTTGTTTGGGGTTTTTTTTGTTTGGTTTTTTTGGTGTGTTTTTGTTTTTGTTTTTTTGTTTGTTTGGTTTTTTTTTTTTGGTCACCCTACTTGTTATGCTCCAGATAAACTACAGCAATTCTTTTGAAAGGGAAAATGCTCTGAGCTGTTGAAAAACTTTGGGCAGACAAGATGGGAGTTGTAATATACAGTGACTGTGTGACATGAGATTCCTACTGTTGTCGTTGTGCCTGGGGTCTGTTTTCTGCTACTGGAATACAGCATTGCTGAGCATGGTCTGTGCTCTCTTAATTTCAGTTGTGTTTGGAGGACTTCTGTTTTCCTGTGTAATGGCAAGGGCCATGCAAATGAGGTGCATTTTGTAAATGAGGTTATGTCAAGACACTGTGATTTATGACCATAATATCACAGTCTTGTCTCCACTTCTTTGCACAACTTGTCCTAATGGCATGTACTGTTTATCTGGGAGGAGAAACAACCTTAGCTTACAGCTCCATTTATATTAATTGCATTTCCTTCTTACGTGCCTGCACCAAACTTTTGATACTTGTTTTGCAGGAGTTTAGGGAAGGCAATCAGCAATACTATAGCCGTGCTGTGTTGTACAGCACATTTCAAACAATTAATGTGACATTTTCTGACTTAAAAATAACTGGTAGCATAAATGATCAAAGTGGTTTGTCAAAGAAGAAACATCTGTGCTGACTGAAAACCTTTGAAGGTACCAGCCCATTAACACCCATTAAATCGATGATTTATGGGGCTGTGCTGGAGAACAGGCTTTGTGGGCATTCTCCAAACACCTCGGGGTATGTAAATTTTATCCCCGAGGTGCTGACAATCGGTTAAAAAGCCCTTTGGTGTATCTTACCTTCTTTATCCCCATCCGTTCCGCTTTTGGAAGCGCAGCCCTTGGGCTGGAGGCTCCAGGCTGTGCAGGTGCTGTGTCCAGAGAGGATGTGAGTGTGAGCATGGGCTGACTCTGACACTCCAAACTAGGGGCTCTAAGGGCGACTTCTGTTATTCAAACGCATCTTCAGCTGCCTTCCCAGTCGCTGATGGAATGGCTGGATACATCAACCGTCGGTGACAGAAGGATTTAACAGAAGACTCGGGCAGCCAGCAAATAGCTGGTGTAGAAAGCAATAGAAAAACAGAGCTCTATCCCCAAAGCTCTAGGTGTGCTGTGCCATTAAGACATTTTTATTCTATCTGCTCAGTTCTATCTCTACTTCATAAAAATTCCTACCAGCCCTTTTAAATGTAGGCAAATTAAGGGCACACACTGAACTGCTTGTTATTAGTATCTCAGCACTATTTTCTAATTCCCAATTCATACTTGAAATGGATTAAAACTACTAATCCTTGACAAGGCAGCAAAATTTGATGCTAATTTATTGATGTGCTCTTTTAAGAAACTTTGGGTTTCTTGTCTATAAATTAAATTTAAACAGAGCATTCAAGGCCCTTTCCGAGTTAGAGAGCAGCGAGTGGAGCTCTGTGTGCTGACACACCACATCCTTGAGCTCAGCCTGCAGTGTGGCTGGGGAGGGCTTCTCTTTGTTCCTAGAAGGATGTGTCTGTGCCTCGGTAGCTCTCTCAAGGTTGACTTGTGCCCATGGCTTCTCCAGCTTATGCCACACAAGTTGTCTTGGCTCACCTTGGAGAGGGCTTTGACCTCTTCCACTGAGCTTTTGCTCCCGTCCCTAGCTCAGGCTCTGCTCTGTACCGTGGGTGTTTGCAGTGAGCTGTCCCACATGTGGGATGTCACTGCTGAGCCTGGAAGAGGCTCTGTTGTTCTGCTGTGAATTATTTTGAGTCCTTGCACATTTTTCATTACCTTGCAGCTTAATTTCAACCTAACCCACGTACATTTGTTAATAACATGCTCCTTTATCAAAGGAAGTGGATTATTTTCAGAATATGACGATTATGTGGCCATTGTTGCTCTCCTTGTTATTCTCTTGTCTGGGAAGGAGTAAACACTGGAAGCTTAAAAAAAGCCTGCCATGGGAATCTGTGCTCTGTGCCCTCCTTCAAACTGAGCAGAGCTGTCCTGTGCTGGTACCAGCCTTTTCCAGCCACACGGGCACCTCTGCAGCTCTGGGAAAGGCAAGAGGAACAGGAACATCCACACTGGCTGCTGGGGTGGGCTGTCCCAGGAGAAGGCATCCTGTTAGAGCTGGAGCGGCAGCCACTGGAGCTTCAGGTAAAGCAGGATTCCAACAACATCTTCACCATGGCTGATGTTACAGTGAACCCTGCACGGGCATCAAGGCATCACTGTAGGTTCCTTTGGGTGGTTTGTTTCTTGTCAAATCTGGTTTTGAGGGTCTGACATTTCTGCCTTCTGTAAGGTCAACAACATGAAATTTTTGAAGCTGTTTCATGCCACCAGTACCTCCTTCATCCTGTCTGTTATCTGAGATTTTTTTTCCTTTGGAAATGTGAAAGAAGAGTTGTTGGTTTTAGAAACACCTCATAATTTGACAAATAAGTTTAAATGAATTTTTTTCTGAAGAATATTTTTGAAATGGGCAATTATCACCTCAGACATCTCTGGGAAACTGACGGCAAGTTTTATCAACTCTAAATGACTTCGCAATTTAAAAAGGCAAATTGCTAATGAACCCAAACAAAAGTTTCTGACAAACTGACCACAGTAATGTTCTTGCTAGCTCTGAAAAAAAATCCTTTATTTAAGACAACCTGTGATTCCAGGCATTATGATAGAAAGCAGCATCTTGATGCTGATGTACTTTTATGTATTTTTAAAACCAAGAAAAGGGATGCAGGTGAAAAGGGACAGGCACTGTGCATCAGAAGAAGATGCAGCCAATGCTGCCTCTCTCCAGCCAGTGCAGAGGTGACCAAAGCAGTGCAAATTTAACCTACACATTAATATAGCCAACAAACAGGGCAGCTCTCCTCTTGCTTTAAAGGTCACAACTGCCAAGTTTTTCCTTAGGTATTTGCAGGAAAGCATTGATTTTCACAAATGCTGGGCCAGAGGTGTCCCCTGCAGCCACTGCAACTGCCTCCCCTTGTCCCTTTGCCTTGCAGGGCTCCTTCCCAGCCAGTGTGGAGGAACCCCTGGCTCTCACCCTCCCGCACTGGCTGGAGAACAGAGCTCAGCTGTGCTCTGGGTTCTGCTGCCTGGACACATCCCTGAGCTTGTTACAACAGGTATTTCCTGTATGCCTTCACACAAAAGCAGTGTTTGTCCGGCTGGTTCCTCTTTGCTGGCTCAGGGTCATCAGTGTGCTGTAGGAAAACGTGCACTCGGGCTTCTGCTTCCTCCTGCCTGCCCAAAGAGACCCTCAGAGAAGGGAGAATGCCCGTGAGCAAATACCAGCCCATGTTTCTGTCTCTTTATCACACTTTCTGCACCACTGCTGTGAAGAACTCCTGTATGACTGTTCTTCAAAGGTTCTCAATTAGTCCAGTAAAGTTCTGGAAATTCGGGGGAGAGTGAAACTTGTAATTCCCAAACACTGAGGCTGGGTCGATGGGGTTGGTAACTAGGGAAAGGAATGCTTGCACAGGGCTCTTTGGGTGGTGGATGGGAGTTCCTGGCAGTCATTCTTCATCCTGAGCCCAAACACTTTCCCACCTGTATGGAACACAGAGTGAGCTCAGCCGAGTTTGCTGGAATGCATTGTCCTCTCCCCAGACAACAGCTTTTAAGTGGAAAAAGCAAAAGGTGTCTGAGCCTGAATGTGGCAGGGTGGGAGTGAGTGTTGAGAAGTGATTCCTGGCAGGATCCTTAGCCTGCAAAGGTAAATGCACACGAAGTTGTCTCAATATAGTGCTTGTTTCACTGCTAGTAAAGCTGCATGCCAGGAAGAGCACAAGACTGGATTTTGCCTGGCATTTCAGGTTTTCACAGTAGGCAGAGCTGGCTCCCACTTAAACTGCTGAAAATTCTCTGACAAAAAGCCACTGGCTAAGACACGTAATGTTAATTACAGATAATGTCGACTGAAATACCTGGGGGAGACAGGCAATAGCTGCAGTCTGTAGAATCCAAAGGGACGTGTTCTGAGTGGCATTAATTTTTAATGCTTTAATCAGGATAAAATCCCTCTACAAAATCTTAAGGGGAGTAGGAGTAGTCTGTTTAATTTTTTGAATATCACCTGAAGGAGAAAGCAATAATTTCAGCAATCTCTAGTGATGACAAAGTTCTTAATGGGACAACGGGAAAAAGAAACCCTTCAGTTTTACCCAATACATTTAAAATTCAGTTGATAGCATATAGAGAACATCAGTTCCATTGTATTTATAAGCCGTTCTGTAAGATTTAAATCTCTTGCATGCTCTTTTTTTTTTCCTCTAAGTGAGACTTCATGCTGCCCTGATAGGCACCTCCCTGCTAAAGCTGAAGGGTTTTTGCCTAGGAAGAGGCAGGTTTCTCCCCACCCCTGCTGCTACACTTGTGTAGCCAGCACTGGGGTGAGCTGTGTAGGGAGCACATGCACAGCATGGAAGGGGAGCAGGGACAGGGGACTCTCTGCACCCCCAGCAGCTCCTCATCCTGCTCTGATAAAATCCTTCCTTGCCAGAACACAATGGTGCATTAATAACCTTTCAAAACCAGGAGCTGTATTCTACAGGTGTGCAGGGCATATGGCTTCTCCCCTATTAGCAATGCAAATTTAATCAACTGGAATAATATTCAAAGGGTTGGCTCAGCACGAGCCAGCAGCCAACAAGCAGTTGTCATTTTCCCCTGCTTTTGACAAACATAAGAAAGATCTTTGATTAAAACTTCAATTCTCCCTAAAACCTATATCCCTTTGAATGAAAGGAAGCAACATCCTCTAGAAGTTCTATTGTGTTTCTACTGTTACTTCCCAAGAAAACTGCTTTTTATGTCCAGATTTCAGCAACATCAGAGAGAAAAATCTGTTACTTTCCAGTTGAAAAGCAATCCCTCTCACCAAACGTGCTGGAATTCAGAAAAGTGACAAAGTTCAGGTTGATCTGCATATTTTCCCATGTGAGACTTTTATTGCATTTCAATTTAATTTCATAGCGCGACACTGTTTGGTTTTCCCTGGCTCTTGCTAACAGCCTCAATATGCTGGATGTCTTCTCCTCTGTCTGTCAAGCAGTGTCAGGTCACTGGGTTTGCAGCCTTGACTGCAGAGCAGAAGTCTGAATTGTTTCAGTGCCCTCCTGGCTGCAGCAGCACAACCTTGACAGCCGTGGTGGCAGCAGCGTAGTCACCTTCAATTTATGTCATATCACAGGCACCACACCCCACCATCCCTTCCTTGACCCCCTCCCAGCTTAGCAGCGTGCCATGATGCTGGAAGGGGATGTCCTTGCTCCTCTGAGTATTCTGGGAGCTTTCCAGTGTTTCTGAGCCACCCAGGGAACTGGCACTGGCCACGTGTAGGTGATGAACCTGGTCTTTCTCTTCAGGTCAAACAGTAGGTTTGGCCTGATGGCACTTCACTGGAGCTCGCTCATGTTGGTAAAGGCAGGGTCTGGTCCTTGCCTACAAAATAGCTGTATCCACATCCTGTGGCAGATAAAACTGCCTCTCTTTTGTGTTTGCCTATACAATGCACATGGTGCTGCACCCCAGGGTGGCCTCCTCTTATCATCTCTGCAGTCAGAGGGAGCGCTATTGTATCATGTAGTCAAGTAACTGTGGGATGGCTGGGAGTCTTCACTTAGATCTCAGATAATTGTGGTCACTTTATTTTTCATTCACTTAATAAAAGAAAATGTAAAATTACCACGGCCGATAATTATGGTAGTAGTTTTCTCATATTCTGGTTCATTAAATGCTCATTGGCAATGGTTTGCTAGTGACTTTCCTATTTCAAATAATGCCATCATTTACAGGGTTAGAAACTGCCCCTTCACTGAAACCATTTTATCTAGAAGGGCCTTCCTTGACACAAGCATTTGCTCATTAGAAGCATCAAAGTCCATCTGGCTATTGCAGAGATCTGAAATCCACTTTGCCTGAAGATGGGGAGGTAGATCCTGTGCTGGGCAATAGAGCAGGGCTCGTCCTCTTGTGTAGCCTTTCTGCTACAGCACTGGGGGTTTGCACCCGCCTGCTGCTTCCCAGGACCTGCTGGCTCGCAGTCTGCAGCAGTAGCCAAGGGCTGCATGGGGGAGATGAAGTTGTTTGGGGTGTGGAAGCACGGTGGGGATATGGGACAAAGCTTGGAGCTGTGTTTTCGTGAGGGAAATAAGAATGTGGCCAGACTAAGGACAATACAAAGCTAAAGCATGAATTCTGGACTGCAGCATTTGGGGTCCATATCTGCCAGGATCAGACTCTGAGCAAGCAGGTCTCCGAGATGCCTCCTCCTGCCATGCTGCTCCTGTCTGCACCTGCTGCCTTCTGCTGCTCTCAGCATCCCTGCCTTACCTAAGGAACAGCATTTCCCTGCCCTGTGCTTTATGGATGGGGTTCCTCACCCTGTCTGAAGCTCTGATTTATGCAGAACTTGTCTGCAGGCTGTTTGCGGAGTTGTCTGCTGCTGCTGAGTTGATGTGGTGGCCAGTGTGTTTCTGGCTCCTGGCCAGGTACATGTGGTGCTTTCTGAGACATTAGCTGCCCCTTGCCTGAGTGTTTGGGTGCTGCCAACCCCTGGAGTGCCTTCACCCTGTCCCCTCACATGCATGGCCTCCAGCCTAACTCCAGTAGCCCATGAGAGGGCTGCAGGGGACTGTCCAAGTGCTCCATGGAGCCTTCTATGGGTGGGGTGACACCTGTGGCCCTGCTGGCTCTGCCATGCCCCTGGCTTGGCTGTGGGGATGATCAGAGCGTGTGGGAGAAGGTGATGACACTGGAAGGCTGGGAGCAGGACTCCACCACTGCTTGGAGAGGAGGACAGAAGGCTTGAGCAATGGTCACAGCTCACAGGGGTGCTTCAACAGGCAGCTAGAGCAGGGCTGCGTGGGGGATGCAGGCAAATATCAGCCCTCCCACCAGGAACCAAAGCCCTGGGGCTCCTGATACACCATCCCCCGGGCTGTGGGGAGCGGGGATGCAATGGTGAGCACAACCAATGCTCCTGCTGTGCTTCAAAGGGTGCAGGTCTTCAACGTATCTCGCACAGAGCTTTTATTTTTATTTTCCCAGAGACAAGTACACTTCAGCATCTCTTCTCATGTCACTTCTTTCTCTTGTAGCCAGACAGGGAAGCGTGAACATCTGCTGTGATTCTGGGGTTGTGGCTTGGTTTGGTTTTTTGGTTTTAATAGAACTTGTTCGGTGCTGACAAGCATCGAGCAAAGACTCTTTGGGCACTTTGATTCCCTTGATTGCTGATTTTTGTTTACTTCAACCTCTTGAAAAGCAAAGCACTTCTTATCTCTTCACAAGAGATGAAGCCATTTGTTCAGCTGCAACCTACTTAAGGGTGTTTTTCTGATGCCTGTGTTTTCCCCTGAGAAAACATGAAACACAATGCAAGGAGTTTAAGTAAAAAGCCAAAGTCCTTGGACTCCAAAGGCATCAAAGCTGAGCTACTTTCCTTTGAAAATAGTCTTGGGTGGGCTGTGATTATTCCTAGGCATTTATAATGCCACCCATCACACAGGTTTTATCCTAGCTAATTTTGTCTTGCATTTCTTGATGTTTTCATCTATTATTTTTTACTTTTGATGCTAAATAAGCTCAAATATGCTCCCAGGAGAAAATCCAGCTCTGGGAGGTGGTGCAGCTTGGGATCAGGCTGTGCAGGCAGCCCTCCTGGGAAGCCCAGTCTTCCCCAGCCCAGCAGAGTGGCTTCTGCATTGGTTGTGTGTACCAGAGATCTGGGTGTCCCCTCTCCTCTGCGCTCTAAATTGGCTCCGAAATAGCTCTTGTAATAGCCTTCCCCCCTCAGCTTGAATGGCTACAAACACAGGTGACCCTGCCTGCTCTCCTGAGCCCTGGTCAGGCCAGCACAATGAGGTTTTTGATATTTCATCTTCTGAGTAAAACAAACGGAGTCCTGCAAGGGACACATTCACCTGTCCATAGACTGGCGTGTGCTCAGGTCGTTTGGGTCTGGGAAGGAAACTGGGACTGCTGCAATGGTGTTGCAGAAAGAAGTAGGTGGTGAGTAGAGCCCCTCTGCATGGAGTTGAGCAGCTGCTGTCTGTCTGTCTGTCTGTCTGTCTGTCCAGGCAAAGTGGCCCTCAGAAGAAGCTGCAGCATTAGCCGAGCCTGTGTCCTGTGAGGGGGTCTGAACTCTGCAATCCCAGCTGCTTTTTGGGGTGAATGTGACATGAAAAGCCACAACCCTGCTGGGCTCAATCATCTCAAAGATGACCAGAATGGCTCGAGGCAGCAATCCCACAAAGGGCTGTGCATTAAGAACTGCATGTTCTTAATGAAATTCAAATGTGAATCCGGTCACAAGGGAAAGCCATTTATCTCAAGTCAGTCTTGAGCTGAGCTGTGCTCAACCAGTCCCTGCAGGTGGCTTTGGAAGCATCAAACACTTCAAAAACACTTTGGCAGGAGGAGGCATCAAAAACATCCCAATGTGGTACAAGGCTGGAGGGAGGGTGTGTGTCCCAGGCTGACTGGATGCCCGTCCATGCAATGCAATTCCTCAGCCCTCCCATCACCTGGCTCTTGGTGACTTAGGCAAGGCTGGAAACATTGAGGATTTGCTGCAGAAATTGTATTCACAAAGTCAGATCATGAAGTGTGTTTTTCTTATTGGCCGCACTCACACAAGGGGCAAAATCCTCATGTTCCAAACCCTGTTCTGTCCAATTGGCCTCTAAATATATATCAGGCAAAAAGTTTTGTATTTTCCTACCTAAGTTACCCAAGCAGCTTTTTGTATTACTGCTTCTTTTCTTGCTATTTTCTCTCCACATCTGCTACCTATGCAATCTGCTTGCTTGCATATACTTACTTCATTAGACCTTTTTTGTTCAGATAGCTAGTTTTTAGTTTTGAGGGTTTTCTTTTTTTTTAGCATTAAATTCTTAACCTTGTAAATTTGCTGTCGTCAGGTTAGCTGCAGACCAAGTGAATGTAATGAGTAAGGAGCAGCACACCTTGGACTACTGACTGTGAAATTTGATCCAGTGAGGACATTAGTGAAAAAGGGATTGGAAAAGGGAGCTTTTAGGGAAATTTGAACTATAGCTGGGTGTACAATGGGTTTTTATAGTTCCAAACACAGGGAGCTTCTGATAGCTAAAACAATGAAGGGTGCAAAACCAGTCACTTTAGGAAGTATCCATGACCCAGTATCACCCAGCCATCTGTGCCAAAAATAAGGGAAAACAGGCAAATTGAAAAAAGTTGTTACTGCTAGTGAGTGACACAAATGCTAGAATTATTTAGATCCTGGAACTAATAGCTGTGCTGAATGATACACAACTGATTTGGGTGACTTAGGAATACAACCCAAGTTCAAAATTTCGTGAGACAGTTTTCAAGGCAGAAATGGTTAAGGGATGCCCTTTGCACATCACCAGCTAAGTGGTGTGTGCTCACTGTTTCAGAGCTGCTGTGCCAGTTGGACAACTGCCAGGCTTGTAATGCTGCTCTAAAAGGGATCACTTGCTGTGCGGAGATTTTGCTTTTTCTGTTATCCAAACAGACTCACTTGAATGTTAATTTGTTCCCAGCTGCCTAAGACCCGTTTCTGCAAGAAGCTGAGCCCCGTGCCTGCCAAAGGGGCTGTTCCCATCCCTGCTTCACTGGGCTGGGGCTGGAGCCACGTGACACTGGCTGGCTGCACTCAGGGAGCAATCTGTCACTGGGATATAAAACCTCCGGCCACAAAGGCATTCATTTCCTTCTTTCATAGCCCGGTGTTGTGGCCTTGGCAAAAAAAGGGACAGCAGCTTTTCTCTCTCGTGGGAGGTGTCATCTGGAGAGGGCACATGGGAGCGTTTGGAAGGGAAAAAGCCTCTTGGGGTTTTGGAGCTGGGCTGCTGTGATGTGCTATGGCCCTTGGCCAGAGCCTGCCAGGGGACAACAGTGACATTGTGAGCGTGGGCAGCTCCATGTGGGTGATCCCAGCCCTTGTGGGCTCAAAGCTAAAGCTACCAGGTTTCCTGTGCCATCATCTCACTGCTGCCACAGTGTCTGGGCACCCTGGTCCTTCAGGAGCAGGTTGGGCATCCCTCTGCCTCAGAGGGGCCCTCAGAACTTATTTTCATCCTTCTTTTGCCTTGTCCTGTTCAAGGTGGCAAAATAGCAGACAATGACCTTGGCCTGGGTTCCAACAGGACTGTTTGACATCCACTTTCTAGTTCTTTAAATGTTTGCCATGCCTTTTGATGGAAATATATAGGTTTTTCAAGTTCTTGTGGCAGAAGGGAAGAAAACCAGGGGATGCCCTGAACTGCTCAGGGGCTGCTGGTAGGAAGTGACTAAAATGTTGATGGACACTAAAGCAGGTGGGAGAGGGCACAAATACAAAAGGCTTGATGAGAGGCAAAGGGTCCCTGCTGGTGGGATTAATGCACAGCGTGTTTGACATGTTCTGTTGTTAGCCTCATGCCAGGGCTCTCAATTCTCTGGGCAAGTGTAGTGAGAGGACTCCAGGCTGTGGCAGTGAGCACTCCGATGCTCGGCGTGAGGCGCTGGAGCCATGGGCATGCAAGGGAAGCAATCTCCCTTCCTTTTGTCCACTTGTAGATGTGTAAACCATTGGAAAGTCAAAAGGCACAGGCAAATCTCTGTTGGGTGATGTTTTTGAAAAGGGACTGAGATCTGCACTGAAGCTTCACTGCTTTGATTAGAAGGAACCTAAATAGATTCAAATTTGCCTAAATCTTCCTTCTGCTTAATTTCTGTATCAATATTTTTGGATGCTTAAAGAAAAATACTATTTTTGATGTCTGTTTTTAGCCAAGGAAAAAATGGAAGACTGTTCAAAATTTGATTAAATATTTAAAGCACAGTTTTTATTTAGAAACTGGCACTTTATCAAGTTAAACAACCCATTAAGCTCGTAATCATGCTCCATCTTTTGAGGCACAATGCCTTTTGCATCTTTTGAAATGAGAATTTGTGTCATCACTTAGCACGCACAGAGGGGAAAATAATCTTCCATTGCATTGTTTCATTTTACTGCTGACGGAAATAATATTTTCAATATCTTTTTCATTGTTTATGTGCATTCTTTTTTTTTGACACATTACTTACGGAGGAAATTTGAAAATGAGCCACAAAATTGAGATCCCTGATAAGCTTCTGAAACTCTTTAAATATCCAGCTTGAATATTCTTTCATCAGCTGGTTTGAGTGATTGCTTTTTCACTACTAGCAGAGGCAGTCATTGCAGCTTTGAGAATTGCTGGGGTCTTGAGGCCCTTTTGAGGTTAGGTGATCAAATACTTAAAATATGTGGCTTTTGCAAAACAACAGTGCTCTGTTCTGGGGGGTGGAAGCCACAGAAAGCCCTGAGAAGGCCAGCAGGAGGAATCCTGGACTTCCAAAGGGAGCAGGGATGTCAGAGCAACTCCCAAGCACTGGATGAGAGATGGGGATCACTGGCAGCCACGGGGCTGTTGCAGCAGTGGTGTCCCAGGTGTGACTCCTGGGGCTGCTGTGCCTTCCAGACCCCAAGGACTGGCTTTGCAGGGTGGGAAGTGAGTCCTCTCCCACATTCCACATGCCAGTGAGCACTCTGTCAGCCAGGTGACCACTGCAGGGCTCTGTTTAGTATGTCTGGTTATACCTTTATCTTAAGTGCAGTTGCCACTCATTAGCCCTTACTGTGTGCACAGGAACAGTGATTTGAGCAGAATTTTTCTTTTCCCCAGTCTTACATCAAGGGAAGTTCCCCTATTTTTGTTACCTCTAAAAGTAAGAAAGGCAGGCTGCTGGTTTTTTGTGGGGTGTGTGTGCTTCCCTATGACAAGGCTGACTCAGAAATGCATTGCATTCATAGACTGCAAGATGAGACAACATTTTAAAGCCCTGTATCCTTCTGCAAATATCATCTTTTTCATGGAATGACTACAAAAAGTGGGTTATTTGCATTAAGAGACTCATAATGAATTGTTTGCAGATTAATTCTACAGCGTATAAGTACGGCTGCAGAGGATAGTGATTGCAGCAGCAAAGCCATCACTGCACTTTATGTGTTGGGAGTGATAAGGTTATATCAGCAGAGCGAGCAACTGAGCAAAATCTATTGTTGTTTGTGGGCTGGAAGGCAGTTTGATATCAAAACATAAAAGGCATGCAGTTAGATAATTCTTTGCTTTGTGCCTCCTACTTGGAATTAGGGCCCAGCTTTTTCAAAGTTGTTTCCTGTTACTGCTGACAGTTTCTCTACCACGAGGAGTCCAGGAGTTTCCTGGCATCCTGAGTTAGATCCTGCCTATGTTCCAAATGACTGAGAGCCATGTTTTCTCAAAGTGAACGGGGTAGAATGCACACTTGCCCTGTGAAACCTTTCCCCCACCAGTTCTTTCCCAGGGGCTTACCAAACACGGGCTTGCTCCAGCTGAGAGTGACCCACTGAGGTCTCCTGCAGCCTGGCCCCCTTCAGCCTCTGCACTTTAGCAGTGGCTTTGCGTGTGTCATGTATTTTTGGTTTTTTCTTGGGTTTCTTGTTCCTCTGTGGTAGCTTGTGTGAGAAGCCTGATCAGCTTGTTCCTGCTTGTAGTGTGTGATAAGCAGTTGTACAGCTAAGACCAGCTCCAAGGCCAAAGTCTCTGAGGATTACTCTAACTGCTGGTACTAATTAAGTTCCTTTATACCTATTAATGCCAAGTAATTTGCCTCTCATGTTGTCATTGACTATTTCCAGGTTCTCATACTGGCTTTCCATGAACCTCCTTTTTCCCTGGGCAGTGTAATAGTCATCCACAAATCTTTCCAGTGAGCACTAGGCAAGAAAGCATGCTTCAAAACATACTCAGAGTATGGGCAAAGTCTCTTACATGTGTGATGAAATTTGCTTTCTTTCTGAGTGAATTCCCAGTTCACTGAGTAGGAGGAATATTCACAGGTGTCACTGTAATATGCTGGTTCTTGGAGATCCGAAATTATGTTCCTTCCCCATAAAATGGGGACAGCCTATGTAACCTTGTGAAAAATAATGCAATGCATCAGTGAGATATTCTTTTTTTTTCAGAAATTAATATTGTTTATTAGATGAGGTATCCCAAATTTCCAGAACACAGTTATTTCCTTGGTGAATATGAGTAATTCACACATATTCTGCTACATTTCCTTTTAGATTCTAAGGGAAATACTTGCAGCATCCAGCCTAGAGGGTCTGATCCCCAGTGGGAGGCTTACATTATTTGAAATACCAAAGAACTGAGGAAAATATAAGAAATATGTAAATATTGCAGTTGTTATTGTCAAAACTCATAGACTCATTTAGAGTGGAAATGATCATCGAGTCCAAACATTCTCCCAGCACTGCCAAGGCCACCACTAAACCATGACCCCAAGCACAACATGCACAAGTGTTTAAACCCCTCCAGGGATGGTGACCCCACCCCTGCCCTGAGCAGCCTGTTCCAGTGCTTGATAACTCTTTTTGTGAAGAATTTCTTCCTAATATCCAATCCAAACCTTCCCTGACACAACCTGAGGTTATTCCCTGTGGCCCTACTGCTTGCTGCTTGTGAGAAGAGACCGACCCCCACCTTGTTACACCATCCTTTTGTTGTGGAGAGCAGAAAGGTCCCCCCCAAGCCTCCTTTTCTCCAGGATAAACACCTCCCGCTTCCTCTCCACAGCAAATCTTACACTGTTGTAGGATGCTACTAAACACTGAAACGACAGGGGTGAGGTGAAGTGTTAGCGGCACATTTGCATGGGTGGGAAAACTAAATAAGCACAGTTAAAATTGAAGTGAAACCCCCAGTGATGCAGCAGATTGTACTGGCTTACAAAATAGAGAAAGCTTAGACATGTATGGATATTATATAACTTCATGATAGGATATCTTAAAGCACAGGGCAAGCAACAGTGAGTAAAATTTTAGGGCTATAATTTTTGCACAGTATTTAGTCTTATAAGAAATGTTTACAACAAACTTCTCTCCCAGAATCCAGCCCACAGGGAAAAATATTCTGCTTTTCTGGAAAATGCTTGTCTAAGTCATAGAACAGGTTAGGATGTGCTTATTAACCTTTATGCAAGGATTGCAATGTTTGCTAGGAGGGGCAGGTGGGAAGGGGCTGTCTAGACCAGTCACATACAACCCCAGGTCATGACTGGAGGTTGTAAATAAGTAGAGTCCTGGAATTTGTTCCCAATACTGAATATGTTGTGAATTGGGCACTAAAGCAGGAGATGTGTGTGCCCATAAAGAAGCCCAGCTATGAAGAGAGCTGTGTGCAGAGATGTGCTTGCAGCTGTGATTCAGCCGTGCACAGGAGGTGGGGAGTGGTTTTAATGCTCACACACACTCTTGCTTCCTGTTCTCCTCCTACTTGTGGTGGCCTTTTGAGTAGATTTACTTCCTAAATAAAAAATGCTGGACAGTAAATGTAAATTGCAGTAATAACGTGGTTTACTCGCTCTTGTTGTTTTTACCATAGACCTTGAATAAGAATAGATGTACATTTAGAAAGCCTGACTGCTTCCTAAATTGTGAGAGTGAGGGATTCTGTTGGATGCTAAATACTGCAAATTAAGAGCATGCATTTCTTATAAATGTTCAACAGTTTCAGACTGGCTATGGCTTGCCTTTCTGCAGAACTGGTACCAGCTAGGGTTGGAAAGCACACAGATGCTTTTCTTTCCATTTGATCTGTAAACTCAGATGTAGCCCGTTCTATCACAGCAGATGCAATTTCTTCTTTGTTGGAGGGACAGCATGATCAGGTCTTTCTCACCCAACAGCTGACTGAAGGACCCACCAAGCTGCTCCCGGATGTAGTGGAAGCTTGGATTGCTTCAGCAGCCCTGAACTGCACCCCAGCTCCTCAGCATGATGACTGCTTGAAAGGGAAACCTTACAACCAGGGGACACACCCGACTGTTTCCTAATCATAAAGGTATGCTGCTATTTTAAACCCTTGTCGCCGCAGTGGTGTGGATGTGCTATAACCACCCTCTCTACTTTTCATCTGCCTGTCACCAGCTGGCAGTTGTTGATGATTTATAGGATTAGATTTCAGACCTCATTAACCAACATAAGAGCATCTATGTGCTAATTTCATCCTGTCAGATATTATTTGCAATAAACATGCTGGTAATTTCACCCAGTGGAGTTTATTGACTAAAACAGCAATGAGGCAGTGCCCACACACTGATCTGGTGGGTCTGTCATTAGTGAGCAGGCTGGCTGGTACAGCCCCATGTGCTGCTGGAGCCCTGCTCAGCATTTGTCAGATGAGAGAGCCGGATTCAGCAATCCCTGCTACTGTCAATGAAATGGTAACACTTAAAGCCCTTCCTTTCCCTGGTAACTCCAGCATCTTTAAAAGCTTTCTTGTAACATGGCCCTATACATGGGTATTTTCTTTTTATCTGAAAGCTCATGCCAGTATTCGTAGCTTAGGCAACAAAATGTTATTTATTTTAAGAGTCTAAGGTACCATCTGTTAGCAAAGCAAGGAAAATAGAAGTATCTGAAGGCACAGCTGGTCCTGTGGCTCCTGGGTTTGGGTGATGAGACCCAAATTTCCTCTCAGTAATGTTCCACACTTGCTCCAAACTATGAAGTGCTTGGAGGTGACATTCTCAACCTGCCTTATGTTCTTTATGCCATCCAAATCCAGTGTGTATTTCTTCTTTTCAGAAAGCAAGGCAAGGTTATTAGTCCCACATCCCTGCTTAGGGCAAATCACTGTTGCCAGGAAAAGTTCCATTAAAACAGTGCTTGTCTTACAGGTAACTCTAGGGAGTCAAAAATCAGTGAGTAGGAAGTCCAGAGAGCAGAAAGGCCACAGGACAGGCCTTGTTCTGCTTCCTGGCTGGCCAGTGAGGCTGGATGCTCAAAGCATCCCTCTCAGCCTTGGATGGGACTGTATTTTTTTCCACTTCAAGATAGCTACAGTCCATAGGGTATTTGTGACAACTGTAAAACTAGAAGACAATTCAAATTCTCTGTGATGGGAGTGCTGGGGTCAAAGAAAGAAGGCGGTGCTGGAGAAGGCTCTGCATGCAGGGCCAAGGGTACATGAGGTACATGTGAGCCCCAGCTTGTGCCTGTAAAGCCATAGGGGAAAGGCTCTGGAGAGAGCTGACTCCTCTCTGGGCTGCTGCTGGGGATGCTTGGGGCAGGAGCCACCTCCACCACATCTCACACTCCCACTTTCACTGGGCACGGAGCAAGGAATGAGCACCTGAGCACTAAGGATTTGTTACAGGACTCAATAGAGTTGTACCAGCCTGGGATGTTTGTTACAAAGGCCGGCTGTTGGTGCAATATAAATACCAATAAACCCTGCTGGAATAGCAATTCTGTGGTTAGGCCAATTCCCCATGTTTTGAAAAAAATATTCCTCTGTATTTATTGAAGTCTGTAACTGCTGTGGTGAGGATGGCTGCCACTGGTAGCCACCAGATGAACAGATGGTGCCTCTCCTGTGTTTTGTTACTGCTGTCACAGATGGGAGATCTCCTGTTTGAGGAAAGCCCTGTTTGGCAAGTGTTACCTGCTGGGATGAGGAAAGCAGCCTGGAAGTCAGGTCCTTGCAGACTCCATCCAAGAGCCCATAATCACCAGCGTAACCACTTCAAGCATGCCCAGTAGTCAGGGCAGAGGTAGCTTAAGAGTAATGTATCATGAACGTTTTGTGCTTCTCTTTAACACCTCTGGTCTTCCACCACAGCCCAGGCAGATTTACAGAAGGAGGAGGGAAGCTTTTTTAGTGGTGGAAGCTTTTGCCCTGCTTCCCTGACGTGGTGTGGGGCAGGGTGCGTGCACCAGTCCGGTTTGCTCCATCCCAGCAGAGCCCAGTGGGACTCAGCTGGTTGCTGCTCCAGCCTTGCATTGCCCCTGCTATTCCCCCACCTCGGCATCCACCCACAGGTCTTGGCTGCCGTGGGTTTTCCCAGATATTAACACTTAGGGCATATCTATCCTGAAATAATCTGTCCTGGGCCCTTAGCTCGCAGACCAGGTAGGCTGAGCTTTTGTACTGCAAAGGCACGTGTGGCTTATATCTGAGCAGTCTTGTTTTAGAGTAGCCAGAGCTGCTGTGGATTGCATTGGGAAGGAAAATTTTTGAAGTAATTTCCAGGTTCTTTTCTATGTTGCTCCCTGAGCAGCTCTAAAAGCTTTGTTTGGCACATCATAAAAGCTCTTGGGTGGTTTGGCAACCAGAGGAGCAACCGGTTGTCTTGTCCCAGTAGCCAGAGCTCTGTTACCAGCTCCCAGCTTAAGCTCCTGTGCTGGCTGGGTGCATCTCCTGACGCTCACTGAAGCTGTCACGTTGCCAGAAAAATGTTTCAGCAGCTGCAGCCTGACTCCAACTGCTCTTAAAATCCCATTTACAGGATTTCCTCTCTGCTTTGCAGGGAGACAGTGCTAAGCAATGTGCTCAGCTGTTTGACAGGCTCTCCTGACAGCTTCAGCAGTGAAACCTGGCAGGAAAAGGGCAGGATGGCCCATGATCCTAAAATATTCTTGTTCCTCTGTGCTTGCCATTGATTCTACTGCTCAATTTCGCAGCAGGACGAAGTCCAAATAATTTATAGGTAGGGATCTTTCCTGCTCTGAAAAGCTGCTCAATAGATTGGTAACTTGAAGGAACATTATC
The DNA here is from genome assembly GCA_013396955.1 of Regulus satrapa. Taxonomy (NCBI): domain Eukaryota; kingdom Metazoa; phylum Chordata; class Aves; order Passeriformes; family Regulidae; genus Regulus; species Regulus satrapa. Next base: position 360,240 of record VWZN01013637.1, on the reverse strand, counting down.
CATTTTTTTAAAGGATAGAGCAAAGTTCTGGAGATGATCACCAATATCAGCATTTCTCCAAAGGGCCACAAACCTAAAACTGTTCAGGATTTTTTTTTTTTTTAATTTCTACTTAAGATATAATTTGAATGCAGAACCAAAATAATGAGAATGAAATTCAGAAGAATTGAAGGAAATGGGCTTTGTTTCTACAGAAGCTTGTTAATGAGCAGAGTATTGATAATCATTTTAGGAATGTGCCTTGGAAAGTTCAGTAATACAAATTTCTATTTTAGCTCTACTGCCTTGAAGCTTAATTTACTTCTGCAGCATCTTCAGTTTTGAAATGAACAAGCAGTAAAGAGGTTTTTCTTTGCTGGGAAATGCTTCAGCCTATTTCTGCATGGTGACAGAGAGACACCCAAGATCCTCAAGGGGACACTTTGTCCCTGCACTAACACCCAAACTCCTGAGTGCCTTGCTCCGAGCTGGACCTGCAGGTGCTCAGGGGTGCTCATCTGGCTCAGCCACCACCTTGGACCCATAGGAATCTATTTTCACTGTTTTTTTGGGGTTTTTTTTGTTTGTTTGGTTGGTTTTTTTTTTAATTCCATAGTTGAATGGAAGTATATTTTTTTCAGGATTGTTTTTCTTTTCCTGGAAAGGTTCACAAACCATTTTTGAGTAATGACCGAGCTGTCCCTGCATCACAGGCAGCAATCCCTGCTCTTTGCCCAGCTGTGTGCCACACTGTGGGCACTTGAGCCCAGGCACAAAGCCTCTGTGACACTCACTGAGCAAAGCTGTGACCTCCAGCCAGCTGCTCTCAGGGCTTTGCCAGGCCCTGGGCTGTGGTGTCAGTGTCTCCCACAGTGGTTGGGGAGGGATGGCTGTCCCGAACTGCAGAGCCCACTCTCACCTTCTCCTGCTTCCCAAATGTCCCCACCACTTAAGCGAGCAATTTAAAGAATGACACTCGGATGACTCTAAGTGCCATCTGCCTAAACGTTGCTTTTTCTAGAAAGTCAATTTAGCTATAGTGCTTCTTTGCAGAGAACGATGGCTGCACTCTGATGAGAAATGCACTTGATCATTTAATAGGCATTTTGTCTTTTCCCTAACAAGATGTGTTGATTTCTGAGAGGTCTGTTATTCACTAAGAGAGGAAAATATATGAACTGAAGTAAAACATAGAGCATTCATTAATGTGAGGGATGTTTAATCTCTGTGAACTAAAAATAGCACTTGTGAGCTATTTGGATTATTGGCATTTCCTAAATTTCTTTATCATTCAAATGTTGGGACAGTGGGTGAGGAAAATGGCAGCTCTTTAAATTAAAAACAGTTGTTTTGAAATAATGGAAATAATAATGTTTTGACTTTTGAAGTTAAAAAAAATATACTTTCAAGGTCAAAGTCAAAAAGTTCAGTATTTTTTAGGGTTCTAGTTTGAGTGAATCTGTCCCAAGCTGCAAAAGGATTCTTGATATTTCAGTTCACAAAAGTTTTTGACTGTCTTTGGTGCTGGAATATAGAATATCTTCAAAGTCTCAAATGCAATATGATTGGAAAACTTTTCCACTCAGCCCTAAACTGAAAAAAACTTCTCAGGAAGGGGGTGAAAATACAGGCTCCCTGAGAGAGCACAGGAACTCTGCTAAACCAGCACCTCCATATTCCTTCTCTTAGAAAATGCTTTTTTTCCTCCAAAGCAAACAGTGGAGGGCTGGAGGAAAGGGCAGGAGGCCCAGCGACACTGTTCTGTGCTGGCTGGTGACCCAGTGGTGCTTCTGGGGCACAGAAGGTCTGAATTTAAGTCTTCCTCTGGTTTGGATCTGCTTCAAACAAATACAAGCATCTCCTGAAAGCACTGCCCTTCCCAGGACCTCTCGCTCATCACTTGCAGGCAGACTCCTAGGAGAATTTGACTTTATTAAAAATTCAAGCCTTGTGGATGGTGACTGACACCAGGTGAGTGTTGGGCAGTGTGTGGGTGAGCTGTGGAGAAAGGGAGAGGCTGAGAACGAGCCACATCAGGAACTGACCAAGGCAGGGCCATGGCAGGAATCAAAAGAACAGGTCAGGATGAAGAAAGCCACAGGTTTACATCTGGCAAGCCCTTGTTTTTCTTCATCCTGTTATCTTAATAAAAGTTAAATATGAAAAGTAGCATGTCACTATATGGGGCCACATTTTTATATTTACTGTAAATCCACCTGTGCAGCTGGTCCCAGCATGGTTGTGGGGCTGGAGCCACATTGGTTTGGTGCCTGATACCAGAACTGAACTGAAATCCTGCAAGAAGCAAGCAGCCTGTCATTGCTGTGGCACAGTTCCTCTTCCCAGCAGTGCAGGAGGGTCCATAGGTGTGTGACTGTCACAGTGCTCACAAGCAGTCACTGCTCAGCAGGTTATACAGCATCTGCAGGGGCCAGCAGAAGAGATGAACATCTCTACTACATTGCAGGGAATGATTCAACAAACCCAGAACATACTCTCTGAAACTGAACTTCCACCCCAGGAAGAGTTCCCATAAACTTGTATAGACTTTAGGGACCCCCCACTGTTCTTGGTCCAGGATCCCCCTGGCACAACTGGAGTTCTGTTGGTGCCCACATGGACACAACCATGGGCACCAGCTCAGCATCAGGCCAGAGCCCTTCCTGGTGAGCCCTCTCATCCAGATGTCACAGGACATGAGCAAGGTCTCCCACGGTGCTCTGCTCCTCTTTCTGCCCTTCCCTGCCCTGTGAGCATGTTTTTCTTGTGACTCCTTGAATCTTTTTAAGGTCCACCTGCACTAGAAATCTTTTATTCTTCCTAAACCAAGAAATACTGTGGTAGGATTTTCACACAGGGAACCGTTCCTTTGGACTAAGTACATGTGGAGAGAAGAGAGAAAAATAATGCACAACTGTTCTGCAGAAATGGGCTTACTCTTCTGCATTTTGCTGTTAAGGATGATTTAGGGCATTCTGACATTTTATGGACTTGACTAATGACTCACCTGCAGTTACTTCAAGTCTGGAAACTTGTTTCTCTGCAGCTCAAAGGATGTCAGATCAACCTCTTGATCTGAGGGGCTGAATTCAAGATGTCCCAGAAGAAGTGGTGGGAGCCTGCTTGTCCCAGGATTGCTCCTGGGCATCTCCTGCTGTGCTACCAAACATCCCATTGCTTTGCTTTCCCTTACCAAGAGCTTTGCCCTGGCAGAGGGCTGAGAAAGACCCAGTAATCCAGTTGGCTGTAGCACAGTTAGTAAAAGACAGAGCACACTTCATAAAGGACACCAGGTTCTAAGACGGTTTCAGGTACCTTGGGAGCAATGTAAGGTTTATGTCGCAGTCCATAATGTAGTATAGGCTCCTTAGAGGCTTACTGGTCTCTATATTCTTTAAGTTATAGTTCTTCCTACTGAGTTGAAAGCTCTGAATATAATGTCCTGAGACTAAACTCTGATGTTTTTTGAAAGTATGTTTATGTAAATGCCAGAGAGAGGAACAGAGATTCAAACTGCTGAGATTATGCCTGAAGCAAGAGCAAACAGACAGATTTCATGTTTAGGACACTGAAGAAATGTAAAGTGTCCCCCTGCCAAAGGTTCCTGTGAGCTCTCTAGCAGTACTGTGCGGTAAAACAATATTTTAATTTAACCAGAGGGTGAGTAATGCTGCTCCTGGCAGCTGTGCAGGGGCTGGAAATATTTGCACAGCCTACACCTTTGGACCTTCTCAGAATCCTGTTTTCAGTGCTTCTATGGAAAGGTCAGGTCCTGGTACCTGGGCAGGGACCCCACTGTTGGGTTCTGGGGCTTCAAGTATGAAAGTTGTTCTGGTGTTGATTCCTCACCTGAGCAACACCCAACAGAAGCTCCTGGAACAATCCCAAGTACCCTTTAATTGGAATATACGATTAATTTTTTAAAAAACCCGACATGTTAAATTACTGCAGTGGTTGGGGCAAGGACTGAATGAGATGGAGCTTCTTCATTTGATTAAAAGCTATAAATTTGTTTTAGAATGAGCTTGAATCTTGTGGCTGGATGGGACTAAACTCCCTTTACTGGCGAGTACCACTTGGCACCACGGGCCTTTGTGCTGAGCTTGCATCCATCATATGCTTTTCATCTGCATTTTATATGGCAAATCCTCTCCCTGCCCCTCCCCTTCCTGCCTGGGAAATTGCATCTTTGAGTTTAGATAAAGGCTGTAATTCTCGTGTTTCCAAAAGGCCCTCCTGAAATGTGTATGCCATTCAAACACTGCTTTGAGACATCCCTTCCCAGGGCACAGCCACAGCTCAAGGCCAACTTCACACGATTGTAATTCTGAGTGATTAAAATGGATGGTGGCTAATCTGTCAGAAAGCATATGTTAGAGCAGTGTTCAGCTGATCAAGTGCATGATCTGATGTGTCTGCTGCTAACTCCACTGTGTGATCTCCAGCCTGATTCCAAGTGGAAGGTATTTAGCCTATGGCAGCCTATGAGACTAAAAAGAAATAATGAAACCCAGTGCAGACTTAGGAGGATAGGACAGAAATTATTGAAAAGCAGCTGATGAAATGGTTGAGGTGTTACAGCAGCAATAATCAAGAGCCCTGCTAAATTGTTGGGCTGTATGACCTTGGCTGGGAACACATATGAAATGAAGGTTTCCAGCTCAGGCTAGCAAAAATGCAGGCAAAAGAGGAGATAAAATAGCAGCCTTTTAAAACTGATCCTGTTCAAGGGTACCACAAGAGATTTCCAAGGCAATTTTTTTTTTTTTCAGAGTTTAATTAAAGTGCTTTGAAATTTCTGGGAAGTGAGAAATTGCTTGGCAGGATTGTTGGATTTTGGCACCGTGAAGGCTGAAGAGTGAGCCCTCACTGATGGCCAGGCAGTGGAAATATATTTGGCAAGGTTTCATTTTGGAAAGTCTAGGGATTGCCATCCCAGGCATGGAGGGAGAGCAGGAGGTAGGGATCAGCAGCCAGGCATGAGCAGGCTTGGCCTTGGGTGCTGAGGAAGAGCTCCTGTTCTCACCCTGCCTAGATGGGAGGTTACTTTGACTCATTTCCAAAATGTTCTGGAGATCATGTTAGTAATCCAAGCTGGTCGTAGCCTGTCTGTGGGGAAAAATCAAACAGTTTATGCTCTTCTCTTCCAGCCTGCTGTGATTCTGTTTATGCTCCCATTTCTGCTGCTGGGCCTGCAACTCTATGTGAGGGCTTTGACCTGGTGCTTTTCCAGCCCCACACAGTGAGGACAGGGCACAGTGATCTTTTCATCTCTCCTGTCACCTTTTTGCTGCTGTCATGATCCCAGGAGCAGGTGTTTTCTAGGTCAGGCTGCAGTTTACTCAGAGATTCACCCACCTTCCATGAACCCAGCAGACCTTTGCCACTGCTGCTCATTGTGTCTCATTGAGGAGTGCTGGGGTAGCTTTGCTTTAGAAAGAGAGAACATGCTGATAAATTAGGAGTGGTGCAGGCTCCCAAAAGGACTTGTCCCTTCTTTTTAAGGTGGTTTTCTTTGTAACCTTCCCATCAGTTCTAATAAGCTCTTGCACTGTCAAAGCCACACTTGGCTTTCTCATTTTCCATCTGTTTATGAAAAGGGCTTATGAGAGATGGATGTGTAAGAGGAGATTCTGTTGAGGATGGCTGTCCTGTGGTAGGGTTCCCATCCGGCTCTCTTTCGTTTTTTGTTTCGGTTTACAAAATAGTATTTCTGAAATGAGGAGTAGACCCTGGCACACACATATGGCCCAGGTTCCTTTCCAAAGGGGGCTTGGGGTGGAAGCCCAGGAGGGTTTTCATGGCGAGAACTGAGGTAACAAAGGAAGGTTTATTCCATAAATTAAATTTTCTATCCCTTCTCGTATCTACTGGAACTGTACCTGTCCTGCTAAGTAGGAACACAGTGCTGCTGCCTAGGTGTGATCACATCAGTCAATCTTCTTATAGCAACCTTTCTTCAAAAGGCATAAGTGTGATATCAAAACAATTCACCTTTAAACTTGATCTGAATGCTTGATCATGATAAACTGGAAACTCTTGTTCAAACCTGTCCCAAACCTGTCCTGTGAAAGGCAGAAATTGCCCAGGAGTTCATCCTTACCATGCCTGCCTTGGAGTGTTTTGTTATAGCAAAATAAAAATGTCCAAAAGTAATAAATTAAAAAATAAATCTTCTTCATCAGTGCAAGGAGAACATAGCCTGTAATTTATTATGGCAGTGACGAAGAATCTATTGCATGCATCTAACTTTTGGAGCTGTAGAGATTTCCTACAGTCCCTGTTCTCTTCCTTCTTGCGGGACATGAGAGTGGTACAGAGTCCACTCTGGCTGTGTCCTCCAGATCCACATCCCACAGGGACCAACAGGAGCTGTGGTTTTGGCTCAGAGAGGAAAAAAGCCAGCTTCTCTTTACCCATATTTATGGCAGCTGGCTCTGATAGTGTCCATGAGTGCTCCCCAGTAAGGATGAATCCCACCTGGGGATTCAAAACTGGCCTGAGAGAGCCTCCTTCTGCCCTGAGCACCTTGGTAGAGTGCAAATCTCTTCCAGATAAGTGAGAGGGACCTTGCAGATTGCTGCAGCAGAGTTGGTGTCTCAGTGTGCATTTGCCTGTGGAGTGAGTGTGTTGTTACAATCCTGTAACTCATACAGTGTGTTCAAAACAGAGGGGTCTTCTGTGTATTCCTGCTTTGCTGCTCTCAGAGAATGGCTAGTCATCTGCCTTAATTAAACTCAGCTAAACCTAAAAAGTCTTAGGCAGTGATATTTCTTAAAGCTTTGTCTAGGTAAGTTTATATATTTTGCAGTTCTAGTAATAGCTCAAATAAAAAATGGAGCTTCTTTAGCCATTATTTTTGCTTCTAAGGGTCTGAAACTCTAAAAATCCACCCATTTTCTCCACAGCAAGAAGGTTTATTATCTAACATGATTTTTTTTTCTATGCCTGCATGCACTCTGCTTGCTTAAGAAACAGGGTTTTTTTTTCCACTTTCCTCCAAGAAATTCTCCTTTCTTTAGAGGAGACACCCTTCCAGGAAATTTCCTCCTAATTTATCTCAAAACCGAGACACTTCTCCTCTTCACAATGCCCCAGCCCCTTTATGTGATTGCCGGGCAGCCTCTTATCTCCCTTGGGAAAGTGCTGGGAGTGCTTGGGGGAGCTGCTGTGTGTCCATGGAAGGGGAAGCGAGCTCAGTGCCCTGAGCCAGCCTGCTCTGCCCTGTCCTTGCCTGGCCCTCAGTGCTCAAATCCACTCCAGACTTGCCTGCAGCCAGCGCAGGGCTGTGGCACCTGAGGACATGTTCCATCAGGAAAGGCATTGCCAGGAAATTAAGCCACAAACCTCAGAGATTTGTATCCAAAAAGGAGACTTTTTATTTTATTCGAATAAAGGGAGAGGCCATGGGGCATTCCCCTGGGGTCTCTCCCATTTTTGGAGGACGCCACCTCACTTTTTATCCTAATTTTCCAGCTGCATTTTCCTCTCTCTATTAACTAAAGTACTTAAGAAGTACAGACCTTCCAGAACACCTAATACCTAAAATTCTCCTCTAATATATAACCTTCCCTTTTAATTCTTAACGCTCATAAAATTTATGGGTTTTTTCCCATTGTTTCTTTCATCTTTCAATATCCAATTTCATTTATCAGCAAACCTACAATTTGTTTATTAAGGCAAATATCTTTCATCCTTTCATCACTCAGTAGAATCCTTCCGATTATTTCTTTTATTTCTCAGTGCTAGTTTTATCTATCAGTAGACCCACAATTTGTTTGTAAAGACACATCGGTTGTTCCTCTCAGTCAAGCCTCACTCTCCTCTCTCACACCCTGCACATCACCTAAATTTTCTCTACAACCCCTTGAGGCAAGGGGTAAAGCCCCCCCAGACTGGACAGGGCCCTGCAGCTGCCCAGCCATGGCTACCTCAGCCATTGAATAGAAATAATGCCACTTCCAACCATAAACTGCCCTTGAAATTTTAATTGGGCTGTTATACCGAGATGAAATGTGCTTCCTAGTTTTTAATGTGTTTATTAAGTTGGCATATATGATTTATTATGTCCTTAATTATTAATTTTCTTGCTCATAAGTGTCTGGATTTCTGTAAATTATGAGATACGGAAGTGTAATGCTATCGCAGGGGAACCTTAAGTGAAATAAAGGGGTTGGCTTTTTAATGCAATTTATATTTATGAGAAATTAATAGAAGATAATTTTATATTATCAAAGTAATATAACTAATCCAAGATGATTTAAAGAATGATGATCAGATAGGTCTGTGAACTGATGTGAGCAGAAACTGAACAGCTGTAGGATTTAGGTCCTAATTTTGCAAAACACTTTAAAACTCACTTTTGTTGGTAGGGAGGTTGTCCTGCATTAAGTCCTAAGTTTGAAGAATGTTGCTAAGCATCACTCAAGGCTACCCAATATTCTGTTTTCTGTGAAGGAGGATTTGATCTAGGGCAAAATTGAATACAGGATAGATTCAAGCACGATTTTTACTTGGATTCATTCTCATGAAGTTTCCTCTGCTGAGCATTTGCAGATGATATATGTCAAGAATGGGGTGAGCAAGGCTGGATTAAATTGGTTTCATTCAAGATCATAATTTCTGGTGGGTTTTTCATACCACCATGGGTGAAAAGAAAGCTCAAGTAGCAGATCTAGTTGTAGCAGCAGCATTCAGCCAAGGAAAAGAACAAATATTATACCACTTCAGTAAGTTACAAGCACAGGGTACAATCAACATCAATACAGGTGAGAAGTTTTGAGCCTGCTTGTAAGTGTACAGTAGTTACTTACCCACTTTCAGAGTTCCTTACTCAGTGCTGTGTCTGACTGTGAAGTTTCATAATGAAATAATTCTGACTTAACAAATCAGTGCAAGTAAATAAGATTAATCCATCTGAATCCCTTGCATTGTGTTCCTTTAATTCACAGCAATTTAATTTTTTTGGTACAGTGTGTGCTGTAAGAGGACAGCAACGCTTTTATTCTGTAATTCCAGTTCAAGGGAGGGAAAAGCAACAATATTTGAATCCCTGTTTCAAACTATTTCCTGACAAATAGGTTTTTCCTGATATAAATAAAGGAGTTGTCAGAATTCCCTTTTCTCAAATGTCAAGGTCAGCTAGATGTTTGTAAATTCGTTCATGCCAAGAGAAATTAATGAAGCAGTAAAAAGACAGATACAGAGTTTGGCTCTGTGAACCTGTTGGTTAATCATCTGAGAGTCCACTAAATATGCTTTTGATTACTTTCTTGACTTTTGTTTCTTTATAGAATTTGAATAAATCTTAGTCACACCTCAGTTTGCTAGGAGACACGTCTCCACTTAGGTCTTCATGGAAGCTTTTTTAGTTTTATATTAAGCAAATATAAAGTTTTATAACTGTTATGTGGAATAGTGAAAGCAGTTATTCTGCAGATATTTTAGATACATCAGTAGAGGTGTAACCTATAGCAGGAATACAGGTTAGAGGGGTTTTTAAAGGAGTAATCTATTGGAGTGAATGGGTAGCTCTGGAGGACTTGGCAAAAGCTATGGGGTGATAATTTCCCAAAGATTAATACCCCAGATGCTGTTACTACTACTAAAACTTCCCAGCCACATTCTGGAGAGAAGAGGAATAAGGATTCAGTAACAGGAATCCATGGAAACTTCATCATCTCAGAGCTCTGAGGATCCCAACAGACCCAGGCCAGGCAAAGAGCAGGCAGGGTCCCAGCCACTCACTGACAGCAGGAACAACTGAGGTCTCTTTCCTCAGCTAACTCAGGCTTATTTTTAATTCTGTGTCATCACCCTGATCTCTTTTTGTGGGTTGTTTTTCTTTGCCTCTCACTGGGGAGACAACAGCAGATTTGTAGAGGCTGTACAACTTTTGTCTGAGGTTTTCCTGCTGACAACTTCACGACTGGGCTGTTTCCTCTCCTGGTTTATGGCACTGCATTCCTCTCAATTTTCATCTGTGCACCAAAAAATCACAGGCACTGACTCATGAAAATGCAGATTTCTTTTCCTCTTCCAATTCCAGCTTCATTTTTCATAAGAGGGGAATTGAGGTTTTAAGTCAATAGCTTGACTACATCTAATGTGAATTGATGGTAGACACAAGAAACCTAATGCAGCATTTCAGCTCCTTCACTTCTGTTGTGAGCTGTAGAACAGTCTTCAAAGGCAATGTCCCCCAGGCATGGGCTGCTCTGCTGACACCCCAAGAGATGAACTGATGCCTTTTGATGTGAATCACAGCAGCCCCAGTTGTGCCAGGAGGGGGAGAGTCTGGCTGAGGGTCACAGAGGCGTGAGAATAGCAAACGGATCAGTGCAGACCCTGAGGCCCCTCTTCCCACACCCTCAGCAATGGGAATGGTCCCTGGCCTGAGGGAGGTGCCCAGCTCTCAGAAAAGGCAGCTCACAGATGCAAAGGAAGTTTTCCCAGCCCTTCCTGTGGTGCCTGGACCACTTACCCGACAGACCTGGCCAGGGCTTCACCAAGTGAGGAGACCAAGTCCCTCTGGGGGATTGGTGGCCGTAGAGGGAGCCCCTCCCAGGGACCCCTGTTGCCTGCTTGTACTTCCAGCCCTCTCCCTTTGTCAAATCAAAGTTCCCACTAACCTAAGACTGCCCTCAAAGATTTGCAAAAGGAATTAATTAAATAAACACAAGAGCTGACCTCTCAGAGGAGGGCAGATAATTGAGCACTAATTGGAGCAACATTTTAAAAGTCATTCTGGATTTTATTTGCAGTTCAGTAACTGCTTAAATGTCTGGCTCTAGGGCAAGAGGGTGAAGCTCATCCTTACTGGACTGGTAAGGTGCTCTCTATGGGCTGTTGTGTTTGGACACACCACAACTTTCTGGCTGTGTTTCTTTGAGCTAAAGGAGATACTGGTTCAGTGATAGCCTGGTTTTGCAAGACAGGCATTTTTTAATCAGGGCTAAATTGCTGACAGCTTGTTTGAACATGATGATCACACATTTGTTTCGCTGGTCACCAATGCAACTGGTAAAACCAAAGCAGATAACTAGAAACCATAATAAAACAAAGGCATTTACAGTAAGTATTACTAGAGGAGTAATATTTCTAATTTCTTATCACAGAATTGTAGACACATGAAAGTTGGAAAAGATATTTAAATTCATCAAGTCCAGTCATCAACCCAGCATCACCACCATGTTCACCACTAAACCATGTCCTAAAGTGCCAAATCCAAATGTTTTTTCAGCACTTCCAGGGATAGTGACGTTAAGGTCCCTCAAGCCCATGTGACACTGGAGTTATGATCTATACAGTGTCCTTATCTCTTAGAAAAGGACAGTGGGTAAATCCCCAAAAAAATTCCCAAAACTACACCCTGTTGCATTCATCTGATCTATCATCTCTTGGTGTTCCCCTGCATTGCCTCACAGTTCAAAGAAATCCAATTATTTAACAGAGAAATAAAAACATTTCCATGATTAAAGAATTAAATTTTATGATAACTGAATGAAAGTGGAAAATTTCACTGTACACCAACCAAAAAAGAAAAAAAAAAAAAAAAACCAAAAAAAAAAAAAAAAAAACCAAAAAAACAAACCTAAGAGATGCCAAAAAAACTATGCAAGGTACAGTTTTATTTATCTATCTAAGGATAGCAGGGAAGCACTGATGTCACTGGTGTTCTGGCTACAGAACACGGTGCAGTTTGTGAAGGGTCAGTGAGCTGCAGGCCACCAGCGGCGCCTGGAGTCAGCCCTCTGCCCCACGGCCTGCCCTGCCAGCACGGCTCACCAGAGGGACAGACTCACACTTTGGCCTCTTGAGCTCCAGAACTTGGAAGCAGAGGCTTCTTTTTGAATATAAAGCTTACAAGGCTTCAAATTTTTTCAGAGCCCAGATCAGTGTTGTGCCTATTAGTCAGAGAAATTTTTCTTCCTCCTCTGAAATCCTGAATTGGCTTTTGGTCTCAGATCTTATGTCAGAGATTACCACTGGTTAATTATGTTGATTTTCAATAGTTCTCCCTCTAGCTGTATGTCCAACAGTGAATTGCCCAGTTTATCTCTGTAGTAACCCACATTCCAACTCTGCTATGTTGCATTAAACCATAAAAAAAAGAGCACAGGAATGACAACAGCAACAACAAAGTGGCCGCATCCTCAGGAGCTCTGAGACTGTTAACTGAGGTGTGATTAACCACCTGATTTGTGTAGTACTCAGCAAGAGCACTCAGGGAAGAATTAGCATCCTGAGGAGAGTACAATAACATCTTAAATCTTGGCCCTGGCTAAGTATCAACCTATATTAATATATAATAGTATAACTAAATCAAGGAACATAAATAGTAAGGACTACTTCACCCTGGTTTCCACATGGATCCAGAAAAAATGAAATAAATTTTCAGCTTTGGAAAAAAAAAAACTGAATTAAGATCATCTTTGTCTTGAAAGGCATATCATACCTGCTTATAGTAATAACTGTTGGGTTTTACCTGTAGTAAAGCATATTTGGATTGTTTTCCAGTTATTCTATAATTGTGAAAGGAAAAAAGTGAAGAGAATTATATATCTATACTAAATGTGTACCAGTACATTGAACATCTGAGAACTCCAGGTCAGGCAACATGAACAGGTGACAGACTAGAAGTGCAGATTTTGGGGCTGATAGCTGTTCCATGGGAGTGTTATCATCTGCAATTTCAGCATTTTTCAGTGGAGACCACATCAGGCTGGAGCTCTGCCAGCAGGTGAGATGCATGGCCGTTTAGGAAAGAGGAAGGTGGGAATCTGGGCGTGGTTTTGTGCATGCTGAGCTGGATCCATAGCTTGAGGTGACCTGTGACAGTGTATGCGCAGGTCGGGCTCCACACATGACAATGCAAGAGCTGGTGATGTTTTCTCGATGATAAAAGGATGGTAGAATGAACAGCTCTTGGTGAAAAACCATTGTGGAAAGCACAATGAGGAGGCATAACTCCATAGAAAGACTCTGCAAGATCAAGTAAGCATCACCAGAGGCAAGGTAAGAGGTTTGCTGAGCTCTTAGAGGAAGGGCTGGGTTTACTGGGCAGCCCAAACCCCTGTGGGAAAGACAGAGAACTGGTGAGACACATCTTCAAACAAATGCTCAATTGCAACATTGGTATTAACCTCAGATAGGTCTCCAAATGATTCCAGCTTGCCATCCTCTTTCCCACTGCCCCTGTGACTCACACCACTGCCCAAATTAACCTAATTGGGACCCAGCCAATTCCCCATTGCTCCTTGATAAATTAGCTCCATTCAGATGGAGATGGCCTTAGGAGGTGGTTGCCTTTTGGCTTTGCTCTCCCTGCTCTGTCCCAGGGCAGCCAGGTTGGTTTCTGAGGACGGGCTGCTGCACTGCTGGGGCAGGCTGTGTCTGCTCCAGGGCCCACGCAGGCTCTGTGGGCTTTCACTCCCACCCTACCTGTGAGAATGGGGGCACTACTTTGCCCTTTCTCTAGTGAGAGGCAGAGGAACATGGCCTGTAAAGCTTTCCTAGTTATCTGCCTTTCTGGTTTCTGTTCATCTGGAGTGAATTCAGCTGCAAAGTGATAGATGGACCATGGATTTCTTGTAGTTTAATTTGAAATTGTCACTGACAGGTATTGGGGTAATTATCTTTCTAAATCTGTGTGTTTTGACAATGTAGAAAACAATTTGGAATCAAACAGAGGTCATTGACTTGCCTTATTCTTGTTCAAGAATGACAAATTATTACACCAATGGTGTGCCAGGGTTGATGGTAAGTACAGAAATGTGTCATCTCTCTGTCCTGCCTGGAATGAAGATTTCACCCTTGTGTGCTCTGGGTTCAGTTTATTGAAATACAGCAAGCAGCATGAAAAAGCAAATAGGAGCTCTGCACGAGTTTTGCAGAAAGACACAGGTGGAAACCAAAATGCAGGTGAGAGAATAGCTGAACTAGCTCAGCATGTGAAGGGGCTCTGCTTTGCTGCTGCAGGGTGGTAGGTGACAGAGAAAGTGACAGAACAAAGGTGCCTGAACAGGGCTAGGGATTGATTTGTGTAGAAAGTGTGTTTGCAAAGGCTAATCTCTGAAAGTAATTGGCATGATCAAATCCAGCTCTCAATTCATGTATAGTCAGGCTACTGCCTAGTATATCCTGCCCATCTCACTTAACACCCAGCTAGCAGCAGTTTGTGCCAGGAATATGGGATGACTCATTTGAGCTGTTTTGTTTGAAGAAATCAGGTCCTTGATTGCACTGGTTATTCTGAAGCCTTTCTTACTGAGAGGAACAAAGTATGCTCAGAAGATGGGGAAGGTTTTTTCTTTTCTTTTCTTTTTTTTTTAGTATGCAAATAATGTCCTTCACTAAGTTTATTCTTTGTCTTATTCTTTAAGGTGAAGGGTGCCCTCCATGCTCTGACAAAAGGTGGCACATACACAACAGGCAAGAGATTGTTCTTAGGCTGGCTATTCTTGTCTGATTTATCATCATGGGACAGCAGGGATAGCAGGCGCCTCTGGAGCTAGGACAGTCCAGCCCTGGTGGCAGCAGAACCAGCCAGAGAAGGCTGTCCAGTGCCAGCCCTGCTTGTGTTTTGAGCATCTCCAAGAACAGATGCCACAACTTCTCGAGGTAACCTCATTCCTGTGTTTGACTACCCTCACAGAAAAAGCAAAACAAAAAAACCACAAAAAATGCCAAAGGTTTTTACTTTTTGCCTGCATTTCAAATTTCTCCTGTCACTGTGCTCAGAAGAGTCCATGGAGCAGAGTTCTTTGCTGTCATTCCATCAGGTATAAGATTCCCAGAGAGACAACTCAAGCTTGGATGTATTCTTATCTTTTCTAAAATATGTGGTTCAACTGCCAAACTGGTGAAAACACAGATTGTTATATCCATCTTTTCCCATCTCATCACCCAATACCTCATTTTTATTGGTCTGTTCTTGCCAGCTGTTGCTCTATTTGCCATCATCCTCTTCTGGAGGACTGGATGTTTTCCCTGGATGCCAGTCAGCCTCTTTTGCCCGTCACATCACCCTCTTTCCCATGGCATTCTGGCTCCCAGGCTGAAGGGTGGTATTGGTTTGGTAGCCTGTCTCAAGTTAGATCCCCACAAAGTGGCCAGACCTTGGGCCTAGAATCGAGGGTTTTTTTTTTTTTTCCCTGAAGAGAAAAAAAGGAGACAAACTTGATTTTACCCGGTACATATGTTCAGTAAAGCAGCAGCTGTAGAGCTGCCAAGAGAAGCTCAGGAGAAAAGTGAAAAATGTGAGTTTGGGGTTTGGTTTTTACTGTTTTCTAATAGAAGAAGGCATTATTCATCTAGCACGGTAAATTGCTAAGCTTCTAGGTCATAAACAAAATAAATAGTTTAAATAATAAAATGATCCTTTCAAACCAGGCACAGAGTTGGCATTGCAGCCCTGCTTCTCCTGAGAGCTCAGTGTGTGCCCTGGAGCCAGCACTCCCAGTGCTCCTTTACTCCAACAAATGCTCAGAGCAGGAACTGGCCCTTGAAAAGAGCCATGGAAAACAGGCTGGAGCTGGCAGGCTCAGCCAAGCAGGATGTGCTCCTTCCAGGCTGAATCCTGTGAGTAGATGGGGCAGGGTGGGTTGGGAACCAGCTGGAGATACCCAGTTTCCAAGTGTGTTCCTCAGGTTTTAAATCAGCAGAGCACTGCTCACAGTTCCATGACCTCCACAGTTCTTTCCCCTGTGGGGGTCAGAGAGGGAAAGCAGGCAGAGGTTCAGGACTTCACAATCATATTTCGTTAGAGCTGCAGAACCTCTATTTAGACAAGGAACATAGAAGTAGAACCTGAAAATATGTAGGTTTTGTCCTTTCATATCTGAATATTTTCCTTTCTCTCACAAGCAAACATTCTCTTTTACATGTAAATACTGATATTTTCTTCAATAAACTTCCAGCAGAGGTCTGAAATAGCCATGTCTCTCCAGAAAGTTACATTATTTGAGTAATTCCTGCTTCAGATAGGAATTTAGGAAACAAAAATATCTGTGAGTAAAGCACCCCTTCTTCTCACAGTGAAAGAAGCAGTACTTCAAAGATTAAGGCTCTCAAAGATTCATGCCTTTTTTACTGCTGTACTTATGCTGCATTCATATTTCTACTGGAAATGACAATTCTGTGCTTAAGGGGTTGGCAGACTGTGTTTGTATCAAGAGAAATGTTGATGTTGCAAGTTGCGTAGAGAAAATAGGAAATGAAGCTCTAAACCACAGAATAATTGGCAGAGTTTTGATATGTGTTGTGGGCTGGGAAAAGTGTAAAATTTCTTACCTGGTTTGGGAAAAAAATATCCAGAAAGGTTCTGATTTCAAAGAAATCCACTTTTTCATTGGCACATCCATCAAAGCCCCCCACTATTACCTGACTGAAGCCACATGCTCAGAATCATTGAATCATTTAGGTCAGACAAGACCTTTAAAATTGTTGAGTCTAACCACTGGTCCAGTACTGCCAAGCCCACAACGAACCCATATCCCCATGTGCCACATCTACACATCTTTTAAATCACTCCAGGGATGGTGACTCCACCACTGCCCCGGGAAGCCTGTTCCAATGCTCTACAACCCTTTGGGTGGAGGAATTTTTCTTATAAACCTCCCATGCCACAACCAGAAGCAATTTCCCCTTGTCCCCTATTGCTTGTTACTTGGGAGAAGAGGCCAGCCATCCCCTGGCTCAGCCTCCTTACTGGTAGCTGTGCAGAGAAATAAGCCTCTGAGCCCCCCATCTCCCTTAGCTGCTCCTCGTCAGGTTTGTGTTCCAGACCCATCAATTGCAGCTTCCTCAAGTCACCACAGGGCTTTTGTTGTAGAAAGGAGGAGCCTTCTTGCCAGAGGCTTTTCCAGTAAGGTCCTCCATTCTCTCTGACATATGGGATGTGTGCACCACTTATGTTATGTTTAATTAAACCCTCCCCTATCCCGGCAGCTGCTCTGAATTTCTCTGTTTTGGGGATTTTGTAACTATTTGAAGCATCTCTCTGTAATTGTATATCATCAAGCACACTGATCTGGTTTTTTGCTTATTAGCTTAATATATCCTGCAGGTGGGTGTTTTTATTTCGCTGTAAGTCAGGCTGGAACTGCCAAGCTTCTCCTTCCCTGTTTGTGGCTGTTATAACCAAGAAGAAATAAATTTTGCTCACTCTAACAGCCATGACCTTTTCAATCTTAAGTGCTTGTGCTGAATTCCATTTGAGTTAGCAATTTTTCCTCCAGCACCCAGAAAAAATCTCTTTGCCCTACAAATAACTTCCACAAATGCAAAAACTCATTGCTAATCAGGCAGGAGAAATGTCTGGCATTTGGTGAGATTCGTTAAGCTGGTGGCTCTCAACATGTGCACTGCTGTTAAAGGGCGCTGGGGAAGGAGGTGAGATGGTATTTGCAAGCAGCCTCTGCTGCTGGAACATCTAGGGCAGGGAGGTGATTGGTTGGTAGAGCTTAAGCAGCATTTAATTTGCTGCTATTGATCTTCCACCAGAGGCAACAGATACCGTGATCCAAGACAATGATGTTGGGTCGAGATTAAAGGTGCCTACTTCTAATTCCCTTTGCTAACAACATAGTGAAGTTTGTTGTGGGGGAGAAACCCACTCCACAGTATGTGGGAAGAAGGCAAAGGAAAATCCCTTGGTTTTCAGGATGAGTGGGGAGTGAGATGGAATGAGAACTGGTGGAATGGCAGATCCCAGAGGGTCGTAATCAGTAGATCCAGGATCCAGTTGGAGTCTGTCACTAATGGTATCCAAGCAGACCAGTGAACCAAGGTTCAATACTGTGCCTGGGGTGGTTTAACTTGTCCATCAATGGATAAACCTTGAGAGAAGGGCAGATGTCTCCTCAGCAGCTTTGCTGACAAGACAAAGCTGGGAGGAGGGGCTGACACTTCAGAGGGCTGTGCAGCCCTTCAGAGGGACCTGAACAGGCTGGAGAGATGGCAGAGAACTCTCTGAAGTTCAACAAAGGGAAATGAAGGTCCTGTACCTGGGGAGGAATAACCCCACCCATCAGTACTGGCAGGGGTGACTTGCAGAATTTGACTCGTGCCAGGATAATGGGAAAGTGGACTGGAGAGCAAGAGCAATTTGAACCAGTGTTTGGCTGGAGAGAAGTTGGCCTGACAGGAGGAGATGAAGCCATCAGAGGTACTCCCTCTGTCCAAAGCTGGCTGAGACACTTCATGTTTGTTTTTATAGCCTCACACAGGAAAAAAAGACTAGTTCTTGAGAGAAATGGGCCATATGCTGTTGCATATGGCTGAAACATCTGCATATGTACCCAGGGATCTGATATATGTGATGAGCTTCTGTTACAAATCTAACAGTGAAGGAATTATCTTTTGGAATTTTTTCATTTCATTTTTTTAAACTATGTCTAAGGCTCTTTGAAGGAAGTCAGCCTTCGTGGGATTTCACGGAACCCGCAGGGGCCAGCGAACATAGAAGGTACTTAGAGTTGTTTGTCTAAGAGTTGCCAATATTCCTGCCATCCCCAGGGGTGTCTGAAGGCTGAGTGAGTTGTCCCAAACTCTTTCAGTAACCACTGCTGCCAAGCAAGCAGCAAAGGAGTGAAGTAGATTCAAACTAAAATCATTTAAACAACCTAAACTGAAGTTTTTGCCCCTTCCATCCTTTTTGCCTTGGCTGATTCCTATGACTCATGAAAGGAAATCAGAATGCACTGTGTTTCCAATGGTAACATTGTTAAGGTAAAGAATTTATTAAGAAGGACAACAAAACCTGTATTCATTGCAGTTCAGATGAAAAGGAATAAATACTGCTCCTCATGCTTAAAAATGTCACTGATAACCCAGCTTGAGTATCTAATCCAAGACACCCAGTAGTAGTGACTGTAGGAGATCTGTCCATCATCTATGAAAATCCTTTCTGTTTTCCCCAAAGTTAGTGTCTTCATCTAGAAGGAGTTTATGAAACACTGATTATGTGCTGTGTTCATACAGCACCCGGCATGAGGGAATCTCCCATCCTGGAAAAATTTGTTAGATAAAAACAATTAGGGGAAATATCACATATCAGGTAATAAAGTGATAATTTTCTATGAGCTAGAAGGATGCCATAGAGGTCTGAGATTCAAAGTGTTTCTGGACAGAGAGAGAGAGAGCAATTCATGAGAAAGCAAAATGTTCCAGCTCATTTGAACTGGTGGTGCAAAATTCTCAATCATGTGTAAGTTCCCCTGAACTTCTAAGGCAGAAGTCATAGAATGACAAAATCATTTAGGCTGGAAAAGAGCTCAAGATGATCAAGCTGATAACCCAGCACTGCCTTGCTCGCCAATAAACCATGTCCCTTAGTTCCCCATGCACAAATCTGTGGATCTTTGCCTTTTCCACCTCAGGTGAAACCAACTGAGCACCTTTTTTTTTGTGTTTGATCCCCTTCAACTTGCAGGGTTTGCATTTGTTGCAGGGAATTGCCTGTGGGCTCAGATGGGGTGACAAGGAGATTGGAGATATTTCCAGGCTCCTGAAATGCTTCCACTTGTAGCAGTGCCCAGAGGGAAGCAGTGAATGAAATCTCCTCATAATGGGGATAGTCACTTATTAATTCAGTATTAAAAGGATCTATTTCAATATTGAATCAACACTTAAGAAAATCAATGAAAAATAGATTGTAAAACCATCTGATTTGTGGTTGGTCTTGGGTGACAACTACTACAAAATAAAAGAAAATAGCCCAGACGGAAGCTCTGTGCTTCAAAATAACACAAAGTAAAAAATAATGTATCATCAGTTCATTCATTATTGCTTGCAACTTGCTCTTTTGTGCCAGAGATATGAGGACATAAGATTCCTACAGAAGGTTTGTTTCTTGGATGGCAAAAATTCCTAGATACTGCTTGAATTACGTGCCAATAGCTCAGCATTTGTGGAAGGTGTCATCTAATTAAACCAGAATTTTTAAGTACCAGACAGCAGGAAGACCAGTAATAAGAGAGCAAAATCCATCTGTATTACAGATGGGATATGCAACTCTAATAGTATGTCTTTAGGCAATGTTTAATTGAGTAGTTAAATTATCTTTTCCAGACGGGAAAATAAATTACTGCTCATCTCTCCAATTCATTTTAGCTTCTCCACATTCTGTTTCCTGAGGGAGTGGTGAGGGAATATGGGATATTCCCAAATATGCCCAGGATGATTTATTCACCCCATGTACCATAATTTCCCTTTCAAGGAGAATGTATTATATTCATGTGGAAGTTGGTGTGTATGTAACTGCCTGTATTCTGCTCTTTCCTTGCAAAGAATATCTGCTAAGCACTGTGGTGCTAATCACAGCTGTATGTTACTTTACATACATGCGTGTCTGTGGTTTTAAGAATATTCTTTCTAAAAAAGCAAGAGACTCGATTACTGGTTCACCATCTTTCAGTCAAATCCAGGGTGTGTATGTCAGGGGAGCCATGCAACTTAGATAAGAAGTTTTTCCAAGCTTTGGGACAGCCTGAAAATCTTCACATTGACTCACAGCACTTTGTAGAATGGGATTTTTTGTGTCAAATAACCTGAGGACTGTTACTCATAACACATAAACTCAACTAAATGAACAGACAGCAATGTATGATACTCTGTGTGGTACATGGGAGCAGAACTGAAAATGCTGGACAATTTTAGTTGATTAAGTACAGGATCCATGTGATTCCATCTGCCTGAACATTTTCCATGGTGAAATGTCTGCGCACAAGCAAAGCCATGCTAGAGTGTGCTTTATGCTGGCTGCAGGAGCACATCTGGTGTTCCATCTGGGGTGGAAATTTCTGCCCCAAAGTCACTCCTTGGAAAGTCTTGAGCAAATCTGAGTTGGTTTCTTGGGTTGGTACCTGACTGCTGGGCTGTGTTGTGTGACTGTGATATTTTTGATTGAGTGCTCTGAGCCTAAAAACAAATTTTTCACATCTTGCAGAGCTACAACCAAAATCCCCCCTGTTGTCTGAATATTTGTGAATGTAGTAACAGGCCTCTGGGCATGGCAGACAGCTGGGTTCAGTCTGTCCCTTTCCAAACAAAATCATGGCTTGCTTTCCAGTTGGTCACATCCCAGCCATAGGTCTTGGCTGTGGACTGGATGAGATAACCATGTTCCCCTTGTGTGGCCTGAAACTCTGACAAAATTCTGGGGGACAGAGTAAGGTGAAGTACGTCTAAAAGCACTTGGGGAGGAAAGGCTCTGCAGTAGTGCAGGAGAATCTTGTTGCTATTGCAGTATTATTACCTCTGAGAATAACTGATGCAACTAGAGAAAATTACTTTTAATATTACAGGTGGTCTATTTTTCCCCTTGATTTTTCTCTAACAAAGTTAATAAAAATTGTTTTAATGAATAGGGATACTTATTGCCCAGAAGCTCCATAGGTTTTAGAAAATGCCCTCAGGGGAAAATGCTGAGTGGAAGAGCAGAGGGTGCAACGTTGATACCTCAAATGTTTCTCTCCAGACTTGTTGAGTTCAGAGTACTTCCAGGCTGTAAAGGTGCAGCATGGTCAGTGCGAACCCTGAAAAACTCCTTCGCTTGGTATGCGTTGTCACAATTTAATTGGTAAAATGAAGATGCACAGATGCTTTTTAAGCTGCCTGGAACACAAGTTTAGCACACACAATTTGTGAAAGGACTTTACTAGCCCACTGCTCTTCCATAAGCCTGTCTCTCTTAGACCAATTTAGGGCTTTCAAGCAAACAGCCCTGAGGCACTGCTCTGTGGCAGGATCAATGCTTTGAGGGGTGGTTGAGGTTACATTGTAAGGATGAAAGGCTTGTTCTACACTCAGGACTACACTGAGCAGCAAATATGTATTTTTACTGCATGTCTCTGCATATCCATAAACGATGTTCCATATTGAAGTGCTTGGAGGGATCAGAGCGCAGTGTACCAACCCAGACAGGCATTGACCCAGGCATGGGGCAATGTTCCAAGGGGACAATGCCAGACTGGAAAATAGGTGGAGCAAGTGGCTAAGGCTCCTGCAACATTATCTCCGTCTCCCCACAGTCACGCTGCTCACAGCTGTGCCCTCCCCACTGCTGCAGTAATTCTTTCCACATGGAGCATCACCAGTTGTCTTTGAGAACCTGAATCTGCCTGGTACCAAAACAAACTGCACAGTGCTGGGCTGCTGTTTGCTGGCCAGCCACCCAATCCATGCACCTACCATTGCCCAGGGGTTTGACCCACTTCTGAGCCAACTGTTATCTCCTAATTTTGGGTGATGACCTAGAGTTTCTCAGGGCCAAAACATTAACTAAACAGAAAAGGCAGTGTGGCTTTGGAGTAGATGCACAGCCAGGTCATTCTCTACACTAGCTCCTCAGTGTCTCCAGTTTAGTTCTTGCACCCTAACTTTAGCTCTTTTTACCATTGTGCTGTCTCACATCCCAGGTGTGAACAAGAGTAATGTTTCAGTTCATAACCCTGCCCTTTTTTGAGATACTTCAAAGAAATCAGTGTAGTGACACAAGTGATTTTTATTGAGTTGTAGGACTGTATTTCATGCTCTGAAGGAACACTTACTTCACATAAAAGCTTTGACATTTTTATAGAAATGGCTATAACTGTGTTATTCTATATGAGGAAGAATTTATTAAGCCTAGATCTAGATCTCCTTTTATGTTATGCAAATGACTAATAATAACCCTTCTTCATTACCAGCTCAGTGCCCAGGCCAGGGTTATTAAATCCCCCCCTTCCCTTCCTTCAGTCTGCATCTATCAGGCTGCCACATTAGGCTGCAACACATCATCAGAATTCATAACACCAGCCCAGGCTTGTACAGGGATACAAGACTGCAAAATTAAAACCCAAGTTGCAGAACACGATGGGTTTTTGCCTGTTGTGAGAGAAGCAAGCCAAGGTATTTTGGGGCATGGTGTGTTGAGTGAGGCGTGACAACACCCTGTTTACTTGTGATTATGAAAAATTTCACAACCACCATACAGTGGGGGACACAAGCAAGGATTCATTTCTGCTCTGCTCAGATTACACATCCTGCTTTTCATATTTTCAGGAGCAGTTTCCACTGTATTCCATCCAGATGTGCAATCATCTCCTAGAACTGCTTGCTCTGCTCTCATCCTGGAGCTGGCTGCAGTGGGCTGGGGTGCCTGTGACACCCAGCAGGGCTGAGAAGACACCATTCTGAGTGATGTTTAGACATTCACACTTTTAAGATTAATCTTATTTCTCTGAGAAATCTTTGAGTGTGTTGGAGATTTGTGTGTGTTTGGGGGTTGTATAAAATGCTAGAAATTTGAAAGCAATAAGGAATTTTCATTATGTAAAGTTAACAGACTAAGAAAGTAGCCATCCCAGATTCATTTGTTCCTGGGTGTAACAATTAAAAAAATAAACAAACTGGGAGGCAGATGTGAATTAATCTTTTAAGGTGTATCCCAGAAGTAAAGCCCATTTCTCCTCAGTCTGGGATGACCACACAACCACTGAAACTGGGTACATGAACTGAGAACAATATAGCTTCTGTATGCTCTGAAAATATCAGCTGGATCAAGTCCTGTAGGTGAGAAAAGTAAAGGAAAACCTTGCTTTGTGGATGGGATTTTGTGTGGGCTAAACACCAACTGTTCAGCATCTTTTGTGGATGAATCTAGCCCAACTGATCGGAAGTGGCATGTGCTGAGTGAAAAAATACATATATGAGGGAGTTCCTGGCCATCATTTTATGGATGAAAGGCAGAAGAAACAGGCATTCTTGTGGGTTTCATTTTCTTAGCAGGGGAAAGTTATCAGTGTTCTTCCCAGAGCAGTTCCAGGAACTGTAATTATGCTTTTGTGTATCAAAGGAGAAGGGCGTTTACACCTGACCTATTCTCTGGGTAGATGAGATACTCTGTCTTGGGAAATTGTCACCTTCAGGCTGGCTGCTCTCACACAGCTAATGCAGAGCACAATTTTCCCCTGCAGTGTAGTTGTAGCAACCTGCCAGTGTTCACCCAATGCAACAGCAGTTTTCTCTGTTTTCATAGCCTTTAGGTGAGACTCTGGCCTGACAAAAAGTGCTAATGTAGATTCTTCAGAGCTCAGTCTGTGATTTCTGCTTTATAGCTTTAACTTCATTAAAACAAACCCAAAAAGTATTTGTATCCAAGCAAAACACATAATAAATGCCATAATTTAGATACAGGGTAATTACTTGTAGTGAAGTCTGGATTGGTATGAGCCTCACCAGTTCCTGCTCTTTCTGAACTCGTGTCCAACCTTTCATTGCACCCATGGGCCTGCCCCAGGTCTGCTGCACAAAGGGCTGTGATGTGCACCAGTGGTCCCAGTGCAAGGGCAGTCCCCATCCCAGGACAGCCTCTGCTGGTGCTGGGTCTTCACAGGTGGTGCTGTGGTTTGAGCCTCTGTTCAGGTGTCTCACAGCTCACCGATGAGCAAAGCAAGTAAGGACTACAAATGGAAATGAGAAATAGATGCTGGGTTACAAAATATTATGCAATTAAACTAACAGCCCCCTTTCACAGCTAGAAATAAACTTCTTTGATGAGGGCTCAGCTATGATTCCTTCATACTGAAATAACTTCAGAAAAGTGCAGCCAGCTTCTAGAAAAGGCTTAAAACACAGGATTTTATGAAACAGAGTTAAGCCTCCAGACCCAGGCATCCTTCCAGGGCTGAGCTTTCCCGGTGCCCCAAGGCAGAGCTGGGGGCTCAGCACAGTGATGCCCACAGAGGGGTCGCGGGCAGGGCTGGGCTCCGGCAGCGGGTGCTCATTCCCTGCTGCGCAGCTCCATCTAGGGGCTGCTGCCTGCCCGGGAGCAGCCGGAGCCGGCAGGACTGCGGGAAATTGGCCGCCCCTAGCCGGGAGATGCTGCGGCTGCAGGAGCCCCAGACGGTGCCGTCTCCGGAGCTGCCCCCAGCCCTGCTCGGGAGCGGCGGGGAGAGAAGGACTTTGTCATCTGATGGCTTTGTCATCTGATGGTGACAGGCCTGGCACCAGTAGAGATTGAGAGCAAAAAGGATTCGGTGTTTTCGGCAGGCAGAGGGGTCTCCTCTTTGCAATGGCACTGGACACGAGGCTCTTAGAAACATCCACTTTTCACCAGGACTCTTCCCGAGCTTAACCGGGTTAAATTTCTTCGGTGAAAGGGTGGTCAAGCATTGGAGGAGGCTGCCCAGGAAAGTGATGCCTGGAAGTATTAAAAAAATGTGTAGATGTGGTGCTTGGGGTTACTCAAGGACCTAGAAATGTTGGGTTAATGACTGGATTTGCTATCTAAGAGGTTTTTTCAGCCTTAATGATTCTGCAATTCTAAATTAACTCAGGCTTACCACGAGTTAAGCCTCATTTGGTGCGATTCACTCTGGTTTCCTGATCCTCATCTCTTATGGTGAAAGGTGCAGTGACATCCTGGGCTGGGAAGCGGGCCCAAGGGCACTTGTAGTTCCCCTCAGAGGAGGTATTGCTTACAGGGAGGAACCTTAGGAATTTTTGCATTGCT
The DNA here is from genome assembly GCA_013396955.1 of Regulus satrapa. NCBI lineage: Eukaryota > Metazoa > Chordata > Aves > Passeriformes > Regulidae > Regulus > Regulus satrapa. Next base: position 334,763 of record VWZN01013637.1, on the reverse strand, counting down.
CATGTCCCATGAAGCCTCTCAGATGGGAGCAAAACACATGAACAATGTTGTGTGCTGGTGAGTGGGGCATTGCAGCCTTCACATGTGACATGAAGAGGGTAAAAGAAGGCATGCCCTGTGGCATTATGCATTATCCTTTATAGAAGAGGTAAACCTAAAAGCATGCAGATTCTGAATGCCTAACATAGGGAAAAGGCTGGGGAACTCAGTCTGTGAGTGAAGGTGCTCTGCTCCAGGCTTGCTGGAGAGCTGATGAGTGGTAATATATGATCAAAGACTAATTGCCTTCAAATAGGAGGAAAACCAGCTCCAGGCCAGCTGACAGGGAATCTGCTGTCTCTGTCTAATGCATATTCAGAAGCACATCATCAGCAGAGAGAGTCAGCACATAAAGTCAAGACTCGTAAGTATTTGCTAGTTAATGATCCCAGGGGAAAGATCACAGTTATGCCATAGCAGTGAAAAGAACACCCTAATCATTAACTGAGTTTACAGGTAATCACAGTTACATCATACTTAGCCATTTTCCAATATATCAGAATAATTCTTGGGGGGGGGTGCTTCTAAACTGAAGAAAAATTGGCCACAAAAAGAGACCTTTCCTGCTCTGTATGCCGCAGTCAACATGCCTTAACGTGACATTTCATTAAAGGCCAAATTCCTACTAACCTCAGCAGAAACAGTAACAAGCAAAGGAAAGACCAGCAAATGAACCATCTTCTAGCAAGAAAGACGCAGCGAGATTCAATGCAATGTGAATATTATTTATGTAAAGAGTGATTGCCATATCATTGGTAGATGCCAGTAGAACAGGAACATCTGTCACCTGGCTTGGAGCTAATGTTCCCATGCCCATGTCCTGTCCTCCTTGTAATCAGTGTATGACATTTGCTGCAGCCGTGGAGCAGAGATTTATTGTTTTATATTCTCCAACACACTTAATTCGAAACTTTAGTAATTGTCTGTAAATTTTGCCATGAGAGGATGATAGAGCAGAGACCTTTCACCCAGCACCAAATGGATAACTACTGCAGGCCTGCCACTACTACTGAAGCAGCCAGTTCAGTTCTGGATGAGGGAGAGGAAGGAGATACAATCCTTCGATGTAATGGTGAAAGGCCTGATTGAGGGAAAATGGTGTTCTCTCATTTTCACAGGGAGAACAGGAACGTGTGCATGTGTGGAGAGGACAGTCACGGGGCAGAGACATGAGGTAATGGAAAGTTATGACAGCGGAAGCAAATAGAATCCTGCCCTGACTTCTGCACCTTCAAGTTCTCCAAGGCTCTCTGTTCTTCAGCAGCTTCTCGAAACGCACAAGTGCCTACATGCAAACCAATTAGAGGAGCACTGATGTGTTTGCCTATGTGCTGAAAAGACTAAGGTAATCTGGATGGATTAAAATGTCTTTTGAGTGAGTACTGGATCAAAAAAAAATAACTCCTGTCACTGTAACTGACCTTGGAGAATGTTATCAGTTTGTTAGATGCCAAATGCAAAAGACAGAACTGAAGCCATAGTATCAGTTAAAATTTAGCTACTCTATGAATTAAGTCTAGTTTACATCCTAAACTGCTGGTATCCTGTATGGCTATAAGCATATTACCATTCATTTTACTGGAGAATGCAAATAACATCACTGTAATACTGATGGATGGCTTAGTATGTAACAGGATGGTGGGAAAGCTGGTAATTCTATCAAAGTTTATAAATGTTTTTGTGTTGATGGCCCAGTGTGCTGGATCTCTGCAATGCTTTCCAGGACACAGGATGAACAGGGACTATTTTTTGTGTCAGCTGCAATGAAAATAAAATAGAAATTTTCAGGAGCAGTGAGATGGGGAAGCAGTTTTCATGTAACTGATATTGTGAAGCTCATCAGAAATTCTTCACTTTTAGGACTGTTTCAACAATGAAATGACAGGTTTTTAAATCCTCCCACACAGTGCAGTCATATAGTAGTATTACTAATTGTTGTACTCTAGCATTATTTACTCCCAAGCACTGTCTTTCTTATTGCTGGTTTAAAATACATGTGTATGTATGTGTTCATATCTATCAATCTTCTTTCTAAACCAAAACTTTCTGCTTTTTGTCTGCAAACAGTATCACCCTGTTTTCATCTGACCCGAGGTGCTGAGGAAGGCAGTAATGCAACCGCTTAGTCAACCTGACTGCCAGGAATGTCTTCTACCACAGAAGGAAAGCCACATGGGCATGGCTATGACCCTGCTCCTGGTAAGGACCCTTTCCCTCTTATTCTGCACTAATATTGATTATTCTCCATTAATATCTCCACTGAAAGCCAAAGGGGAGTGCTTCAGGCCCTTCTAAAGAACGGGGGAATGCTTCACGCCAGCCCATACTGAAGAACTTAATGGAGACCCAAGTTTCTTTCTGCTCCTTCTCACCTGCAAGCAAGGAACCGCTGAGGGCAATTCTGCTGCTGAGGGCATCTTTTGAAGCACAAGGGCTGTCAGCCCAGAGCTAGTAGGTGTAAAGTATGACAGTTCCGATTGCATAAAACAACATCCTTTTTATGAGCAGACAGTATGCAAGACATAAAATCCATGGATGTTTCTGCACTCTGTAAAATGTGTCTTATATCTGTCCAGGGAGCAACAGCTTTTCCAGTTTATTTGTATGGGTGGAGTTTAGGAACACATTCAATGTTTGTCACACAATCCCCTGCTATTGTGACTGAGGGATCGCTCTTCCCCTACTACTCCCTCTGCTCTGAGCCCTGGTCTAGAGGTTAATGTGCCAACCCCAAAACCTGGTCTGCTGAACAAGTTATTGCCTATTTGCATTTGCTCCTGCCACTCTCTTGCTTCCAGTGATGCCTGTGAACTCAGAAAGAGAACAGGGTTTTTTTCTCTGTCACCTGCTGGGACCTGGTGCTGCCCAGCTGTCCCCGCCCAGTCCCTGCAGAGGACAAATCCACTCCAGGAGCAAGCCAGAAGAGGGGGAATGGGGATGGTGGCAGGTAGAGCTCATGCCTGTGCCTCAGCCCTAATTGCTATTCTAGTATAAGTCTCTTGTGTGGGATTCTTAGAGAGTCTGATAAGGAAGATAAACACCAAACACAGAATAAATGCAGAAGACACCACATAACCCTAGATGAACAGTTTAGTGCTTCTGTGTTTGCATATAAAAGTAGAAAAATCTCCAGGTTTTCATGGTTTTCCTGGGCTCTTAGAGCAGTCTAATAGTTCTGTCTTTGTTGAATTTTTTTTTTTCTTACAAAATTCCTGTTGTTAACTAGAAAACAATGTGCCCTTTGTGGCCCTTTTGGCTAAGGTGGAAAGTGTTTGTGGCTTGCCTCAACTAAAACAATGTGAAATGTAATCTAATCATCCAGTGTGAAATTAGTCAGATGTGACTTTTTTGCCCATATGATCAACTTGCAACTAAGGAACAGATTTTCAGCAAATGACTAGGTGGAATTTCTCTAAATTTAGAGAAACTGTACTTTTTTATCCTGCTGTGGTAGCAAATAAGTTAGAGAATTATCCACAGTTCACCCACCCCCTTTTTCTGTCCCACAAAGAGAGTTACACTTATGGAAAAAGGATAAATACAGCCACTATATTGTCTCCTCAAGAAGCTGGGGGTAATGAGCTGAGCATTAGTCCATCCATTGGAAGATCTTTGAAGATAATTCTTTGATCAACAACAATGTTCCTGGTGAGAAAAGAGGCACTGCCTGAGTCTGCACAGCCAGAGGCAGGTGCTGGTTTGATGTTTTCTGCGCTTCAGAGTGGGAACAGTCCCTCCGTTAAAGAGTGCAATGAAAACAGCCTGTGAACTGGTGGAATGAGGTCATGTCTAGGGAGCTCCAAAACAGAAACTGTGGCCATGCAATGTAAAGACTTCACTTCTTAAACGCCCCACTGAAACTCCTGTCATGCTTTACCAATACTAAGATTTCTTAATATTTGTTTCAAGAGCTTTGTTGTGGTCTCCTTAGGCTGTGAGTTTCCTTTCAGGTATTGCATATTCGTGTTAATGTCAAAGCTAATTGTCATGGCTGTTTTAAAATTGTTTAATGGCCATTCTGTAATTCTGTACTGTGCTGGGTTTTGTGGCAAGGTTTTGGTGGAGGAGGCTATAGGTTGAGAAGACACCAGAACTTTCCCCTTTGTCAGACAAAGTCAACGTCACCTGGCAACAAGATGAACCCATCACTGGCCGAGGATGAGGCCATCAGAAACACCACCCCTATAACTCCCCATCTGCACAAAAACCTTCTGGTTTTTGTGCAGCTAACTATAGCCCAAAGCAGCAGTGGGAAGGGGATATATTTTCAGTGCATTCGCGCAAACTAGTTTTTGGAAAAGCATCCCCACCAAACATGCAAAACAATTCGACAGTAGCCACTTCATACTGAGCACCATTTGTCTGGGCAGGGGTGTAGAACGTCACATACTGGTTAAACTGCATAAACTTGTAAGACTTTGTTTACATTTGCTTCTACAGAAAAACTGTCTGTTTCCTTCAGTATCTAGAGTTTCACCTGAAATTTGTACGGATTGGTTGACTTATAATCAACTGTGGAATTAAGCCTTTCCCACTCTGTTTATGTAGTTGCCACAGGTATTACACAATGCATGTGGAAGGCAGCAACTTCTATCAGTAGCCCTTTGTTCTCATTGCAAAATTACAGCAATACTAGAGAGAGGTGAAAATTACTCTGCGACTTTCAGGTCCCATTATCTAATATGGGTCTCTGAGCTCTTTCTTCTAATTTATCTTAGGATGTGTAATAACAGGGAATATAGCCCTATAATGCCCAGAGAAATGCTTTCTTTGCCAACACAAGCATTAATGTCACTGTGGTTCGATGCTCACAGAAGATGGGTGGCCAATTCTGTGGTTGTTGGGCTTTCAGCCTCAATGGCATGGAGAATTCCCAAGTTAGCCAAGCCATCCTTTCACCTTTCATGAACCATCTTTTCTGGGGTGTAGAGGTTCACAGAACAGATAAATAAAGTATTTATTTGTTATCATCCTCTTTGATATATTACCATGGAAACGAGTAATGAAAAAAAAATACTCTCAGGTCAGTGGTTTTGTTTTTAAATACTGTCTTTTCAGCTTTCACCTTTCCAGCTCCTCTCCTGTCAGAGGATTGGATTCTCTTTCTGCATTTGCCACTAGATGGTATTGCTTTAACAGGCACCTTCCTGCCCTCTTCTGCACCCTTGAGCCACAGACCCCCAGAAAAGCAGGGGCTGTCTGTGCTTTTAATATTCTTGAAGCATCTCCTGGCAAATGCTGTTGAGGAAAAAGTCTTAGGAGATATTTAGTCCCACAATTGGCAGCTTCTTGCGCTTGCAGCACAGTTCCTGCTTAAGGGCAAGTTTTATATTTCTGTAATCCAAAAGGTAAGACAGGTCTGTGATCTGCCTGAAATTTCAGAATGCCTGATGTATAAAATTTGAAGTAAACAGACAAAACTTAGTATACTCTAGGTCTTTTAGCTAATACAAAAATGCAAATAAAAGGCTTCTTTTTCTTTCACAATTGCAAAGTTTTTCTAACAGTTTTGTATTTCCTTTATGTGCTCACAAAAGAAAAGCAGCTAATATGCAGGAAGTCATTCAGCAAAATTGTTATTAGTCAAGGAGATAAAAACACCAGTGTGATGAGATATGAAGTAACTTTATATTAAAAGTTAATGACTTGGACTGTTCAGCCTTAAATTATTTGCTACTTGCTAATCCTTGATATGCATCTTTATGGTAAGTTTAAATGATGTGAGACTTCTTCCACTATTATATTTCCTTGTTTTGTTTTTCTGTTATTAAACTGCCTTATGTTATTGCTTTCCCTACTGGGGAAACAGTCATGAAAGTCAAACCGAAAGTGGAAAGAACATCCTCTAGTGATTATATGTTCTCTGTACCCAGATTCATAATTTTTCAGTGATCCAATTTCTATCTTGACTCTAAATTAACTTCATTGGTTTTTTAAAATTATTTTTATTTGCTTTATTTGTTTATAAGTAAACAAAACCTGTTCCCACATTTAGACTGAATGTTGGGATAGCTAGCTGGAATTTTATTAGGTGTTTTGAACAACTATTTGTTGTTTTAAGCTCGAGTTACACAGCAAGCCTTCCCAGCTTGTAGGGGCTACAAAGGCCCTCCCTGGCCTATGCCAGCCCCCTCCTGGCCCCTCATGCACGCTGTCACTTTGCTGGCTCAGGTAGCAGCGGATTCAAAAACAAAGAGGGCTCTTCTGTTTTAAAAGAGCATAAAATCTGTTGGTTTACAGTGAAAGCATGACCCCAAGAGCCGGACCTGACCCAGTAAGTGCTGAACAGCTTGAACTGTGCTGCATCTTAACAAACACGAGGAAGCTGCCAGCTGAGTTATGTTCATTGCTGGGGAAAAAACTGCTTTAGATAAAATTCACTTTCTTTCTTTCTCACACATATTGGAGAAAACAAAATAAAATGCCTCAGTGTTTGTAATCAGAGTGTAGAAAATCAATGCTGCAGACAGTGCTGCTCCTCGCCTTCCACCTTTACAATCTACAGCTGCTGGTGCCCATTTCGTGTCTGCTGCCTCCAACCCAGGTGAGGGAAGCTCTCTCTGAGTAAGCTCTGAGAGGCAAGGTCACAGCAGGAACTGCTGAAAACAAACTGCTTATTTCCTCATCTTACCGGCTGCAAACAAAGCAACTGTCTCATATTTCTTCTCTTCCAGGGTAGCAGGATGCCGTGGTGGCTCAGCAGGGAAAGAAGAGGCCACTGTGCAGTGCCGTGTGCTGTATGGCACTGCAGCGAGGAGCAGGGCTGCAGGAATGCTGGAGGGCTGCACGCTGCAGGGAAAGATGAGGAAGGAGTTGAGTGGAGTTAATGACTCACACAATTAAGGTTTGGCGTGGCTGAGTGGCAAGTTAACACGATTTTACCATAAAAGGGGAAAATATGTTATTATTGTAGTATATGAGAGTCAATCAAATGGCAATATCAATTAAGCAGCTTCCAGGGCTTTTGTTTGGAAGCTTGCGCTGCTTTTTTCCCCTGAAAAAGCTGTTCATTGAGTATAAACAATTATTTCCCCTGCAAATGAGATTGATTGCACAGCAGAGACTGCAACACTCCGGGGTTCTGTCGAAAAGCTGGGTTCAGGTCCATCCTTTGGGGAGTATTTAAGCAGAGTAGCTTTAGCAGGAATGTGAATGAATAGCTAGAACAGAGTGTAACCTTGGGAATGCTTAGTGCTCAACAAGCTGGAGGAGAGTGAACTCTGCAGGAGTCCTTGGACTCTCATTTGCAGCACCTATTAGTTATGATGGGGATGGTTTCTTTCAGATTTTGACCAGAATTTTTTTTATTTGTCTGGAGAAGGAATTTCAATTTAGTAGCAGGAGAGCAGAAAACCTTGAAGCGAACAAGCCTCCCTCGTAACAGGATGACACGAGACAATTTGCGGCCTCCCTTTCAGAGACTGCCTTGGCCCTGTATTATTTCATTTGTAGTATCTTGTACTGATGAGTTCATCAAAACATCTCAATACCATAAATTTTATTGGCTCCGAGATCACAGCCATTTCCTGGAAAGCCTCAACCTTCACCCAAGACATTTGACAGCAGTTTTGCCAAACACACTCTCCATATCCCTCAAGGAAAGCAGCACCAATGGCACCACTGTTCCAAGCTGGCAGTGAGACTGCTCAGGGTAGGTTTCCCTACAGAGATGATGACTTTGCTCAACCTCAGCTGAAGCTGCTGCTGTGGCTCAGGTCCCAGGCTGCCCTCCATCCCCACATCTCGCTGTCCCTCCTTCGCTCCATCCCTCTGTCCCTTCAGCCCTCACTCCTTCCATCTTTCTGTCCCTGCATCTCTCTGTCCCTCAGTCTCCCCTTCTCCTCTCCTCCACCCCCAGTCTCCCCTTTTCTCCTCT
>VWZN01013637.1:262049-326499 GCA_013396955.1 Regulus satrapa | reverse complement strand
GTTGCGAGGGCGACGGCGGCGCTCTCTCGGCGCGTGCGCGGCCCCTGAGGCGGCTTCCGGCGGGCCCGAGCGCGGCGGGAGCGATGGAGCGCTTGGGGCCGGGCCCCGTCAGCGCCGTGCCCGTGGCTGAGTTCAGGCCGTGAGTCCCGGGGCGGGCAGCGGAAGGGCCCGGGGGCGGGGGAGGGCTCGGCAGGCGGTGCGGGGAAGGCTGCGCGCCTGGCACCGTCAGCCCGAGATGGGGCTGCGGCTGCCGGGCCGGGAGGAGCCGGAGCCGGGTGCGGGAGGTGTGCCCGGGGCACCCCGAATCCCGAGCGTGGAGGCTGCCGGGGAAACGTGCCGAGCTAGGCTGGGCTTATACACGAATGTTTGTTTTTGCTGCGTAGGGATGCGATGAGAGTATGTCAGTGTAAGAAAAGTATTTTGTCAGCAGTGGAGTTTTTAACTTTGGTAATAAGCTGGAGGTCATCTTACTCTTCTGTGGGTAAGTGTTGATGGAATGGTTTCTAATTTCCATAAGGAAATTCTGAATGCAGTTACTTCCTCCACCCTGGCAGTCCTTCAGGCAAACGCTGGTAAAGGAAAGGAACTCGGCTGCTTTTCTTTTTTTAAGCTACTAATATGCTGCCTAAATGCATGGCAGTACACGAGCAGCCAGAAATGCTCTTGGTTGCAGCGTAGGAGCTGAGTGTGGCTGCACATAAGTGTCAGAAGATGAGGTAATTTTTTCCCCATTTCCATTTTTTTGTTTTTTTCTGTTTCACTGCCCTAGGGACTGATGTCTTTGAGTCATTCTTTGAAAGTCAGAGGGGTTTTACTGCCCGGCCCGAAGCGCTGCAGCCAGGCGGGCAGAGCCGGTGAGGGCTGGCGGGCGGCGCACAGAGCCGAGCTCTGGGCGCTGTTGTGGAAACACAACCCCTCTGCCATCGAGCTCAGAACACCCTACCGAGAGCATAACCCTTCACAAGCCCGCTCTTCTTAAAGCTCTACGTTTAGGTCTGTGGAGGCGAAGTTTTGGTGTAGTGGCTCTGTGTTCTGACTCGCTACACTTGTTAAAAACGGAGAAACTGTTTTTAAATAGAGGAAGAAGACCTCATAAAAAGGAACTTGGAGGAATAAGCTGTTACATCCATTCCGTGTGCTTCCCTTTCTATCCCAGCCTGTAGGATTTGTCATTTGCCTGGGCTTGTAGTTACTTTTGAAAAAGGGAACTTAGCAAGTTTTAATGCAGGGTACTGTCATATGACGTGTGCACGTGTAACTAATGTTAGATATTTAATAATTCTGCAGTAATGCACTGATAAACATATTAGCATAACCCCCATGGTATAATGCTTGCAAAGCAGTAATGGAAAAACCTAAGGATTGTTTTTAATTTTTTTTGTTGTTTTTGTGAGCTTAGACTGGCAGAATCATTCCATTGTTTGGAATACTCTCGTTTTTATTGCAGCCAAACGATACACTTACTCAGTTCTTGAAAAGTAATCAGCTTGGGTTTGGAACAAGTTCTTGTCCTGTTTCAGGCATATATATTGTGACCTTCTTTTGTGTGTAACTTCTCTTATTTATTTCAGAAATGAGGGGTCATTAACATCAACTCTAAGAACGCTTCTGTTCTTCACAGCTCTAATGATTACATTACCTGTTGGGCTATATTTTTCATCAAAGGCTTATGTATTTGAAGGTAATTTTGTTTCTGCCAATTAGCATTATTATTACAAAAAACAGAGGAAAAGCACAGTCCTCTAATAGCATCTTTGTTCTTCCTGTTTTAAATATTTGTTTCCGTAGATAGGCAAAAGGCCCTGTGACATCTAATTAGAACAGAAAATTGTATAAATGGTCATTGTGTGCCTCCCTGCATTGTGGTCTGCAACCCAGAACTTGCTGTTTATTATACAGCCTATATTTATATTGTATAGAGGTGCATTGTTCCCCTTACCTAAAGGGGAATCATCCGAGATCTGTTTCCTGCAGGTATTGCAAACTGATCATGTGTTCGAGACAGGATAATGTTGTTTATGAGGTTTATATTTGGCCTTTTGAAACATACATGCATTTAAACGAGTTATATGCAATTTCAGGTATCGAATGGGGTTGTTTGTGGAGCTTTCTTCTAATTTTAAAAATAAAAAAGAGAGATTATGGCTGTTTGTTTGGACCAGCAGCCATTCTGCAAGGCTTTAGCAATTATCTCCTGCAGTTCTAGGAAATGATCCCCTACAGAAGTGGGGAGCAGGAAGGAGAAAGCAGCAGCTTTTAAGAGCAATTTCTGTGTGTAACAGAGTTGTTCTGGGATGATTTGCCTCTGGTGTGTACTGCTATATGTAGTACACAGAAGGCTTAAAGCTTGTTAAATAACTTTCAAGGTCATTTTTAGCTTTTTTTTTTTCTAATTTGAGGTGTAGCAAGCTGAGCTTTAACTTTGCTGTGTCAGCTAATGGCAAGATCTGTGGGCACTGAAAGGCTTGTCCTTGCAGGTGATGGTTTTGGAGTGCTGTAATTAGCTTTTTGCTTTTGGGGAAGGCTTCGTTGGGTTTTTAAACTTAATTAAGGGAAAAATATTTCAGTGTTTGGTCTTTTAATATTTGAAGGCTTATTTTATATGAGATGCATTCATGTATCTTAACTGGGGGGGGGCATTATTGTTTTGCAGTCTAAATACAGAATGCAGTAGATACAATACATTTGTTATTATAATATAATATAATTGTTCCAGCGTGTTCTCCTCTTTTAGTGGCAAATTATTACAGAATTCTCCTCCTTATTCCCCCACCTTCCTCCCCCATTTTATCACCCCACAAAGAGAGTTACATGTAGGAAAAAAAGGATGTTGATATTTGTTTGGTGCTGGAAGGCACTAACAGAAAAAGTGAACGTTGTAGAACCCTAAGCCATCAAATCTAGGGTATTTTACCGTGAATATTGAATACAGCAGCGTTGCTTTGTTCCAGAAATAGTTTCAAGGCCTTTTAGCTCTCACAGTGAATTCTTTCCTACGAATCGTTTTGAGCTCAGACTTCTGATACAAGAATAGCCGTAACTTTGGCCTTTAGGGAGAGTTGTGACTTGCCTGTCAGAGCTCCTAGCTCCTAACCAATCTCCTTTCTCTGTTTCCTCAGGCTCCTTGGGGATGTCTGACAGAGACAGCTATTTCTACGCTGCCATCGTTGCTGTGGTCACTGTGCACGTGGTGCTGGCTCTCTTTGTTTACGTGGCCTGGAACGAGGGCTCGCGGCAGTGGCGCGAGGGCAAGCAGGACTAAAGAGAAGATCCTCGGTGGCCGAGGGCCACAGACTGTAAATCAGATTTGGTGTGAGCTGAAGGAAAAGCGTTCTTCCAAATGTGTAATACGTGCTCAGAAAGGAGGCTGGTGCCTCGGTTGTGGTTAAAATAAGACTTGTGCTCGTCTTGGCTATGTACGGGTGTTTTCTGTAATGGTGATGGGGGCTGTTCTTTAGCCAGCTTCTACTATGTTGAGCTGAGGAGGCCTTCACTTGCAATTAAAGTGGAATAATTATATACTTTTGAAAACTCCTGTAGCTACTTTTTTCATGCCTAGTATTTTTCTGGCTTGCTCTGAAAATAATATTGGCGTGAAGCAAGCATTACATTTTCAAGGAATTAAATTGCTGCTTAAAAAAGCTCCATTTCTTACTATCCAGCTACAGTGGAAAAGATGGATTTTCACTTTGCTGTGAATAGTTTCCTGATTTGTATGTGTTGTGGTTTAACCCCAGCCAGCAGTTGAGCACCATGCAGCCACTCGCTGTGACCCCTCAGTGGGGTGAGTCAGGCAATCAGGAAAGCAAAACTCCTGGGTCAAGAGAAAGACAATTTAATAGGTAAAGCAAAAGCTGCGTGCAGAACTGTGTTGGTTTTTAGTACAAATTCAAACCGTAGCCCCATGGTAGCTATTATGAAGAAAGCTACCTCTACCCCAGCCCAAACCAACACAGTGGGGGAAGGGCAATTCATCTATCTCTGTATTTAAAAGTAATTTCAAAACCAGAATTGTTTCGAAACTCAGGTGATGTCTTAATGTGAAGTACAATTTATTTTTTTTTCAAATATATTTTTTATGCCGTGGAAAATTCAATCTTTAATTTCCTTTCGGGAGGACTGTGGTGTCACGCATTGCTCATCTTTCTCTTTTTCTACAGTTTATCCTGATAATGCAAAGGAAAGGACATAGCATCTTTTTTTTTTGTAGGTTTTTAGACCGGTGTGTATCTCCTTGATAGTTGCTAAAGTGTGCAGCTGGATTTCCTATGATAAAGCAGTGTCAGTCATAAGCTGCTGTAATGGCTGCTAAGGGAAGAGCAGGAGAAAGCAAGCTGTAGGTGTCTGCAAATGGTGTCCTTTAGGAAGCAGAGGACCCAAAAATGACCACGTGGAAAACTGGCTTCTCTTGGTAACTACTTACTTGTACACTGTGAAATGATACAATGTGTTGATTGTTTTCTTTTTCCCTTGGTTGTATGTAGAATTTCCTATAGTCAAACCAAATTGAGATTTTTGTGTTGTAAGATAACATGAATTTCATTCCACTCTTGTGCTGTTGTTAGCAAGCTTTTTAATCTCTGGCTAAAACATGTTGCCTAAAGTTCCAGCAAGGCAAACTTTCTTAACCTTGATGATGGCTGTTAAGCTGTTGTGCTTGAGGTTATTCTGTTAAATGGAATTTTCCAGGTTATTGTATTAGTTTAGCCTTTCTTGGAAGTTTTTTGCTTAATACGGGGCTTGGCATGGTTTTGGTGCTGCATGTGTCTGTGGTAAAACTTATATATAAATGAGGCAAAAATTGGTTATCTGTGCCCAGTGGCTGGAGAATTATGTCCCCAAGCCTCATTCCTGTCTTGTCCACCCAGGTGTGCACATGCACCATGGCACACTAGTGCAAATCAGTTTTTACACTTTGTTTTTGCTGCGTTCCCTTTTCTCATCCCGAGTCCCATTGTCAGGTTGCTGCTGGCAAACTGGAGAATCTTCTCGGAGTCCTTGAAGTGCAGAGTTATTTTGTACATGGGCATATTTGCTTCCTGTTCTCCAGTGTATGAAGTGTACGTTGTGGAACAAATACTGCCTTTTAATAAAGACCTACCCTGCAATACAAGATCCAGTAAACAACGTGTGCTGGACACTTTCTGAATAATGTCTTTAATATTCCACATGTAGAGTACAGTTTAAAGCAAATACATAGCCCTGCTCAATAGCTTAGTTTTTTAATTATTATTATTATTTATTCACAGTGGAGAATACATGAAGAGTTAGACTTATGAAATAAATAAGTTGAAGTTTATTTGGTACTGGAAGGCAGTGGCAGAAAAAAATGTTACAGAAGTCTAAAATGTTGACTTCAAGGGGAGCACACCTGCTATGCCCTATTAGCTGGGTCCTGTGCTATGTCTTTTTTATGTTTCATGTAGCATAATCCCTAAGCACAAAGTTAATTTCCTAGGAATAACAGGAAAATAATTCCTTATTATAACTCTTTAGTTAGTTTAAAAAATATGACAAGTTTGGACTCTGCTGTATGTGCAGGTGCTGTAATCTCTCATCAGTTGAGCATTAATCCATCCACTGGAAGATCTTTGAAGATAATGCTTTGATCCACAACAACATTCCTGGTGAGGAAAGAGGCACTGCCTGAGTCTGCACAGCCAGAGGCAGGTGCTGTTTGATGTTGCTGTGCTTCTGAATGTGAGCCATCCCTCAGGTAAAGGATGACATGAAAACAGCCCATGAAGGGTTGTCCCCTATAGCCCAGAGCATTCTCCTCCCTCCTCCTTGCCAGCACTGAAGCAGTCTGTTCCTGAAGGACTGCACGCTGTGGAAGGACCCGCGGTAGAGCAGCCTGTGAGAGAAGAGCAGCTCCTGAGGAGGAAGGAGGGCAGGAACGATGAAGAACTGATCACGACACCCATTCCCTATTGCCCTGTGCCACTGTGGGGGAGGTAGAGAACTTTACTCCTAAGTTCAGCCTGGGAAGAAGGGAGTGCTGGGGGAAAGGTGTTTTATTTCACATCATCCTACTCTGATTTGATGGGTAATAAATTAATTTCCCCAAACTGTATCTGTTTTTCCCATTATGGTAATTAGTGAATGACCTCCCTGTGGTTGTCTCAACCCAGGAGCCTTTTGTTACATTTTCTCTCCCCCGTCCGCCTAGGAAGGGGAGTGTTAGCATGATTTTGATGGGCATTTGGTGTCCAGCCAAGGTCAAACCCACCACATTTAAACTGATAAAAGCTGTGGAGAGATCAGAATTCTTGTTGGTTTGATTTTTTAAAAATTTTCTACAGAATGGTGATGTAAAATTTTTAACAGTGTGGTATCCTAAAGCGGTACTGTAAGCTTGTTAATTTTACTACTCAGAATGGATTTGAGACAACTCTTAAAAAGACAACTGGGAAAACTGTCTGTGTAAGTCCTTCAGTACTCCACAGTTGCTTCTCACTTAATGGTCTATTATGTGTTTGCATAGGTTGACAGTTTAGCTAAAGCAAGCAATTGTATCTTACACTGAGCAATTACCTTGAGACACATGGTAGCAGAAATTTTCCAGAACATTTTCCAGGAGTGAATAGACAGTGGGGGAATTGGGAAGTGGGAAATGAGTGACTTTTCATTAGTTTTGGTCTTCTGTACTTAACATCTCTGTTTTTTCAAATGCCTGCAGGACACTGTGGTGGTGGGCACGCAGCCTGTGAGAGTGTGCAGGTGAGTGAGCAGCTTTCTTCTGTGCTTAGGGTTCTGTGCCCGACTGAACTCCTTATTAACTGCCAGCACTGAAGAAGTCTCCAGAGCAAATGGTGATGGTGGTGATCATTATCATTGACTAAGGTATATGAACTTGAAACAGTCTTTATAGTACATTTGAAACAAAATAAAACACTGTCTTCCTGTTTCTTGCATTGTAAGGACCTAGTAATAACACTCAACATTAAAAAGCAAAACAAATCCCCAAGAAAACAGCCAAACACAAAAACAACAACCGTACCCTTGGCAGTCCCAAGCTCCTGTGTTCACTCTCAGGCGGATTCCAGGCTGGAGGCTGAGGTTTTGCCATGACAAACTAGAGGGCAGGCTGTGCTACCTGATCACTCTGATGGGCCAGGAGAAGGTGTGGTGCTCACTGAGAAATTATGTACTCACCTAGTGCGTTGCTGAACAATAAAATGTTTGATGCTATTGTGATTTTGGTGGGTTTTAGTCTGCTGTGACTACTGTAATTAAACAAAACGTGCTTAGGCTTCAACACCCTCACAGCTGGACAGGGTGTACTGAGCGTCAGGCAGGGGTGTAGTTGGTACTAGTTCAGGTGAGTAAGAGATGAGAAAGCAAAAGGCCTTTAAATAACCAACTGAGCCACACATGTATTACAAAATACCATATTTTGGGTATGACAAATATAGGTAGGATGCAGCCCATGGGGCAAGAGGAGAAGGGTCCTCTATAGCAAGGGAGTGACTTGGAGAGATGGGGTGAGGGCTGGAATGTGCTAGCATGGCTTGATATATGATGGCAGAGGCGCCGTATGTTTTGTTTGAAAGTATTTATTCCACTGTTTTCCAAGGGATTATGCAGAACTATTGGTCCAAAATATTAAATCTAAATAATACAAAACAGTAAGCTAATTTAATTTTAAACTTCAGCTAAAGTTGTTCACTGTTGACAGCTTTGCTGTGTGAGATCTGGGACACATTTATTCACTTTGTCTTGTACAAACCAGCATTGTTACTGGCTCTGAGTCATCTCATAGGTCAAGCCCTTGGAGTGTAAATATTTCTTTAAAAATACCAAAGAGCAGCTGCCACTATAATGTTTCATTAGCTCAAATCAACTGTCAGTTTAAAGGTAATACAGGAGCTGCTTGTTTGAAGGTGACAGCAGAGCTTGTGTCCCTGCAAGAGGAGGCCCTCAGGTGCTTGAATGGGGCTTGTAAGAAGAAATTGCTGTGTGATTCAGGGCCCCCCAGTCATTCTCTTATCTGAAGATACGCCAGTGTCTGAATTTCTAAACTGTTGTCATAGAGCTTGATTCTCTTTGTTAGGAGAAATACAGTGTTGTGTAACAATGCTGAGCCGTAGTGAAAGAGGAAATGGAGGTAAACTCTTGGGACTTGAGCTCTGTTTGAACCTAAGGCAGTAAGAAAAAGGATGGAGAAGATGCATGTGGATTCTGTAGAAAGTACCTTTTTGAGGTGCTGGTCTCCCAGTTCTGAAACCACAAGACAGAGCCAGTCTGTGGTCCCCAAAAGGCAGGGATACAGACTGGGAAGCTTTGTGGGGAAGCATGCCCAAGGTGAAGAGCTAGGAAAGTTGAGTAGTTCATTTGGTGACTGGCTGGCTGAATGCATGGAACAAAGATTTTTTTAGTGCTGGTTTGCTGTCATGCTTCACAACC
Organism: Regulus satrapa; assembly: GCA_013396955.1. Taxonomy (NCBI): domain Eukaryota; kingdom Metazoa; phylum Chordata; class Aves; order Passeriformes; family Regulidae; genus Regulus; species Regulus satrapa. The sequence continues at coordinate 318,093 of VWZN01013637.1, read as the reverse complement.
CTTTTGTCCTCCCAGCTTTGGATGGGATGTTCTTGCAGAGATGATTCCCCTGTGGGCCAACTGTTCAGAGCGGTGACCAGGTGCTTACCTGCAGCTGTGCTCTTGAAACAGTACAGACTGCTCACAGGCCTGCAGAAACAGCTGTTGCTGCTTTTAGTTGGCACATGAGACACTGTGGTTTAATTGTTTTAGTGGAAGTGGCCCAGGGCATAGGCACAGGGGGTATATTATTAATTAAAACTGTTCATAATGGAAGAATGATTTGAGTCAGAGTAATAGCAGTCAGAGATGAAGAATAGACATGGCTGTGGGTGTGGGCCCATGCTGCAGGCACTATGGAGGAGACATTTAATACCTTTGCAATTCTTCATCCTCAAGATGCAGTTTTTCTTAGCATGCTTGAGTCATTAATGCGGGTCTGCTAATGTTAGAGATCAACTGGAAGTTTGGCTCCACAGCTGGAATGCTGCCCATGTCAGGGGAATGAGTCTTTGATGTGTAGGTGGTTTTGTGTCTGACAGAGAAGACGGAAGAAGCCACTTTGCTCTCAAACCACATCACACTTTGAGCCCTTTCTTAGAATAATTCCTACAGAATTAGCAAGTGTTGGGTGATTCTTAATGTGAAGCATTATGATAGAGCATAGAGTTTCCTTTACAAACTTGTGTTATGTCTGCAGTACAGTGCTTTTTTCTTCAGAGTAAAATATTCCCTCACCAAAAAATTCAAGCCATCAGGTGTTTCTGAAGATCTGGCTGTTAGAAGTGTTTTGATGGCTGGCTGTGTTAGGTGCAGCTACCTGTTTAAGTGTGGCTGTAGCTCATCATCTGCAGGTTTTCCCAGTATCCCTGAGACTTTGCTAGACACCAGATCCTGTGTTTAATAGAGATTCCTCTGCTATACCCCCCATAATGCTTAGTGGCTTCAACCCAGCTTCCAGTTTTACTTAGTGGAAACTGGACCTTGAGTTTTATATTTGAATTATAATGCTTCCTGTTTCTTGCATTGTCTGACCAATTGATCAGTCAGATAATCTGATCAGTCTGACTGATCACTAAGCCAGTTCCTTTATTCCTATCTAGCATTTATTTCTAACCTGTTACAGTTCTGCAAACAGCAGCAAGTCACTTGCTCCTTTTAGTGCTTCTCCCTCTTTACCTTTCCTTGTTAAGTGCTTTCCATGGAAGTAAGTATTCCCTGTAGTGTAATATATCTTGTGATCCCTCATTAAGATTATGTTGAACTTTGTAGGGCAAGATGAGGCTTTTATAACACTTGCTGGCTATTTTGTTTCCTACCCATGTATTTTTAGAATTGTTTGTTCTATCAGCTCTGATACTTAAGGCATGAGAACTGTTTTTTCAGAGGAAAAAAATCCAATTTTATAGACAATTCCTGTATCAGTTACTTGTTTGTCCTGGGCCTTTGTGAGGACTAATTAACAAGGCCAAAATAGCAGCTGTTTCTGTGTTGTCTGATACTTACTGGGTTCAGAACTTTGTGGTCAAATGTAGTTTTAGTTTAGAATATTACAGGACTCAAGAACATGTAAGTACACTGGGTAGCATTGGCAGTGGGATCCAGGCTGCTTTCATTTCTCCAGCCCTAAAAGGGAACTACACTGAGCCTTTTGGTAAGGAAATCTTAGAGACCCTCTCAGGAATATGTGATGGATGCAGCTCTTCAAGCCCATGCCACAATGCTGTGTTTGCTTCATAGCAAGCTTATGCAAAGGATTAATTTGGAAGGAGAGCTGAGTGGCTTGTGAACTTTCTACCTCAGGTCAGTTGTGCTCTAACTCCATGGTCCAAACAGGTAATTCATCTCAGCAGGTAATTCTGCAGAGCACCAGAACTAATTTGCTGCAGTTCTATTCAGTTACAGATGGAGCAATGGAGTAATGTGTCTGATTACATAAGCATGAGTTCAGTTGATGATATCTGTGTGTGGATATAATACATGAACTGATTAACCAGTAAAGCAGATGAGAGTAATTTATTTTGTGTTGTCTCCTTGAATACTGACAAGACAGTTTTCCTTCAGTTCAAATTTGGCAGTTTGCTCATCTCAGAGATTGCTGTTCACATCCATTGACCAGTAAGAGGAATCGGTGGGTTTGTAGAAGCCATTGTGCTCCAGATTGCTGTGAAAAGCAGGTGAGGCTTTTCATTGTAAGGGAAGTGGCTTGGCCTGCACTCCTGGCTTTTAGAGAATTAATAAGGACAGTCCTGAATCAGATGATAATTGAAATGCAGAAAATGAGGTATTGCAAGTAACTGTGCCAGGACTGCTGTGGCTTGGATGGGTAAAAAGATTTATCCATCACCATCAGAATGTCAACTGACTCTTCTTTTTCTCATTTGCATTCCTAGCACTGGGAAATCAGTATAAGGGCATCATTTACTCTTAACAGTCTTTGAAAAACACAATCTGTCTGTAATATTTCCTCAGGAAAAATTCTACTTTAAACTAGACTTTTGAGACTTGGTACAAATTTAAGCTGCTTTAGCCAAAAAAAAGAGTTTCTGGATTAAACTGGTGTTGTTGTTGATGTATTTTCCTCTCCAGAATACACTGCATATTCCTTTTGTGCTAAAAACAAAGGTGACTGTCACAGAATACTATATGTGGCAGCACTGTACAGTGTCTAGATACCACTTGCCTTGCACATGCTACCTGCTCTTCTTGCAACTATTTCCAAAGAAGAAGGTGGGATCCAGCTGCACTCAGTCTTTATGAGAGCACAGGGAGAGCTGGTCTCTGCCCCAAAGAAGTCACCGTACAGCGAGATCAGTCTGGCTAGTGGAATATTGCCAACAAACATAGCAGATGTGTCCAGGTGGAAGTAGAGAGGTGTTCAGTGCAGTTAGCACAGGATAGTTCCTGCAGTCGTTGGACCTGGCCTTGGAGCTATGGCACATCCATGCTCAGAGAGGTAAAGAGATTCACTTTGCTGGCTATGGCAGATCACAGGGTCAGAGCTGGAGGGCAGCTGGGGAAAAGAACTGGAATTTGAATTTTTTACCCACTGCTCTGCCAGCAGTATCTGCTATTCACTACCACCCATCCACGGGGATTTTCTAGGGATTTTTTCTGGTGAGAACTTGAATCAGTGGACGCCTGGGCTTTTACCTGTTTGCATAGCTTGATGCTCTCTTCAGGATCTGCAGACATTGGAGTCCAGGCCTTTCCTTTCCTTTCCTTTCCTTTCCTTTCCTTTCCTTTCCTTTCCTTTCCTTTCCTTTCCTTTCCTTTCCTTTCCTTTCCTTTCCTTTCCTTTCCTTTCCTTTCCTTTCCTTTCCTTCATATTCCATTAAATCCCTGTTTCAGCACATTTTTGCCATTGTTCAGCTGGCTTTACACTTTCCTGGGTTTTTTCCAGGTATACCTTTGCCTCATCATTTCCTTCCACATCTAAAATCTTAAAAGTAATGAAAAAGGCTTGTTGAAATTTGCACACCACTGGAGGATGGTGCTGCACTCAGCCGGTGCCATTCCATTATCTTTTCAGTGGTGTTAGTGCTGGGCTTTTATCCTGCTTCACACTTCAAGAGCACGTCCCTTCCTTTGGCCACAAGGTTCAGCTGGGAATGAGCGCAGTGGTCAGGATGCAGAATATGCATGTGGTGCTATCCAGGGTAAGGCTTGGCACGAGACAGGAAAAATACAGCAGTGAGCATATGATAAAGGAATTAAACTAATATACAGTCCCTATTTTATCATGTATGCCTTGGGGTATGTGCATGTCTTAGCTCTAAGCAGTGCTTTGTTTGGGAAAGTACATTCAAGCATGACTAATCTGCATTTGTCTCCCTCTCCCAAAACATTGTTTCATTTGAAATGTTTTATTTTTCTGTATTTAAAGAATATTCTTTCATAATGCAAAAGCTATTTTTCATTTTTCTAGAACAATTGGTTTAAGTGTTTCTATTAATCTTTCTATTATTTGAGCACTTCTATCTGCAATACACAATAGAAACGAATTGATTTTTTTTTTTTGAGACAAGCTTGCTTTTTATCCTATGGAAACAATGACTCATGAGATTCATCCAGCCTTCATCTGTATTCCTCCCCCAACTAATAAGTTAAATGTGAGTTTTGTGTTTGTATTAAAAGACAGCCTGTGCCTACCTCACCAGGGAGCTTGTTTGAACATAGAGTTCACAGGAGGAAAATTCCTTGCCACAGTAAAACTACTTCATTGGGCATTAAGGAGCTTTGCAAAGTTTGGTCCTTAAGTGAAGAAAACAGCATTACATTTAATTCATTGCTCTCACTTACAGTGATTCTGGTCTGGTGTGCACTTCATGGTGATGCCAGAAGGTTTGTGGAGACTGCAGAAGGCAGAGACCTGTAACGCTGTCTTTGGACCTGTTAATCCTGCAGATGGAGAGCATCAGGGTGTATAAGATTCTGCATTGATCTAGGATAAAAACACCCTCTTTTCATTCTGAAACAGTCCTGCAAATGGTTGTGGTCTAACAAATAAGGGAGTGTAAAGGATGGGTGCAGGTATCTGTAGTACTGAAGCCCCATGTGGTGAGGAGATACCCTTAGCTGAAGCTGACTCCACATGAAGGCACAGAAGCTTGTTTAAAGCTAAAATGAGGTATGGGCATGCAAGTCCACGGCGTGGATGGACCACGGGGTTTAGCTGGGAGGAAGTAGACCCTTACCAGTACAGTTCACTGCACCAAAAATCGCTAATTTCTCTGCAAAGCTGTGCACTTTGCACTGGGCTTTTTTAACTGAGCAAAGTCTTCTGGGCATCCAAGTACTTCTTTTTGGTGAAATCTGGAGAGGATTGCAAAATAAGCTTTCCAGAAATAAATTTATATCGTGCACATGTACTAGTTCCTCTTTAGACACTGCCCACAAAACACTGCCTTGCAGATGTTGGGTTAACTAGTACTTAACTAAGAAAAGACTCCTGAGACTGATTTTCTAGGAGCATAAAAACTTCACACATAATTATCTCCTCCCTTCACTTTTCCCTAGGGATAGCCTGTATTTGCAGAGGCTGCACATATAGACATGTCTATTCTCTTTGCTAGCCAGCGCTAAAAGCCTCTTTCTGTATAACTCTAAAACCAGACTATCTATAGATTCCTATTAAAAGGGGCTTTCGAGATTTTGCAGCGCTTCTATTTTCCTGGAATTCTCCAAAGCAAGTGTGCTTCTATGAATAGTTAATAAGTGAACGTGCAGAAGTGCAGGTGACTCTGATCTGTACAGCAAAGGGTTAAGAGAACATATATCTGCAAAATTGAAAGATGAAAGCAACCAAGACCATTTCACATTTTCTTATGGAGAAAAACACTTTGAGCAGATACAGCATGTGGAAGGAAGAAGAAAAACACCACCACTGGCAGAATTGGGAAGTTGAACTTTGTGTTGAAGCTCAGAGATTGAAGGCTCGAGATGGTTATTCATACTCCTGCCTTTCAACTCAGTCAGAATTATGGTTGCAAATTCAGTGAGCTCCAGAAGCTTACGTGCGAATTCTGCCAGAAATATGTTGGGCAGCCCTATGAATTGGCAAGGAATGGCTTTCGTTTGGCAGGTCATATTTACTTTCTCCCATCCTATCTCCGGACAGCTGCAAGAGAAAAATACTGTGATTCACTGCAGGCCAGTAGGCTAAGAGAGATTTTTCCATTTCTCTGACAGAGTAGATTTCAATTGACTTGGGTGGACATGATTTCATGGGCACTTCAGCACTAGGACTGACCTAAGTGCAAGTCAGGGTTTTCTTTTGGGTGGATTTCTCTTGGCTGTTATTGACAGCTTTCTTTACTTTGATTTTCATAAGTGATGTGTTGATTTTACATAGTCCTATGCATGAGCTGAATGTAATATTCCAAATTTAGGACTGCAAGGTAAACAAATTCCCAATGCAAAAGGCAGCCTTAGAGACTTCCAAAGCCTTCTCATGATAAAAGTAATTTCAAAGTAAAATCTGTGTGCTGAAAAATATTTAATTTCACAGAAAAGCAATTTAAGCAGCATGTATTTTGCAGTTTGATGGTGATCCATTCAATACAGTATTAGTTTCCTTGTTCATTTGTAGGTGTCTGCTCATTAAGTAAGATCTTCTTTACAAAGTGTAGGGGCTGTTTAAATGCTTTAGGGGATGAGTATATTTATTATGAGTTGGTAATCCTTGTAACTTGTTACATTAAAATATAAATGGATTATATTCTGATGAGAAGCATGAAAGTGATTACTAAACTGTGGAAATAAATGTGTTAGAACCCTAAATAGTGTAATAATCCTCTAAGGGGAAATTGCCCCTCATTCATTTATAATGTTATTACGATTGGCTTTGTTTTAGTCCAACTTTTGAGTCAATGCGTCCATGAAATTCTCATGACTTGCCTTCCAAAATGACATCAAAGACAAAAGGAGAAAAACAGTCTTGACAAAACCAGGTCACTACATCAGCAAGAGCAGAGTGGGCTGAGCAGCTCTGCTTGCTAAATCAAAGTCTTGCTGCAGGAGCACTGCTGTGCTCCCATTAGTGTGTCACGAGTGCCGTTCTCAGCAGCGAGGGACCAAAAAGTGTCACAACTGCAGAAAAAAGGCTGAAGGCTTTGGCCTCAGAGTGCTGCTCTGCTGAAATGAGGATATGGAGGTCCTCAAAGTATCCATTTTGGGGGATGTCCTGGTCCCAGCTGTACTTTGTAGCCAGGAATGCACAAGGAAGGAGGGGGGGCAATGAATCCTTTGTGCCTAAATCAAGCAAAATCCCAGTGAGTGATCTGAGGTGCTCTGCCAGCCCTGTCCTTCCAGAGGTCCTTCCATAGTCTTGGCCAAACTTCCAGGTGTGGGAGAGACTAAGGGTCTTCTAAAGGATATGCATCTGGATTGAGAGGGCAATGTATGGGCCAGAAACCTATCTCAGTCTGCCTTCAGAGCAAGGCACTGGCAAGAAATCGTCATCTCCCTCTCCTGCCTCAGTTCCTCTGTGTCCCCAGAAGATCTGTCCATCAAGGAACAGAGAGGGGGATTTGAATACACACACAGGGCCATGCAGGCTGCTTTGAAATTGCCATTTTGTCAAAATAACGCCACACACAGTTTGGCTGTCTGCAGTGGTGGGGTGGGACCTACAGCACATTCAAGGAAAATAACTCTCCTCCTGGATCTTGTGTGGCTGTATCCTCCAGGCTTTTTTGTAAAGGGCAATATAGTGTCTATAGCCAAAACTCAATGAGATAATTATAGCTGTCAGGGCTTGGTAATTAATGTCTAGTACAACCCACTGTAAGATACTGCTGCTTTTACGTGTGTTTTGTGCAAAGTGGGAGTGCTGATGTGTGCTTGTTTGCTGTTGTCTGACAGGGAGAGGGTGACAAACCCTACAGGAAGAAGAAAATATGCTTCCCATCTTTTGGGGTTTTAATTAAATTAACTGCAGTGGCAGAAATGGCAAAGTGCCAGGGCTTCTGTGAGTGAGCAAGCACTTTGCAGAGAGGGAACCTGGGCACAGGAGGCTCTTACAGGTGTCTGTGTTCAAGAACAGCATCTGTTCTGGCTAACAAGCCTCGCTCTGTGTTGCTGATTTACTTAATGAAGAAGAGACCTTCACCTGTGTCTGTGACCATGGGGGTGCAAGGATTTAATGTTTCCGCGTGAGCAGCAGTAAGGGCACACGGTCTCTGGCAGGTTTCACTAAAGCCATCCAACAGCATATGTAGCAAATGCTAATGGAGGCTACAGGGCACGAGCTTTGCTCTTTCTATGGAATACCTCTGAGAAGATTTAGCAGAAGCAGAGCCCTGGGGTTTGGAATGTCATACTGTGCAATGTCTCCTAACAGAGCTGCTGAAACCTGGAGTCTGCTCCTGCACTTGAGATCCAGAGTTTCCCTGGTTGCGCCTTGTTGCCAGAGCCATCCCAGTTTCCAGTGATGTAGCTGAGAGAGGGCTTCTGGTCAGCTGTGTCTCTCCACCGCCTTCTGACTCCGTGCAAGTACTGCAGGGCCATGGAGAGGAGGTACCTGGGCATATGTGGTGGGTCTGTGTCCCAGGGGAGGCTGTCATGGTACAAAGCAAATGCTGAGCACAAGCTGGCATCTGCCCTGACCCAACAGGTCATCCAGAGGAGGGAACTAGGGAAGGAAAAGAGAAACTTGCTTTTTTTAATATTAGGAATATTCTATCACCTGGAACATCTTTGTGTAGGATTTTGAGCAGAGCAAGCTATTAATGACTGAGTCTCATTGGGATTTAAAATAGAATTCTTGCTTCTTAGTGTAAATAGGAAGTGATAGTGTAGCATGTAGGAGGTCTTTAATCTTCTAGATTTATTACATTTTGTAGGATTATAATTTTTTTAAGCTTTTTGTTTCATCTTGAGTACTGACAGAGGCAAGCAGGTAACTAACTGAAGGTACACACAGAGCATTTCAATGGGGCTTTTTCCTGAATTCATCTGAAGCCAAGCCCCCTCTGACCACAGCCCCACCCTCTCATCTGCATTTCGTAAGGGTATTACCGCTGTAATTAATAGGACTTGTATAACAGTACCTAATTAAACTCTGATCATATAGTGTAAATTTAACTTGATTATCATTAGCCTCAGTGAACTCTGCAGGAGATTAATCCTGGTGATTCACTCAGCACAGAGAGCAACAGCAGCAGCTCTGCAGAGGACCAAAACATTAGTGAACAGCAATGCTCTGTGCCCCCAAACCGTGCAAGGTAGGTCTGGGTACCGACAGCAGCACCCGTGTCAGGGAGGGGCACTGGGATGGGAGTCTCCCCGTTTTCAAATTGCTTAAAAGCCACTGGAATGCCAGCAGGCTTCTACGGTGCTGTTCTTAAAATCACTGAATAAGGAGTCTGTGAGAGGATTATGGCTTACATAAGAGTTTTATGTCTGTCCTAAAGCTACAGCCCCTATGCATTTGTGCACTCCATAGGGTGTCTGCCAGTGATTCATGGACACCAGAATGTCCTGAATTACTACAAGCCACATTTTGTCTAGGATTATTACAGATACAGGATCTCGCCCGTGCCTTATGAAAGCTGATGAGGTTTAGTCTGAGGGAAGAGAGCAGAGGCAATAATGTTATATTCCTTTATATTAATTCCTGCATGTTAAAATGCTGTATGCTTTGCTTCTGCACATTGTGCTGGAGAATTCTTTGCTAAAAAACTAAATAAGCCTTTGGTAAAATAATGAGGGTTTTTCTGTATGTACTCCCGAAGAACAGGGCATGGGGTTTTGTCCTGTCTTTGGCTGAACACATCTGTTTGTTTGCTGCTAATAATAGTTTAATCAATGGGGCTGATTCCTGCATATTCTCCGTCTGACAGTAGCCCAGAAGAACCAGATGACAGCAAAAAAAGGTCTTTTGTATGTGTCACTTTTTCATTCTTTTTTGCTGTTGTTATTGCTTAATTAAAGCAAAGAGAAAGTTTTACTCCTGTTTGCATGAATGGTCACATCAAACGGTACAGGAAAATCTAGGCCAAGCTGCTTTCAGTGGGCTAAGGAACATTATACCATTGCACCGCTTCCTTTCATAGTAGCAATGCCTCTTTAATAAACAAGCACCTTTTGAACTTTCTTTGAAACCGTTAGTTTTGCTTTCCACAAGTACCCCGTAGCCCACCTTGTCCCCCCAGCTCGCCGTGGCACGGCTGTTATCAGGAGATGTGTCCGTGTGGGATGGGAAGGAGAGGGATGTGCGCGGGGTGCATCCTCTCTGCCTGCAGAAATGGTGCTGGTTATATAACGCCCTTGCTGGGTAACGAGGTGAAACTCTGTCAACTCTTCTGCAGGAGCTTTCAGAGGGTTTGGGGCTGCTGGCTGGCTGAAGGGTAAGTCAGGGCTGTGTTCCTTTGGGGGGGCTGTGTGTTGGGGTGCACATGCAGCTGTCAGTGTGTACAGCGCTGAACAGGGGCAGCAACATTAATGACTGAGATGTCAGTGCAGGCAATGGTACCTCAAGCAAACACGGCCACTCAGCACCTTACCTGAAATTAATCATTTTAGGGTATTGTTAATCTGTGAAACAGTTCTGTAATCTGTCTGTGCTGTTTGTCTGCTTTACAGACAATCTCTGTTTGAGATATGCTAACATATCTCAAACACAATTAAAAATAAGGTGAGCTTAAGCCACAGTGGCTTTCCTTTAATAGTGGTGATAATACTTTGGGAGAGAAGGCTGTGCTCAGGCAGCAAAATGCTTTACATCAAATGATCCAGGATGCTGATACTATTCAGAATATAACTTGCAGGGGCTTTGCTGTTGTTATTTGCACTTGCTATTGTTTCTTGCATTTGCAAGCTTGTACCTGTTTGCAGCACAGTTGCTGTGTTTCCTTGTCGGAGTGCATGTTGACTGATGAGTGCATGCTGCATGGTTATGTCCATGAGTGCTGGATGTCTGTCTGTCTGTTTTAAGACTGGGACTGCAGGTCTGGATGTGTTGCCACTGTCATGGAAGAGTTACTCATATGTGTAGCACTCTTAGGGAGCTACTGTCAAATGTGCATCTCACAGCAGAAAGTAATCTTGGTTTGCAACAAGATGAACAAAAGGAATGTCTGAGCTTTTCAGGGTTATATTGTGGAAGCTGTGTTTGCACTGTAAATACTGTATGAGCTTCAAGTACCTGAGAGCTCCTGGGAGAACTGGTTCCCTTACAGACGGAGGGGCTGCGAGGAGGGGCTGTGCATCCGCAGCACAGGCAGCTGCGAGCTCAGAAGATTCCAACAGCAAGAAACAGAGCCCAAATGAACCTAAATAAGCAAGGGTTCTGAATTATTCACAAACAGAAATGCTTGTTCCTGAGCGTCAGGTATCTGAATCCGGAGCAGCCTCAGGCCATGGGACTGGCATTGTGAGGGTGAGCATTGTCCTAAAATGAACTGTGCAACAGAAAAATCGGTTGGTATGATATATAGGCTCATATTCCCCTGGGACTGAGAATCTCTTGTACTCAATTTTTAGACTCTTTTTTTGTTACTGTCTGAAAGGCACTTGATGTCACAATTCCTGTCACTTTGGCTTTTGCATTTGTTCCTTGCAATATTCAGCTGGAATAGCAGCCTGCCAGGGCCCACATCCTATATCCTGTTTCATCTTTGTTCTTTGCTGTGCTTGAGTCCAGTGGTCCCATAGATCTGGCTGGTTCCTGCCTGGTTGCGTGGCCTTTGTGTGAGGAGATGGGTGTAAACAGAGCGGCTTAACCTGAGGGCAGTCTCTCGCCCCAGACTCAAGGGAGCTGTACAAGGACTGTTTGCCACGCTGGATCTCTGGCATCACGGGTAGTCAGATGTGTTGTGGCCACTTCTTTTGCATCTCCGCATTTATAGGCATTCTGGTGTGTTGCTAAACTTTTGCAGGGATGTTTTTTACCCGCACCCAGGTACTCGCCCAGCTGGGAGGGGTGCAGTAGGGGCAGCCCAGGCTGTCAGCCACAGTGCCTGGGACTCGGACCCCAGGAGGGGAAATGAGCTGATGAAATCTCATCTTGGTGGCGGGTGTGGCATATAACCACCTTTGCACCAGGGGAGGTGGCTTCTCTGCTGCGGAAACACCCTGCCACTCGGGAGAAGGTCACTGGTTTCCCCAGCACAGCAGAGACTGTGATGGAGTTAGGCCGTCCAATGCTGCAAGCTCCCAAGCATTGTGTACATCAGGGAAGACAGGCAGATCACCGTAAGTGACCATAGGTAGAGAAATACCACATGTTTTCACTGTGTAGTTTTTCATACATGATCACTGAGGTGCTGGAGGCTTTGTAACTTTTGCAGCCCCATAGCTGAGCCTGTTCCAGTTGCTGCCTATAGATGGTAAGCTTTGCTCTATATATCAAGCAGACTTCTCTGTGCACACGCCTGTGTTTAATTACTGTTATGAAATGGTAATAAAAAATCTCAAATGTCATTACAACGTGGTATGGGGCTGGGATTTGCAGTCTAACTGCAAGCCTTCTGTTGGCAAATTCACTCCAAGTTTATCTCAACTCCACCGCTGAACAGTTGTTGTCCTCTCTGAGCTGCTCTCTGAGCAGGCTGATGTGGCTTGTTTGGTTTGTCACTGGCTTGCCAGGGTACATTGCTCTCAGCACATCTCCTAAGCCTTTCCTATGGTGGAAATTCTACCTGGTTAAAACTCTGACCAGCTGGGTTCTTCAGCAAGAGCAGTGCTAGGCATGTTTTGCCCAAGGACTAACTTCCTTCTTGAAGGAGAGTTATTTTGATGTAGACAAAGTTCATTAGGACTGCACCGACTCTCTAATGTTGGTACCTATTCTGAGAATGGGTGTGATCCCACCTTTACCAACATAAAGCCGTTCGATGCACTTTGCAGCAAAATTACTCTGGTGCTTAGGGCTCAGAGCTGGGTTTGACCAGCAGCTCAGCCACTGCTTGCAGTTTAAGTTCCTTGCATGGGGTGAGGGTTCCCTACCCTCTCCCAGGACTGTTGTCCCCCCGCTGCCTTTGGTGCAGGCTGAGCTCCAAGCTGCAGCCAGTGACAGTCTCCACATGCAAACCTTAGCAGCAGGATCAGAGCCACGTTTCTCAAATTGACAAGGAAAATAAAGGCTTTTATTCTGTGGGGAGGAGAGGACAAGAATTATTTCAAACATTTTAATAAGCCCCTAAATTAAATAACTAAATGTTCTTCTATTTTGGTGTAGCTCTTGGAAAATTTCCCAGGATGTCTTTAAAGAGCTCATTGTAAAACAGTGGGATGTTCTTTTCCCACAGGTGTATGGTAAAACAAAAACATTTCACTTGGAATTGGAATTATTACAGAATTACCTGGTCTTGGGATTACTGTGAGGAGCTTTGGGAAATCATTCACCTGGGCTGTGTTTTGTGGGAAGTGCTGCTGCCATGCAGGTCCATGGTTTGTATAGCAGGAGAAGCAGAGGTTTAGGACACGATCTTACTGGCCTGGCTTTAAATGGGAAAATGCAGGGGTTCTTTTTTAGCAGTGAAATTGGTTCTGGTTTTTCACTTTTTAGCATAAAAAGAGAGGCTTTACTACAAATAGTATTGTTTGCAACAATGTCATGGACTCAGCCAGTTTTATTTTTTTTTCTAGCTGACGTGTTTTGTTGCAGGAATCAACAGATAGTTACTTCCATATTTGTTTTAATATTGTAACATAACCCGTACATAGGAAGCAGAGGTCTTCCTCTGTTTGCATCCTTCTCTGTCTACCTGGAAGAACAGTCTGGCCCTTACCTGCCCACAGAGCACCTGGCTGAGCCCTGCCAGGGAAAAGGAGATACTGATTCCTTGGGGAGCTGAGCCCAAGGCAGACCAATGAATTGCATTGTTTTCATTGACTCAGGTAACCTTTTTATTAGATTACCATTCCCTTCACAGACTCAGGGACTAGAGTAATAAAGGTAATGAAGGATGAGTAATAAAGGCAAGCATAGATGCTTATCTGTCCTGGTCCCTCTGACATGCCAGTCCATTGAAACTGTTTGCTGTTTGGACCTCATCTTATTAGAATTCAATCTTGAATCTCTGTAGGTGTGTTAATTGGGAACTCCCCTGCCCAAGGCCTTGCTTCAGCTGTATGGAAAATACTGTGCCAGGCTGTATGGTTATTAATAAGCTGATTTTGTTAGAGAATAGAGCACCATGTCTGAGCTCTTGTGGCAGGCAGGCTAATGGTATTGGACAGCAAGCAACTGTCACTTTTGCTAAATCTGTCATATTGCAAGTAATCTGCTTACAGCATGCAGTGAAGGTGGGCAGAAAGACAGCTAATCCCCCTTAGGGCTCTACCCAAAGTGAAATTTGGAGTCTGCTTTTCTCAAGAGCACAGTTATCCCTTGGAAACTGTTGTCTCAGAAGCACAGAGAAAGTTAAGAACCTGAACAGGCATCAATTTAGCTGAATAAACTCCATCTGTGTGTCTGTTCCAGGTCTTCTAGACCTACATTCCTGAGTAATGATAAAATAGGACTTCTGAGGAACAGAAATGACATGGAATTTGTCAGAAAACATTGCTTAAAAATGCAGCAGATATTTGGAAGCAAATCTGAGGATTTTTTTATATAGAAAAGGGGAATGACACCTGGTCAGCAGGTGTCCAGCAGTACTGAACTCTCAGCAAAGCTTTCATGGGTGGGAGCTGTTGAAAGTAGCCCACAAAGAGGCTCTTGGTTATCTCTTTTTGGTTCCAGTGCAGCCAGATGCCAATTCCTAACCTAGAGCCCCCACTGGACCTCATGTGCAGCAGTCTGAGTGCAGTCCAGGGGCTCTGTGATGGGTTTGAAGAGGTGGGAAGGAGGTTTGGGCAGCCACTTCTGCTGACACCTTCCTGCACCACCTCCCGCTGGTGTTCAGCCCGAGGTTGTTCTTCCCTGTTGCTGCATTAGGCATGACTGTCTCTTCATGCTTCTGTGGTAGGCAAGCAGTGTATTTCTTCTAGGTTTCTCTCCCTCTTTTTACAAGTGAGACTCCACTCGTGCACAACTTGTTTTTCAGAAACAAATCCACCATTTTGGCCTCATTTGGCCAAAGTGCGTAGCAGTTCCTTGAATTTGAGTAGATAAATAATCATGCTGATGGAGGTGCTGCTTAATATTAAACTAAGTCTGTTGCTGAATCAGGTCCTTGATCTTTGGCAACCTTTGTGCTATGAAAGTATTTATATGTGTAAACATTAAATTGTAGATGCAGTTTCTTCAGATAACACTGCAGCATATGGGGCACAGGGCTGATTTTTATGGGGCAATAAAGCTCAATATTGAACACTGGGAATCGTTTCCTCTTCGCAGGCCTTTATATCCGCTTTTAACAACTGTTCCTCCACGGCTTTTGGTAGTTTTTAAGAGTATCTTCTTTCCTCCAGAATTGTCCTGTCACCTGTGCATTACTCTACAGGCAGAAGGTGTTTGCTGGTATTATTGTCTTTCCTCTGGTTGCATGAGAAGTTCCACATGAGATTGGAATACTGCATTAAGCTGGGACAGTAAATCATGTATAGGATTTGAAGGCTGACAATTACAATGTGCATTTTGCAATGATAAGGCTGTACAAAATTTGTTTGCAGTGAGCTTCAGGAGATCTCCAACTTCGTGAGTCCCCACATGGGGGTCCACAACAGTCAGAGGTAGAGAGATGCCTACATGACTTAGAGCTTAAGAAATTGCATCTTAGGAAAACAAGACAGGAAAGTAGATTTAAATGCTATCAGAAAAAGGAGATGGGAGATAAGCTCAATGGCTTATGACAATCATTCAGTGGCAGGGCTTAGGTTGAGTGTAGAATTCCTGCCTGCTACCCCAGCAATGCTGACAATAATCACAGGCCTCCGGGGTACAGAGCTGAGGTCCCTCCTTTTCCAGCAGATTCCAGGCAGCATGTGAGACTCACTGATGGCCGGCACAGGCAGTAGGTTGTGCCACCGAGGATGACAGTTGTCTTGGGGTGACTGCATGATACCGTGTTCCCCTATCGTCTGTTTTATGCCCAGACATGGGGGGGTCCTGTCACTTTAGGCTAGGCCCGGGGAAGGAGGGGGAGTCGGAGGAATTCTTCTCTCGCGATTTCACACACGCCCCCGTACGCGGCTCCGCAGGGAAGGAGTTTGTGCTTGTTTGTAGCTTGTTCTTGTTTGTTAGCTGAGGCAGGAAGTTTCCCAGGACTGCCTCTCCAGTAATTCTTGTGGCTTCTTCTGAAACTGTTTGGCTTAGCTCTGGTCCGGAACACCGGACCTTCACCGGGGGCTCCGGACCGCGGGAGGAGCCGAGCCGGACTCTCATACCCGCCGGCTTTCTCTGCAGTGAGAAGGGTTTCATACCAAACACCATTCATTCGTTTTCCCTGCCTGTGTGTACTCTGTGTGTTAAATAAACAGGTTTTTTTCACTTTCCTCCAAGAAATTCCTTCTGTTTAGTGGGGGACAGAGTACCGAAACCTGCTCTTTTTTAGAGGAGATGTTCATTTTAGGATGTTTCCTCCTAGATGGTCTCAAGCTGAGACAAATTCACGAGTGGCTGGTTTTAGAATAAAGAAGGCAGTTCGTCTCCTGCTCCCTGCAATCTCTGCTGTGTTGGCACAGTAGTGGCAGAGCAGTTGAAAGCTGATCTTTATAAAATGGCTCTCCAAGCATTAGTTTTCAACCATGCAAGCCTGATTTTTCCCGCAGAGGAGGTTGGGAGTGGCAGAAGTGCCTTTTCAAGGGTGAGACTTGCTTGAGCTGGTCATGAAACTGTACCCTGAGGGCTGCTGAATCAGATTGCTTGTAAAAGTCAAGAGCATTTTGATGTACAAGATATTTATGTTCCCTCTTGAAGTGTTATAATGAGGAGAGAGTGATAGCATCAGGGAAACGGGGTCACAGAGCGGAAAGTGCATGCCTGGCTCCTCTGGTGCTTACCTGGGGATGTGTTTTGGTTACCGACTGCTAAACATAGCAAAGCTGGAGCTGCATTATCATTCCACTGAATGTCAAAAAGTTCATTGTACCTTACTGGAGTGCGTGTCACTGAAGCCTTAACCAGATGTAATAGAGAGGCCCTTGAAAAGCACAGTTCTGTTACCATCACAGCACTGTTATTTAATTTTACCTTCAGGAGGAAGTACTTGTTGAAATTAAATTTTAGTTCCCAAAGTTGAAGATGTTTCTAGCAGGAATGGTGTCTATGAGTAGATGTAACTTTTTTTGAGGATAGAAAAATGTTCTCTGGTAGGGTTATACATTTGGAATGCGTGTTCTCTGCAGTTTTCACCACCCAAGAACTGGGGAGAGGTTTAGGACAATTATTTAGGAGGTGATGAACAGTCTAAGGTTTGAACACTCTTTAGATGATGCTTTGGTATGAGGCTTATGAGGGATCCAGTGAGGCATTTATGCCTGAAAAACACTCTCCAATTTAGCCCACCTACCAGACAGGGGCTCCACCTTGAAGACATTGTTGGGGAACCCATGAAAAGTACTGGAGAGCTCCCCAAATAAGTGATTTCTTGGAAACTGGACCCTTTTCAGGCATTTCAGTTTGGATGTCCTGAGCCACTTGTCAGAAGTTTAATAATATTTATCTCAAGTTCACCTGGCCGTGGGTATTGGGGGTTTTTTGAAGAATTCAGTTTTAAATAACATTTCCCCTGTTTGAAGGGCCCTCAGTCTGCTTGTGAATTATTGCTGGCTCTCACAGGCATGGCTGTTTTTACACAAGTCAGGACTGTTTCTGGAAGGTGGAAAGATAGGCATTGCTCCCACTGGCAGGTTATGGGGCACAGCTCTGCAGCCTGGCTTTTTCTTGCTTGCTTACCTGTAAGTTCTAATTGGGCTCTACCAAGCCCAATACCGAGAGTATTTCTGCAGTTCTGACAATCTGACACCCTCCATGTCAGGCTAAAGCTGTTAATTTTATTTGGGGTAGTTTTGTTGGTTTGTTTTGGGGAGGAGATCTGGAGGAGCTTTGATCTTTTTGAGCTGAACACTGGGGTTAAGGCTTCTTCCCAAAGGTGCCAACCAAGGAAGCTGAGCCATGTTAGAAATAACAGATTTTCAGTCTTGTTTCTGGTGAGGGATAACTGCTGGAACACAAATCCTGTGACTGAATTTTTCAGTTGTGCAGCAGCACTTTGTTGTACAGAGATAAACCTAAGCATGAGTTTAGTTTCACTACAGCACTTGCTGAATTAGGGTCTAAGTTAATAACATCAGATAATATCTGGTTCCAGAACTGCCTTCAGCTACCAAGGAAATTCAGGGCTGTATTTCTCAAACACACAAGCCCATTGCACTGCAGTGCCTAGAGGAAAAATTCACTTTGCATTCACCAGAGCCGAAATTTGGTGGTTGTGATGGATCTGCTTTGCAGTAACAATGCACTGGGTGGCAGTGCTGTTGGAACAGAAGCTACCATTGGTGTTTGGAAACAGTTCTTGTATGAAGAAAAGAAAGCTTATTAAGAAATTCATCTGCGAAATAGCTCCAGGCAAAGCACTAAGCACACAGCAGTGTGTAGGAGAAGAAAAATGTGCATTAAGTCTTCTTTATCTGTTGCATGAGTAATCAAAACTTATGTAAATATGCCTTCTTATAAACTGTATTTATCTTATTCTTATAGAGGAAGCAATGGTAATGCCTCTGTCTTTCAGATGGAGGTATGGAGTGTAGATAAGTAACATTACATGTTTATTATCCCTGTGGATCATGGAAGAAAAACCAACTAAAAGCAATTCCCCGTGACTGTTACTTAGAAACTTTAACAAAGTCCCAGACCCTCTAATCCCAGATGGTATCAAGTCTGTATTTGAAAGACAGGTATGAGAGTGTGAATAACCTGTCAGTTTAAGATGATCTTCCTTTTTTGTTTGTTCGTTTGTTTTTCTGGTACATTCTGCATGTGCTTCAGTAGGGAGATGATGTGAAGGTTAAGAGGCTTTGCTAGTATAGTTGCAATTTTCTTGAAATGTGTCTGAACTGGCCAGTGAGAAAAGGATCTCAGATTATGTTGGTTCAAATTCAGAAAAGTGCTGTGACAGCCTGCCAGCATGAGTCATGCATTTTGGGAGTGTTTGTGCTTCATCGGCTGTTCCCCAGTAGAAGACACTTCTCTTTTGGACAACTTTCAGCCTTGAGCAATCAGTCCATCTGCTTTAAAGATAAATATATGTATATTAATAATGAGAGGAATACTAACAGATTGACATGTCACGGGATTTTGGGGATGAACCCCTGCCTGCTGAAGTCAGAGGCAGCATTGCCATTAACAAGTGAGTTTGGTTGCAGCATAGTCTAACACTGCAACTGCCTTTATAGACTAGAGTTAGCTAAAGGCATTTTGTAAATGTCAAACAACGTTTTACTGGTGTTCCTTGTGCATTATTTTGTGAGTTACTAGGGTTTGGAAACTAGATTTTAGAAATCTATCTATATGTAGAATACTTTAGAAATTCACCTAAAGATAAATGAGTAACAGACCCAATATTTCTAGGTTTCCAGTGCCTGGATTTTGGGAGCTGCAGTCTTTTAAAGGGCTGGCATCTCCAAATAAAGGAGGATTTTTTGCTGTGATGTACACTGAGCTTTGGAGATGGTTTTGTATTTGGGCCATCCTTTCAAACACTGACATACCCCTATGTTACAACCTATAAATCTGCCAGGGAAAAGCAGGAGGTCTTTGATGTTGTACCAAAGTTCTCTAGTTCCGTAGAGCTCTGGTGCCGCAGAGCCTGGCATCAGACTTGTGGGTTTTATCTCAGCTGTCTCCTTCCTGGTGTGTTTGCCTGATGTTTGAACTCTGTGTAAGTTGACTCAGAGGATCCTGGTGTTTAAGCTCTGGAGTCCAGGAGACCAGAAAGGATGCTCTTGGCTCCAGTGCCCTAACTGGCTTGTCCTTTGTCTAGGATAGCGCAAGTTATTCTTTCCAAGCAAATATTTACTAAGTAAACAGCGGGGGAGAGTTCGTATACAATTTGTTGGCATTACGTCAATAAAGATTTATTCTGTTGTGTGTTTTAGAAGTTTAATTAACATGAGCTTTGCAATATGTGCTGGAAAGTAAATAACAGGCACATTTACTTGGCAGAAGAGTAATGCTTCTCTAGAGAAGGATAGGAAAGCTTTTCCTAGTGTGTGCAGCTCTGTTCACAGTACCGTGCAGGCCATTCCTCAGTGCACACACTTCTTAAATCCCCTGTATATCACGCTTTAGGGTGACTAAAGTACAGATCTCGCAGTGAGTTCCTCATCCTTTGTGCAAGGAATGAGTTTTATCCCATGTCTGAACATCATACTAACAAGCAGTGAGACCTGAGACCAAAGGAGATGATCAGCTCCATCCATTTGGCTGTTGTGCAGAGCTGTTTATGGAAAACACGTCAGATGCACAGGCTGATGCTGCTTTGCAGATTTTATCATGTTAGTGATCAAAGATATCCAACACGAGCAGAATCCCCACAACTGAGCTGTTTTCATTTGGAAGGACTTCTTGGCTTAGAACTTGGCTCTCCACTGAATTATAAACCCAGCCAGTAACTGACCTTTCACCCTCCTTCATTCCTATTCCTCTTCCTATTTTGTTCTTCAAATAACATTCAATTGATGTTTGATGCAAGTTAAATTCTACAGAAATGCTATTGATTGCTCTTCTGTTCAGATTTGTCCACTCTGAGATTCTAAGGCATCAGATTGCTAAACAGGTTTCTAACCCTGAGGCAATGACTATATTTCCAGGTTGACATTGTAGAAGAATAGATGAGAAGTATATTTTTTCTGAAGTTGTGCAAGAATAGGCACAGTGTTTGTTTAATTGTCTCTCATCTCCCCATACATCATTATTGCTCTGCCACTGTGACTTGGTTGTTACTTTTGTTTGTAGCTATTCCCTGCACTTTGATAGAGAAATTGCAGTGGGTGATAGTTTTTCCTCTGGACCTCTTTAAAACACTTTTTTTATCTGCCTCCTGATTTTGCTCTGCATCTTGAAATTTCATGTATTCTGGGGGGCTTGCAGTCCAGATGTTTTCATGACAATGGTGTCTTTATCATCAGGATTTCATAATTAGGCAATTTTTTTTTTTTTTACAATACAGTCATTCTGAGATTTTTGTGTAATAACCAGTTAAATACTATAATTTGCTACAAATGCCTTTTTTTGTGTAAGTATGGATTAGAATAGATTTTAATTTTACAATTTCAGAAATCTAAATTAGACATTGTCGTAAAGAAAAATTACTTCTTATGTCTATTAGCACATTTACGTTTGTGTTGTGCTTATGCCAGCCGGAGTAAAATAGTTCCATATGTTTTTAATCTTAGATTAAGTTAAAACTGCTGGTAGAAGAGATGGTGGGAAAATGGATTGTAATGATGCAAGAAAATGTAGCTAGAATTTTTAAGATATTGCAGTGCCCTGTCCCATCCTGCTCTGCCATGGGAAGTCCAAGTGTCAGTAGAAATAAAATCATAGTCAGTTTGAGCCAGCTGGAAGGTGGAATAACTTCAAGACATTTTGTTCTGATTATTTCAACCACTTCTTTCTGCATGCAGCTGGAATATTCAACCAAAAGTAATTTCATTTCTACCTCTTCCTATTTTTTGTGTGTGTTTCAGCTGAGAGATGCAGTGGAAGCAATTGCCCACAAAAACGGGCATATTTTGATAAAGAATCATTTCTTATCATTTCCCTGAAGAGCTCCCTTTGTAATGTCTCTCACTCTGTCTTACCGCTCCTTTCTTTCCCCTGATGTGCAGTAAAATATTAATCCGTTCAAATGTTAAAATTAGGCAATGTCTATGTTTTGCATAGATTTGTTGGCAACATTTGTTGGCAAATGTTAAATACCGATTTCTAAGGATGTTCACAGTGGCAAATAGAGTTGAAAGAACACTGGATGAGTATGACTTCTGTTTCTGTGCTTTTTTTCTTTGTAGTAGAAAACTGCCCGAAAACTTTATTCCTAGTCCATCTCCATTTGTGTTTTGTTGGGGAGACTCCTGATTGCTTTAGGCAAACAAAATGCTTTGAAGATGTAGATGTTTTGCTGAACTTAAGCAACTGTTAAGCTTAACCCTTAAGCTTAGCTGTTTCTTAAGCAGGAACTGCCTGAGGATGACAAGTGCCACAGCTTTTTTCTCTGCAAGCTAGCAACACTCTTTCCAGGTACATTTCAAGCAGTGATGCCACTCCTGTCACTAAAAAAGAAAGAAGATACACTATGCATAAGTTCCAGGGAAAAATCCCTAGTATCCCATGAGCTGTCCAGGAGAAAAGGGATGCTGCACATCCTTGGAATGTATCTTTTTCTGCAATATTTAGCATTCCCCAAAACCTTTTATTAACCTCATCAGAGGTAAAAAAGCATGTGAGCATGGAGTCAGCTTTGCTGATTGAAGAAAAGACTGTGATGGGGGTGAAATCTGGGCAGCAAAGAGTGGAAGGGGAAGACATATGCCATCCCAAAGGTGGTGGGTGTTGGTGGCTGCTGTTGTTGCCCTGTTGGAGGGGAACAGGTATAGAGAGGAGTTTTGGCTGGTCACAGGGGTCCTTAAGTCTTTTCTGCCTTTAAAAACTAAGTTGTGTGCTCTCTGAACACCACATCAGTCAGACTGAGGGGGTTGAAATGAAAACAGCTAAAGCACTGCAGAGGTAAAACAGGGCTCCTTCATGAAGGACTCCCTCAGGCCATTTCTTTGCCGAGGCTCTGAAGCTGATGGTGGCACTACTGCTGTAGGCAAAAGTTAAGGTTGCTCCGTGTGCCAGCACGATGGACTACAAGGTCCAACCTCTGCTGCATGGAACATGTGTGTTCAGATGGTGGCTGTGAACGATTTGAGGTTAGAAACCACTCACTCTGTATCTTCCTTTCTAAACCAAACTGCTATTTGTGGTCAGCATGAAGTAAATGATGACCACGTCTCGTCTAACTCTTTCCAACCAGACCCGCTGTTTGCCTCTAAGAAGTTAAGTAAGAGGTGACGTCGCAGTCTGAGCTAGGGGTGGCTTTCATGTTACGTGGTGCTCAAAAAGTAGGTTACTGGGTCAGGAACAGCAAGTTCTGACTGTTTGCCAGCTCGGCCCTTTTTTTTTTTCCCCGTGATGTTTATACTGCTGTGACCTGCCACGCTGAAATGAGTCTAAAATGAACAGGAGCAGTGCTTCAGACCAGCAAGATGGGTTTGATTGAACTTGTGCTTCTGTACCTGCATCCGATTATCAGTCTGCAGGATGCTTGCTGTATGGGGGCTCCCTTTTTGAAAAGAAAAGGAAAGCTAATTGGAATCCAGTGGCTAGAAAAAAAAAAGGACTGCCATTTTTAAATTACTAGCTTGAAGCAAAAAAACTTTCTAAACTCACTGAAGAGTGAAGAGATGTGGGCTCATAAATCCAGCACGAGGAGAATTTACTCCTGGATCCAGGATTGTGTTAGAGATCCCTTGGGACATCTGGAAAATTTGACTCTAGCTCACAGCAGTGAATCTTGGGATAACTGAGTTTTGATTCCGGTTGTGATCAGTTTGAAATACCTCTGGCTGTTTGCACTGCCTTGTCCAAAACTGTTTACACTCTCCCTCCCCACCCCTTGGCCCCTGCGTTCTGTCCTTTTGAGCCTCTACAAAGCCAGAGCCCAAGACCTGCTGCAGGGCATAGGGATGGAGGGCAGCTGCTGCCAGGACAAGCCCCTGCAAGGGAGTGGAGTGCCAGGCTGAGGGTGGGAAACCTGATAGAGAATTGCAGCCTCCTTCCCCGACAGAACACAGGGCCAGGAGGATAAGGGTTGGACTTGGTGATCTTAAAGCTCTAAAGGTCTGGAGCTAAACACTGCAATGTAACAGCAGAGGTGAAGCTGACTCAGGCTGCATGTGGGTGTGGACTTGTCCCAAGCATTGGACCCCACAGCCCCTTCTGTGCTGGCTGATGGCAGCCTGGAGCAGATCACTCATCCCACTGCTGCCATGGGCTCCATCCCTCCACGAGTAGAGCATGGAGGCAGCAACATGCCATTAACACCAGCTACACACATCTGCATTGCCCCATCCTTGCAGCTGGACATACAAGATTGTATCCAAAGGGAAATTCTTTCGGCTTGGAGGCAAGTTTTTCTCTTGCTCAGTGCCTTTGTGCCCACATTTCTAGAGCGTGATTCTGCAACTGTCCTCCCCCTGGTTAAGTGCGAAGAGTGGGGTACACAAGGAATGGGTGACCTGGCTTCAAATATTTGAATAATCTCACCAATGAAAATATTACTCAAAGCAAAGCCTCAAGATGTGTTCAGTGGCTTGCTGCCAAAGCTGACTTAAGAGGAAACTATGTGGGCCATTCAGTCAAGTGATTCATCAAGCTTTCAGTGCTTCCGAAAACTCATCTAGAAGAAATTAAAGTTAAAAAAAAAAAAAAAGAAAAAAAACAGGATTCAAAGAGAGATTGCACCTCACAAAATCTCTGTCTTAAATCACAGAGAGCTTTCTGCTGCCAGACCAGATGTAGCAGGGCAGAGAAAGAACAGCCTCGATTAATGCTCATTGCCGAGTTTAAAATGGCATCTAATCACTATGCATCAGCAGCACTCCCAGAAAATGGCCCGTGCAGCCTAAAAAGCCACCCTGAGCACTCTGGTTTGCACATACCTCTTTGTGTTCCTTGTCCACGACTTGAAAATACCTGCAACTGGAGGAAAACTCTGTTGCTCAGAGAAAGGCGAGGTGGGTAATGCAGCTAATAAACGCACAAATCTCCATATTTTAAGGCAAGGATCAGCTCATCTCCTTACTTTTTAATGAAATGCAGTCAGAATGCAGTATCTCACAGAAGACCTGTTATTTATGAGACTATCAACCTCTCAGAGCTGCAAAGGTTCCCCACTGGTGACGGCTCAGCAGGGCCCTGGTTATCACTGCTGACTTACAGTTCCCTCTCTGCTGGCAATCAGTTCAGCCACTACCAGAGAATATATGTTAAGCCTCACCCCAAAGACCCCTGTCCTGTGAGGTGCCAAGTGTTTGGTGTGGGAAGCAGCGTTACAAGAGGCAGGAAGGGGGTGAACATCTCACTCCCTGCGTGCCTCCTCTTTCTTGGAAGGCTGGGTCAGATGCTTAGCTGATAAAAGTAGTCATGGCTCTGCTGCCTTCGGCAGAGCCTGCACTGATGTATGCTGGAGAATATGGCCAGGTGTGTGTTGAGAGGCTAAAGGTTTAAGGAGAGGCGTGCATTTAAAACTCAAATTAAGTCCTTGCTGGCCTTGTTTCTTAGGGGATTGTGTTGATATTAAATTGTCCTGGAAGTTGACCTGTATGAACATCCACATCTTTCTCTGGTGTGCCATCCTTGGTGGGTTTGCAGGCACTGCACAGCTCGATCCTTGCTGCTGCAGAAGGAAAGGAAGTGATGGTCTCTTGGTTAGAGAGAGCTGCCACATCACATATGCTCACTTCTGCTTCTGCCTTGCACTGCTGTGGGGTGTGATCTTATGCAAAGTCTGTAGCTGTGCCTGACCTTGATTTCTCTGTCTCTGAAAAACAATGATGACAGCACAATCTGAATGCTTTTACCTAACCCTTTTTTTTTTTTTTTTGGGTGTAAAGTGACACAAAAGACCAGAAATCTGTGTCTGCTCTTCATTCCCTGCTGCACAAATAGCTTTCCAGCCCAGTTTTGTCACTTCAACAGCTGTAGATTTAAAGCAAAAATAAAGCCCAATATTGGGCTTCTGCTTTGGAACTCACAAACCATTATTACATCAATGGAATGCCCTAACTCTGCTTCCAGTCAAAGAACTGATGCAACTAGATGATCTTTAAAATTCCTTCCAATCCAAACTATGGTTCTATGGTTTCATGATACTCTCCATGTAAAGGATTCTGATCTATGAATCTATAGTTACACTTAATAAGATGTAACAATTGCTCAGGGGACTGATAATAGGATACGGAGTTCTTTATCTCTGTGTCGTGTGTTGAAATCCAGACCAGGCCATTAGCAATTAAAAGGTCTTACCATCTGATAGCTGTCCAGTGACCTGTGCAAAAGGAGCCTCAGCTCAGCAGCCAGTGAATAAACTCTTCAAATTTTAGATTGCTGGGTTTTTTTCCTCCCTTTTCTTTATTTATTTTGAAGGGAGGAAAGTGTCTTTTTCAATCCTATCCCTGCCTTCTTTAGCATTATAACCAGCTGTTTGTAGGCAGCCAGGCAGACATAGGGCTGTGGTGTTTTCCCTCCCTAAAGATGGTTTTCCAAACCAAAGCTGAAGTGTATTAGACCAAGACCCTTGGGAGAGCAGCCAGCACTGGCTCTCCTCATACTGAGTTTGTTTTGGGACTAAATAAACAGTTGCTTTTTCTTGACATCTCAATACAGCAGCTATTTAGGCATATAAAAATAATAACTCGTAAAGTAAGATTCATGGGTTTCCTCTCTTTCTGCTATATGAAAAATAGCCCAAATATTTATTTTCAAGAGTATTTGAAAAATGGAAAGAAAGATGAAAACCTTTACTCATTGCTGCATTTTCATTCAGACACAGATATACTTGTATTCTATTAATTTATGGTAAGACTTTATAGTATATAGTTATATCTTTCCCATTTATTTATACCATATTATACCATATACCAATATACTATATTAAGATTTTTTTTTTCCATCTGAAAACCGATGACAAGTGTGAAAGATTCCGTAGTTACCATTCATTGTAACATGTGTTGTGGGAAAGGAGGTATTTTCTTTTTCTGTCCTCTAAACAAGGCCATGCTAATGTTCCTACACAGATGTTTGTGTTTGAGAGAGTTTTACAGGAAGGACCCTGGTTACAATGGCTGGCCAAGCACAGAATTCAAATTGTCAGAGAGCTGAACCCAGGTCTGTGGCTTGCAGCTGGGGTTTGAGCAGTCCCCTCTAAGGGATGGGAGCTGGGGCTGCTCCGGGGCTGGGCAGCCCCATCTTGGTGCTGGTGTGCTCTGGGTGGTTCCTCTGCCACCTTCCCTCACCCTGCTGGGAGCGCCAAGGAGGATCTGGGCCCTTCCCTGTAGGACTCCGAGCCTGACCTCCCCAGACCACAGCCACCCAGGAGCCAGCCTCTGCCCCCCCAGCTCCAGAGGAAGGTCCCACTTGCCCCCCACCTTCAGGCTCTTGTGAAACACCACCAGTTTTGGAGGAAAATGGAAAGCAGAGGAGAGCCCTAACTGCCTGAAATATTTTAGCAAAGACTGCCACTTCTGAGCTGCTCTTGAGCCATCTGAGTCCTGGAAGATTCCCTCCAATGGGAAATACTGCAGTGATAGGCATTGCTTCTTTTTCCTCTGAAAAGTGCACCAACTCCCAAATACTGGTCCAATGGAACACTTGCCAAATGGCATGCCAGAACAGCAGGGGGAGGAATCTCCCACTTCCCTTTTCTCAGTATCTCTGAGGGCTTTGAATTCTTTCCTCAGAGTTTACTGTTCTTGGACAGCCAGTGCCATATCCATCAGCACAGCCTTTTTCTCATGGGGAGGAAACACAAGGAGACTCAGTGAGCTGGGCTGCTGGCTGAAGTGTATTGTTATTCTTCTGCTGCTGGTGCTTCACACCAATTGAAACCAAGGCACAGGAGTCCCTGCAGCAGTCCAGTAAGCTCCACAGTTACTTAGGTGTTACCTTTTAGTCATCCCAGGGGTTAAAAGTTTGGCCCAGAACTTTAGTTTCATGAAAACCAAGCAGGATAACTGGGGATTTCTCCCTTTCCCAAGCATTTATAATACATTGTGATGTTCCAAAAATTGGCAAGTGTGTTCTTTCTGTGTTATTAAGGAGGACCGCTGTTATACCAAGACAAGGCTGGTAGTACAATCTCCCCAAGTTTGTAGAGGGCAGTTTGTAACAAATTCCTTCAGATCATCTCTTTATGTAAGTTCTGACCTGGTGCACCTCCCTGAGCTCCCAGATCCAGGTGGAAAGATTAGCTCATGTGCAGAGGATGGTGACTGCTGGAGCTGTGTGAGCTCTGTTCTCACGTGAGGAGACCCTGCCCTACATTAGAGTCCCAGAAGGAATCATGGAGTCACTTGGAAACTTTTGCAGAAATCAAGGTTGGATCCAGCCTTGCTTGTCAAGCTCAGTGGTGACCACACCAAATCTGTGCTACTTCTATGCCCAGCGCCTCCCTGATCTCTGCAGTGCATCCACTCACCAGTCCTGCTCCACCTCTGTCTGTTCCCCAGGACTCTGCACTCGGTGTAGCTAAATTCTTTAAAGAAGCCCAGTTGAACCTGATCCAAATACCCCAGGAGACAGCAGTTGTGTTGTCTCCATCACCACAGCATGGCTAATCCCAAACCCGGAGATACCTGAGGTGATGCTCAGCGATGCTCCCGGAGACAGGAAGGTGCTGATGGACCCCTTCACTCAGAGCTCAGGGCTGTCAGTAGTCCCACTATGTCCAGTTCCTCTCTGGTGTTTGAAATGCAGCTCATCTAACACCTGGAATACCTGTCTGTGACATGGGAGGTGGTTTGTAGAATTTACATCAGGATATGATTAATATATCTGCAGGGAGAATTCCTCACTGAAAATTTTTGTTTCAGATTTTGGAACTTGCCAAAGGAGAGGAAAAGGAGAATCCCCACTTGAATGAACTAGAGATTTGAATTTTCTTCCTCTGTAGGTTTGTTATCCACCTATCCATACAGACTCTTCTTAGACTGTTCTTGTGTTCTTCTCTTTTTGAACAGTCTGAGCTGATGATGGACAGACATGCTAATAAAATAAGCACATATTCTGTACACAGCAGGATCACTGGCACCCTCTTGAATGCCCTTAATAAAATGTCCTGCTACCCTGAAAGTCGAAGAAGGCTGTGATACAGATCAAATCCTTCGGTCAGCTCTTGGCATACTCACTACTATTCCCTGGGCTGTGTGGCAAGAAAAATTTGTTTTATCTCTGTTTTACCTGAAATTACACAAATCATTCTCTTTTCTACTCCTTCTCACCCCTTTCATCTTCATGTTACCTGATGACTAGGTTTGAAATGGGGCTGGAATTGCAGGGGGTATGTCCAAGGGAGGCTGCCCAGCTCTGGGGGCTGCTCTCGGGGCTGACGTGCAGCAGCTCAGGCCTCTCCGACTGCTTGTGGGATTTGATGGCTGAGGAAGGGGCCCTAATTCCAGCTCCGTGTCTGAGCCCCAAGAGGAATAATTGCACAATACCCACCTGTAGAGCCCCCTGTGATTTTGGTGGGCTCTCCTGCCTTCCCACCCGAGGTCAGTGTGTCCTGCACTTCTGTTGCTTCCCTGCTGCCTCTTGCCCCAGGCCTGGCTGGGCTTACCCAAGTGGTGTGTGGTTGTCCGTCCATCCAGGTTTTTCATTGCCCTCTGGGTCTCCCTCAGATGAAAGGCTCTGCTTTAGCCTTTTAGGACTTTATTTCATTCCTCTGTGGCTTGAGACTTTTTGCAGGTAGGGCACTTGCCACTTGTGCTCTAACACAAGCAGACAGGGGTTACTTAGCTACCCACATCCTATCAAAATAGAAACGCACAGCCCCACAGTACTTAGACACATTTTCATTAGTGTATACAGTAGCTTTCTTCCAGCTATCCCAGTCTATTAATAACTGCTCCAAACCTTTGGTTTGCCCAGACATTTAGGAAAATTCACTTTTTCCAGACAGGGGCTCTTGGTATTTCTGTACTCTGAGATCAGAGATGCCATCCTGTTCAAATGCTTGGTGCTGGAGAGAGGGTACATGGTTCACTCACCCAGTTCTTTCTTTCCTGTGATCTGCTCTTTCCCAGGGAGCATAAAAACAGATGTCTTTTACTTATCCTTTAACTAAGAACTGACCACAGAGAAGGGGACAGAGGGGAAAATTTGGATATACATTAAAGTGTAGGAAGTGGCGGGGAGATAAAAAAAAATAGCAGAGAGATGAAAAGGTGGAAAGAAGGTGCCTTTTTGTTGCAAAGGGATTAGCTGAGAGTCAGCTTTTCAGATGCTTTGAAATAAGGCATTCTCCTGGAAAATACAGATCCTGATCAATTCCAAAAGCCTCAGGGATTTTTGAGGACAGAGCTCCCCTGGGAAAGGGGCCAAATTAAACTGAGCAACAGTGCCATTTGCAAATGGACTTACTATTTTCAGTGAGAAATGCGACCTAAAGGTTTCATAGAGTTCAACTTGAAGTTTCAAGTAAAAATGTTCTTTTGTTATTTGCCCCATGAATAAGGAAAGGTTCTTCAAGGGTGTATGAAGAGGCTTGCCTCGGATGGGTAATACAAGGAGAAATGCATGGATGATGCAGGGAGAACCAGCTCTGCTGGGGGCGTGATTCACGTGGACCCTTCTGCTCCACACTGGCAGGGGCTGTTCTGAGCATCCTGCAGCCCCACGGTGCCTGCGGGTCATTTGTCTCATTTCCCTTTCCATGAGGTTCAGGCCCCGAGCAAGGAAGTTTTTCACTTCCCTGTTGTTTCACTGACACTTTCATAGGATCACACAGTGGTTCTGTGACACTTTAAAGATCACCTTGTTCCAATCGCCAGCCATGGGCAGGGCCACCTTCCACTAGACCAGGCTGCCCAGGGTCTCATCTAACATGGCCATGAGCACCTCGAGGGATGGGGCAGCCACAGTTTTTCTGGGCAACTTGTTCCAGTGCCTTACAACCCTCACAGGGAAGAAATTCTTCCAATCTAACCCTGCTCTTTTTTAGTGTAAAGCTGTTCCCCCTTGCCCAGTCACTCTGTGCCCTTTTCACGTTTTCAAAGGCTCTCTTGTATGCCCACTGGATGGTGTTATATTTCCTCTGCATGCTTCCTAGTGCATGCCATAGCCCATTCCTGAGGTGTTTGCAGCCTGTGAGGTTTCCCTCCCTCTCTGGTCTTTCTTATTTCTTTACTCACAGCTGGAAAAATTTAGTTGAGACACAGGTTGATTCCTGACAGTCCAAGAAAAAGCTGCCCTATCCATTGGTCTCAGGGTCGCAGTTCAGCCCCTGATCTGGCTCAGCAGTCCCACGGTTTATTTGCATTTTTCTGTACGTGTTTTTTCCATTTCCACACATTAATGTTTCTCTGTTAAGACCACCCTATGCTGAACATAGGAGGCATAGATGGCTTGATGCAGATTTAGCTATGGGGTTTTTCTACTCTTTAATTTCTGCAGTCCATTGAACAGGATCAAAGTTTAAGTTACATAAATATTAAGTATATTATTTTTCAATGGAAAGTGCACCTGTTTAGCCTAACCCTCCCTAGCCTAAGCCTGACTACTTTCCTGGTGCTCAAGAACATTTTATCTTTTTTTTCAGGTGTAGCAGTTGGTTGTGCAGAGGAAGGGCTGGCACTCCATCTCTGCTATGGAAATCACCTCAGGCTGCTTGGTTCATCTCAGTTGGTTCCCCTGAACATAATTTCAGGAGATCCTTTGAAAGTCCTTTCTCCTTGGCACTTATTTAAACAGCCTTCATGCCTCCAGAGATGAACTTTAGCACCTGCTACAGACTTTGAGTTTCAGTCTTTTAATGTCCAGTCAGTGGAGACACTTTGGGTACCATGATCTCTAGGTGAACACCTAAATTAGCATATAGAGTATGTGCTTTGAGTTTATTTCATGTCTTTGTTACTGAGCAGGGAAGTAAGAGGATGCAGCCCTGGGCTGATGATGCTCTCAGACTTAGCACAGCAGATGCCTAAAGCCTTACCACACTCTGGATCTGCCCCAGGGAGAATCCCTTTGCAGGCTTCCCTGAGTTCATCCCTGCCAGCTGACAAAAGAAGAGACAACCCAGCCACTTACACCTTCCCACTGAGGGATGGATTGTCTCCTCCATTTCAAACCCAAGACATGGCTTAGCCACATGCTGCTCACCAGCTGGGGCTGCACGTTTCAGAGGACTCAGTTTTGGGAATGCTGCTGAAACTCCTTGTAAGAACTTACAGAAGAGGGTTTAAATTTCCTCATGCACTTCATCACTTGCCTGGTTGCAGGTTTCTCCCTGTGGTGGGTGTGGCAGGTGCTGTGGCAGTGACGTTGTTATTGCAGGGGCAGCTGCTCAGGGCTGTTCTTTGCAGTGCTCTGATGTAGTACCCCAAACCCCACTCCCTGAGCTGCCATGGCAATTGCGACTGCTCCATTGTATTTTAAAAGCTGGTTAGAGGCCTGATTTATAAAGCACAAATCTGTCACACTGGTAATGTAGATTTTTAATATGCTCAAGCTTTGAAATCATCTGTTTTGACTTTTTCCAAAGTTTTCTTTTTGGCAGCTCAATTGCAGTGCTCCCTGCTGGGACTGACTTGTGGGGAAGTAAGGACATAATGTCCTTACAAGTCTATGTTTATTCCCCTGAATGGAATAAGTGGCAAACCCAGAGGCTGAATAAGAAAAGTTCATCAGCTATGTACTTGTAACTTTCTTTACACTAATTATGATGAAGTTTTGTACTTTCGTGTCAGTTTTGACATATAATAATAGTGGGTGGTCATGTAGCTTTTATACTAACTGCAGAAAGTGAGGGCACTTATCCCAGCTCTGAAATACAGAGCTCATTAAATTTGGATTGAAGGCATTTAATATCAGTTGTTGTATTTTCAATTTGTATTCAAAATGGCAGCTTCATTATGTGGGGCAAATTCAAAATAGTTCTGCTGAAGTCACAAAGCCCAAATTTATACCCTCAGAAACACAAAATCAATCTCTCCTAAGTGTTCTCAGAAAACCTGAGTTTCTTGTTTCTAGATGAGGTCGTTTACATTATTTCAGAAGAAATTTTTTACAGATACAGAAAAAGAGAGAGAGGGAAGGAGAGTTCTTCTTTCCTGCCTCATAACCCAAACAGACTGAGCAAGTGGCGGCCCAGAGTCAGACACAGTCCACAGTACATGGGATGGGTCAGAATGAAGAGAAGTTTGGGGACAGGACACTGGCATGGCCCAAGATCACAGTGGAAGTCCCAGTGCCGGCTTGATCAGTCCCTCTGTGCTGCTCATCCATCCACCTAAGGCAGCGCAGTGTCCTGCCCACTGATTCCACCTCCAGCTCTACAGAGAGCTTTCATGAGCAACCAGCTGTGTTTTAGCCACTGCCTGCTCCTCTGGCTGCTGCAGAGCTGCTCTGGCTCTATCCCTCTTCCATTCATCCTGGTGCTCATCTCAGCTGTTGGGCCATAGTCTCTGTCAGCTTGAGCTCTGCTTGTCCCCTTTCTCTTCTGAGCTTAGAGATCCATGTTTTGGCACATCCTCCTGAACAGCTTCGACCAAGCATGAAGGGAGGCATGGCGTTGCTCTGAGTGCTGCAGTGCCGAGGGACTCGTGGCAGCAGAGGTGACCCTGCAGGCTCCCATACAGCTGGGTTTGCATCGACTCTTCAATTCGCCCTTTTGCTAAGCATTGCAGTCCATCTGCTGCTAGGGGACGCTGACTGCATGTAGCCCCAGCTTGCCTGGGGCATGATGAACTTCTGTCCCTCTCCGCTTGGTCACTGAGATCAACACTCTCTTCTGGCAGTTTGCAGGAGGTTGTTTTTTCACTTACTGACCAGCTTATGGACCCTTTGGTTTGGTTTTGGTTTCAGTGCTGAAGGTTTCGCATGGGTCCTTAGTTATAAGGATTACAGTCATCAGGCTCAGGGATGTATTTTCTCTTCTGCCCTGCCATGAACACAGAAAAAGTGGTGCCAGGGCCCAGAGAGTGCAATAACACTGAATCCACAAAGTGTATCCTCCTCCCATTCCCTGACCCATCCTGGCTACTCTGTGCAAGAGCAGGACAGGATTTACTGGGTGCAAGAAGGGGCTGGATCTGTGAGGCACAGGGGGACGTTCTTCTGAACTTCCCAGCATGAGATTTAACCCTGAACCCAGCAGTGATATAACTCCAGTCTTTACAGCTCTCCATTGTTGGAGGAAGTCAGAGTTATGGTTATAATTAAAAGGCTCCTGACCTTAAAGTCAATGCTGGCAGAACTCGGGTGTGTTTCCAAAGGCTGCTCTCAGGGCCAGCTGTCTGCCATCAGCATGACACCACTCATCCAGCGCTCAGAAGGATTAACCATCAAAAATAATAATAGTAAAAGCTTCTATAGCTTTCATAGGTGCAGTCCCAAGGATGCTGGAGGTGCACAGGGATGCTCAGGAATGGCTTCTGCTCCCATTTACAGCTACGTGGGACTCTTGGGTTGGTTGTTACTATCAGAAGCTGAGAAAAGTCTGCTGAATTTCACTTAAGATTTCTTTAATCTTCATGGTTGCAGCTAATGTGTACTTTTGTCCCTATATAACTCACTGAGAATTTGATTAATGGAAGACATTCTTCACTGCCAGACCATATGAGGGAAACAAAAATTAAGATGTTACCAGTGTACTCATTTCTTGTCTCTATGACAGTGAATACCTGGGCTATACTGAAGCCCAAAGAATGCTTAATTTTCACCTACCTGCCTGAAGACTTGTCTGTACTCTGAAAAGACAGCCCAGAAGAGGGATACAAATTCTCCTTCTGCCTGCTGAAGCCCAGCAATAGTCTTGGCCTCCGGTGAAGAATACAAGCTACAAAGGTTTGCATGTAAACTCCTTTGAAATTACTGGGCTTGAAAGTTCATGAACAGGAATTCAGTTCTTACCTCACTTCATAATTTATGTTACATGAACATAGAGAATTGTGATTCAAAACATATCTTAAACACCGAAAATCAAATAAATGTAACCCAAAAAGGAAAGATCACAGCATTCATCTGGGGCTGAGTCATGTGCCCTTTCCCTTTCCCAGTTGCATTTTTAAGTCACCAACAAAATACTAGGCTGTTCATTAGTCAGATGGCTTCTCTTTTTCTAGGAATGCAATGCAGGAAAATAAGATGTTTCTTCTTTTTCCAAATTACAGAAGAAAAACATGCTGTCTTTATGCAATCTGATTAGTAAAGTTTTGCAAGGCTTCTACTGCTCAGAAAGGGTACTCCCAGCTTTGGCTATACATATATATGTTTTATGTTCATTACCATTTAAACACACAAGTGCAATACGCGTTTCAAAATAAAATGCACCATCAGAGAACAATTTCCTGCCCATTGTGGAGGGTCTGTGAAGATAATGAAATAAACCCACTTGCAATTGTTGTTTTGCAGCAAGTGCTGGTACATTTTTTAAGCTACTGACAAGCCTGTTAAATAACTGGCCATCTTTTAAGCTCAAGCACCCTGGAGTGTAGGAGGCGAATAATTCTCAGGGGGGATTTAACACAGTTATGTAAAATAATCTGAAGCCATCCTGGTTGCTCCAGAAAGATTATAATTAAGCATAGGGTTGTTTTTTAAATGTCTGCTATCATAAGTTGATTCTTCTTTCCAACAAAGCAAAACAAAAGTATTTTTCTCATTTGTCTGAGAAGAGGTTTCTGTTCCTCTCCTGAGGAGGAAGATGATTCGGACATATTGCTGAATGCTCTGCTGTCAGTCTCAGTATTTATGTCACAGGACATCTTAGAATAGTAATTTTTAACATCTGATTAATCTTCCATTCTGTTTGAGCAGAGAAGCACCATCATGCTGAGTTAGATGCAGAAGGGTCTCAGCACTCACTAACTGGTGCCATCCTCTGTGAGGGCTTGCAAGCAAAATCCTGGGGTTGGTGTTCAGCCTTGCCAGTCAGGAGCTTGGCAGCTGCTTAGCTAAAGTTGGGGGAGCAGATTCTTTTCCATAGGAGCCTATGACAAATAGGTTTTACAGCAATCCTCTGGTATCCTAACATGCGCCTAGGATACACACAGAGAGCAACCCATGTACCCTCACATGCTGTGTCCCTGTGCAGGGTGAGGAGGGGACCCCTGGACCAAGCTGTACCTTGTGCATTTTGTTATCTTCTGGTTTAACCCATTTCTCCTGTGTCCCCTCACTATGTGTCTTCTGTCTCCTTGTTCACATTACAAGTTTTTTTCTTTAATATCCTGGATAAAATAGCTTTTGCATTAACCTGGACATGTCATGATTTAAAGAGAAAATCCATCTCCATGCCAGCTGGCTGGGCTGGGAGTTTGGCTATCTGCGCCATTGCATCAGCTGCCACCTGTGCCACCCATCTGAGAAGGAACCCTCAGCTTGTGTTTGATAAGCTCCTAGCCAAGGCCGATAAGCCACTGTGTGCTGACAGTCTCCCACAGCTGCATGGTTTAACCCCAGTGGCCAGAGGGGAGGGAGAATTGTAGAAGTTATTAACTGGTACCCTTTTTTTAAAATGATGCTGTCGTTTTTTTATTACACTATAACTAAAGCAGAACTTCTCACAAATTACTGTGTTTAGGGTGATCTGGATGCCCTGCAATATGTTCACATATTTTCCACTGTTGAATGAAAAAGAGAAAATGAATGTGATACTTGTTGTAGGTGTCTGTCTTGCTTGTGGATGGTCTAGATTTCTGCACAGCTCCTTCTCTGTTACATGGAGCTTTCAGATTTCACTATTGATTAGAGTGGTTGCTTTTCTAATTAAAAGAATTCCCAAGTCTAACTATCGACTTGGACAGTAAACATGTTGGGTTATTAAAGCGAGGAGGCTTTAGTCAGAAAATATCGTACCCTCTCTCACAAAAGAGGTCAGTGTAACTCGAGCAAAAGAGTGTCCTAAAAATCAAAAAACAAGCAAAGGAAATGAGAAAGTAGGAGCCAGGCAAATGCTGCTTATGTAATCACAGCAAAGCAAGTAGGACAGAGGAGAGAGCAGGCGGCCAAGCTCAGCTTTCGCCTGCCTGGGCTTAGGGCAGGCACAGCTGCATGTGTGGCTGGTGATCCTTCTGCAGAAAGGGCTGCAATCACCCAGACAGCCCGTGTGGCTGAACAGAGAGTGGTTGCACTTGCCCAAGGTGAAGGGACAGTGGTGGGAAAGTCTCTTTTTGGGATGACTTTCACAGGGCTTCACGGTACAGCTCCTTGTAGCAGGTCCAAGGGGTTTTGAAAGTACATTTCAACTCCTTCAGTAAAATATTCTTTCTCAGCTCTGGACACACCTCGCAGAAGTATTACCATTTCCAGAAAACAGAATTTCCTGCAATGAGGTTGAAGTCACTGGGCAGCCTCCCATACCTTGCCCAACAAACTGCTATGGCAGGAGAAGCTGCATGCAATGCTCATGCCTCTGAGTCAAAGTCTTTGAAGAAGCCTTTCTCCCTCCACTGTTTCTAGAAACAAGTCAGCACAATTAACTGGGAGTAAGCACTGAGTTCCTTAATAATTCAGTTTGGTTGAGATGAATCCTGCCCTGGGGAGCCTGAATTCCTTGAGGTAATGCATGATTACCCTTGTTGGAAGTTATTCACACCTCTGGGCATAGGTCTTATGTGGTTCTCAGTGTCTTGTGATAGTTACAGGACTTGCAACATTTTATTTGTATACTCACATCCCTCACCTGGAGACATCAAATTCCTCCTTATAAGGGTCAATTGACAGGTATTTGCTGCTGGGCAAACAGAAATATGTGCAGTCAGCAATGATGATTCTAAGACCCAGCCTTGGCACTGGAGGTGTGATTTGTAGCTGGTCTCAGGTGCATGGAGTCCCAACCCTTGATGAACAAACACAGAAGAGAGCAGCAGCCAGGACCCACAGGAGTGTCCCATGTAGGATGGTGATGGAGGCAGTGGTGGATCCAAGCAAGCAATTGGAGAGAAGCAGGATGAGAGGAGATGTTGCTAGGGTGGCTCTGAAGGGTGTCTGAGCTTTTGTGATGCAGCTGCTTCTGATATACTCTTTCACAGTGACAACAGGGCTGCAAACAGTAAGGTTGTAGCAAACACACACCCAGACAGGTAAGAACCACATGTGGTTTTGGTCCTGCTCTTTTCACATCATTAATTGGTCTTTCTTTCCAATTTCCACCTCAAATTTTTCAATTTCCCTATGCCTTTAGGGAGCTTTACCTTACATCAGATGATTTTTTCCACTTTCTTGTATAAATTTTACCCTTGTCTCCAGTCCTGAAGTATTTATAGCTCAATGGCACACATAACCATTTGGCATACAGTAATTTTTCTTTGAATACTTTCCATATCTCTCCTGTGTGCTTTTCCACCCACACGTGTTCCATTGCCTTATCCCAAAGGATGTCTTTATTCCTCCTTTATGCTTCTGGTATCTCTATTGTTTTTTTCATGTCTTTCTTCTTGATGGTTGGGTGTTTTTGCACATCACACAGCTTGAAAAAAAATTCCCTTCAGACTCTTTCATTGAACCAAATCTTACTCATCTGATATGCACACAGACTGAAATTCAATCCTGAGTAAAAGAGCAATCTAGCTGCTTGCAGAGAAGCTATTTTTGAAGAGTTTTTGTGACAAAGGCCTCAGATTGCCCTCCACACAGGGAGTAACTTCTCCCACAAGAGTCCCACTGGTCACAGTACTATTGTGACCTTGAGGGTTGTAATTGTACCTCAATTTTCTTGTTGGCATTTTCTTTCCTACAGTATTTTTACACCAAAGCAGATTTTTTTTTTTCGCTGTTGACAATTTTTTTTCTGATGGGAAAGTGAGTATAATGGTGATTCAAATTGTGCAGTTATTTTTTCCTGTTTTTATTTAGGCCTATATGGTAATACATAGGGAATAGCTGCTATGGCAAGCACGTGGGTGTGAGCTGGTAGAGAATCATGCATCAAAAGACACAGATGGGAAGGCAGGCTCACAGGATTGAAAGAAAAGGCTCTGGACGAGACTTAAGAGTCACAGTTGAATAGTCACAGTGCATTAGTTAGAATGACTACAGTCAGGGACATTAAGTGATATTACTTCTGTTCATACAAGCCTTCCTTTAATTCAAGGAGGATGATGAAACTCTGCAGAGGAACAAGAGTGACAGAGGAATTGGAAAATGCATAAGTTGGTAAAGTGTCCACAGCTTTCACCAACTGTGCTTGCCAAAGAAAAGGCTTAGGGCTGATTTGACTGCAGTCTAGAAAGTGCTAATATTCCCTACAAGGAACATTTCTGAGTAGGGAGTCCTCCTATTTAGCACGTAAAGGCATTATGATTGTCAGTGTGTGGAAGCTGGAGTTCTCAAATCAGTTCCATTTGCACAGATCATTGTGGATCATCAGAGAGCAGCTCCTCCCGTGCAGGGCAGTTCCAAGTACAGACAGACTTTTTAATGTGCTGGTGGCCAGCTCACATGTACTCCAGCCAGGGACAGCTCCTCGGGTGCCTCCACACGGGGACAACGCAAGGTGGCCAGCAGCCACGGGCCACACAAGGGGATCTAATGCTCTGTGTGTGCTCCAGCACCAGCTCAGGGAGGAGTTACTGCAGACATTGTGTGTGCTGATCAGTGCCTAGAGCCCTGATGAGATGGCCAAGGTAGATTTAGCTTATAAGAGCAGTAGTCCGTTTTTGAAGAAATGCTGCAAGAAATATAACACTCTTTGACCTTATTTTTCAAAGATAAAGAGCAGCAAGAGTGAGTTGAAATTTCCTTAGCATTTCTGAAAATCAAGCCATAACTAATTAACCCCTGCATACCATTAGGCTTAATTATTTTTTTCCACTTGATTTACAAGGTGAAAAAAGAAACATTGGACTTCTCAAAAGTTTGTGGTCTTGGAAGAACTTGGAAGATCCTGAATTTTCATCCCATCACTACTTCTTCTCCCTTTCTAGTTGAATGAGCTTTTACCATCTCCAGTGCAACCTGTTGTACAGCATAGACCACATAAGCTACAGGACAAACTCCAGAATACCCCTGACTGCATTCCCATTCAGAGCTGGGATATGCCAGCCAGGAGGACATCCTGCCTTTAATTACACTGAAGAGGTCTTGGTGATTTGGTGTCCTACATCAGTATTAGGAAGCTTGGGCACTGAATTGCTATAAATCAGGAGCTTTGCTGCTCTCACAACAAGCCCAGTGGGAGCCTGACTTTCTCAAAGAGCTTAATTAAAGAGTGCTTATTGTCAGCTCACCCCTGTAGCCCATTAGAGCTCCGCAGAGATTTCTGTTCTCCAACATCATTGTGAAAAGTGGGACAGTCCTTGCTTCTGAGGAAGCTCTGTGTTCATAATCACTTCCTCACATGTCAATACAGTCCTGGTGATCTTATAATCATGTTGCAATAAATGGTGATAGGTGTGAACATGGCATATCTGAATAACTGTTTATGGAGATCCTATTGGCCATACAGTTATTCAACAGTCATAATTTTCCTCCTAGCTAGTACTTTCTCTGGTTGTATCTCAGTGTGCTTGAAAAAGCAAAAGTAATGTGCGACATTTCCAAAAAGCAGCGATTTTCTTCCTTTGGAAGCACATACAACCCTGCCCTCTGAAGGATGCAGTCCCTTGCGATTTACAGAGACAACACAAGTTCCCCTGTCATTAAGGCCCTTCAAAACATTACTTACTTTTGGCTGGAAATCCATGTCATGGTAGAGCTGCGCTGTAGTTACATGAATTATTCAGACTGCAACCTCTGCTGCTTGGTAGAACCAGCTTCAGTTTTTTCTGTGCATAGGGCTAGTGCGCTTGGGTCCCCATCAGTCTCATCTACCTTCAACAGGCTATTTGTGTGTGCTTTATTCTTGAAAAACCAGCTGCTGTCAGACATCAGGGTGCACAGCTGCAGTCAGGGGAAAGGATGAGAAGAGAGGGGTTATGTTACACCACACACAGTGCAAGGCCTCCTGAGGGTCAGGTCCTTCCTGGGCTTGTCCCACTCGCTTCCCAAGCTGCAGCCGTCAGGCACAGTCATCACCACGTGTGTCCCAGGAGTGCTGAGAAGGAGTTTCTAAATTTGATTCAGAGTGGACACTTCCCCCATTGCACAGGCACAAACAGTCACCTCCCCGCATGCTGGACTTGGGCAGTGCTGCAGCCAGGCAATCCAGGAATTGCACAACTTCTGGCTCTGCTGGCTAACCCACATCCCAAAGGAGCTGAGAGGACACATTAATTCAGGTTTGTCCATTCCTAAGTATTATTTCCCAATGCATTTATGGAGCCATCCTACCTCCAAATTCCAGCCTGAAGAGGTCAGAGATATTTGAAGTCTTCAAAAGAAATTTTGGACAGCAAAAAAAAAAAAAGAGGAAATCCCATTGATCTAGATTTTGCAAGTCGTTCTTAGAACTTTCACATCCTTCATGATTGCAGCTATAAATAGATCTAGTATTAATTAAACCCTGGCCAACTAAATGTGGCAATAAGATTAAGGAGCAAAGTGTAGGCTGTTGTCCTGCCAATGGCTATTCCCAGTGCAAAACTGATTTAACAGAGCCATCTAAGAGACAGAAAGCTTTTTTGCAGTGATACCACAAGGAAAAAACTCCTCTTCCTTGTGTTCTTAGTTATTACAGTAGTGTTTCAAACTTGCTGAGTTCTTGTGTCCTTCACTCTGTGCTAAGCAATCCCTAAGTTGTTTTCATTATATTGTGTCATCTTTTCTTCCTGATGTCTGCTTCCCCACCCAGGAAGTGTTTACAGAGTCCTCATGGAGGACAGGAGTTTATCCTAGAGAATAAGTGGCCCTGGGAGGGAAGTTTTGCTGTCAGTAAGTGATATATTGTGATATGTAAAGCTGGCAGCCGCTTGCTTATGGCTCATGTGGAGGTTTGTCCTCAGTCCCTCACCCTGCTGTTTCATCGTGATGTCTTCTGTGCTGATATGGATCTGTGCAAACACAAACTCTTCAACTGCCTTTTGGCACAGGGAAAGCACTGCAAACCCCACCTGCACACCATGCCTTAAATGCCTGCAAAAACAAGTGACTTTCTGGCATGAAGCAAACTCTTTTCCTCCCTGGCACTGCATACAGCTGATGCTGTGCCACAGGCTTCAGGTGCAGGGAGGCAGGTTTGGGAACCAGCTCAGGGGATGGAGCAAGGGAAGTGCAACCCCTGGGCAGGGACACCTGCCCATGGCAAAGGCAGGGCCTGAGCAGGGATGTCCAGAGAGGCAGAATTTCCCCATGCAGCATAATCAGTTTTTCTTAGTGGAACTGGGGAGCAAGTTTGACTCATCAGGCACAGGGAGATGGAGACCCCCAGAGCCCTGGCAAAGGGAAAGGAAATGCAGTTCCAGTCCTCCTGGCGTGAAAATGGTCTGGTTTTGCAAGAGAGTTGGGCTCCTGCCTTTGGAGAAAGAAGTTCCTGAGCTGGGTCTGGTGGAGTATCCCTGGGATGGTGACCAGTGACTGAAGGAGAAAGCAACTTTTGAGCAATGCATGTAGTGAGTGATAAAAATATAATTGCCAGCTCACTTGGGCATCATCATATATTTAGATAAAGAGCCAGCCAAACCAAGCTAGCCCATTTTATCAGGCCAAACCTCACCATATTCTGAAAAGGATGTTGACCTGCTCAGTTTTTAAATGTTCAGTGGTGCTTATTCTCTGCCAGATCATACAGTTAGCACTGCCTGCTCCAATCCATTTTTGTATTAGGTCTAATTATTTTATTCTGTAATGGAATCACCAAGTAACTAGAAAATATGTGTTCTGTTCTGAGTATATGCTATGCTGCCCAGAGAGGTTGTGGAGTCTCCTTCTCTGGTGATATTCAAAACCCTCCTGGATGAGACCCTGTGCAAACTGTTCTGGGTGAATCTGCTTTAGCAGGGGAGTTGGACTCTGTGATCTCCAAAAGTCCCTTCCTCCCCAGCCATTCCATGCTTATGTCAGTTACTCTGCTCTAGTATCCTCTGCACTTTGTCATTTTCATCAGATGAATTTAGGACTCAACTTGTCCTTTTGGAGAAGGACAGGGACAGGCTGCTCAAGGCAGTCTACATTAGACTTCTCAAACTAGGCCAGTTGTGTCCCATATTGAAGGATATTGATTAATTTCGATGGTGCTGGAAATATGTTCCTGCATTAGCAATGATTTGCATACTTTGCAAACTTGTGGTGCCGTAGCAACACCTGGAAGTGTGTGCTTAAGAAAAACCCTCCAGTTGGCACGGTGGTAACAGCAGGCAGCAGAAGTGTGGTCCATGGGAAGCAACGTAAGGAGCTGATGGGCACACACCAATGTCCTGGCAGCACTCTGCATGAGTGTATCTGCTGGTATGAGCCTCAGGGACCTCTCCCTTCCCTCCTTAGGATGGGTCTTCTAAAATCTCCAGAGATCTCTCATGCAATTTTTCACACACTTGCCTACTTCCTCCAAATGAAGCAATCATCCCTCTGAAGTTTTATGTATCACCTTTCACTGAAAATTAGCATCTGATCATTTTCACTGAAAATTCTACCTGAAGAAGTTTCAAACTCCTGGAGTTTAGCTCTCCTTTACCCCCCAAAAAGGGTTAACACTGAAAGCTCTGCTCGATTTATTAACCATCTGTAGGACAGTGGATTGTGAGCAGCCCTGTGCCTAACGAATTGCAGCTGTGCTGATTATCAAAGCAGAAATTAGGATCTAAAAGTTTGTGCACGTAGTACACTGCATGTCATGGTACTTCCTATAAATGCACACTCAAATCTACTCCTTCATCCCTGCTTTAACCAGATTATCTATGAGAGCAAGAAGGATAAAATTTTCCTCTTTATTTACTAAAATAATACTGGCAAGGAAAATGTATTTTGCATATCACTTCTCAGTCTGAAACACTTCTAGGCTAAATATATTCATCTAAGATATGTGCTTTGGGCATCTGTTTTCAAGCTGCATTCTCCCTGCAAGTGGCACCGAAGATGCTGTTCTTTGCCATCATGTGTGCAGCAGAGGTAGATGCAAGCAGAGAATTCTGCCTGAAGATTTCTATTGTCTTTTTGTTCAGTCAGAGGATATAGCTCCATTGACTCCCATTTTAAATTGCATGTAAGATGCAGTCATACACCTGACTTGGTTATACCTTCCAAGCTAATCTTAAAATACAACTCAGGCCCTGCACTCCCAAAAAACAAAATCCAATGCTCCAACATAGAAGGGAGCCTAAGAGAGAGAGTTCCTTCACAGCACTTGGTTATCTCTCCTAGAAGAGATTTGATGGTCACAAGTACTTATTTCCCTTTAAAACTTTGCCCATTATATGATTTATGAGGACACAGAAGGTCCCTTCTATTATCATTCTGAGAGGATTTTAAGAAAATGTGATCAAGTTCTCTCCCTATGAGACTTCATGAAAGAAGAGACACCTCACCCTCTGGGAAGTGTAAGCAATACCATTTTTGTAGTGAAAAATACTGCTTGGTTGTTCAGTCTTATTTTCACAAGTGTCAGGCATATGCAAAGTTCATCTTTACTGGGCCACAGTGCATATTATTCCAAAACACTCTCCAAGGCAAGTCTTTTCAGCTTTAGAGGTCATGTTGAAATGAGCCACTGTGACAAGGCTGAGTCCTACCCAAGCAGTTTTGTTCTGTGAAAAATTCCATGTTTGTTTCTAGCATTTGCATCTGGGCTCTTGTTTGTTAGGTCAAGCAAAATGCTCATTTGCTTACACTCATCTGAATGAGGAAAGGTCACGACACAGAGACATTAAGTCATAGGATCATTGAATCACGGAATAGTTTGGGTTGAAGAAGACTTTTAAAGGTCATCTGGTCCAACCCCCCTGTACTGAGCATGGACATCTCCAACTGGATCAGTTTGCTCAGTGCCCTGCCCAAGCTGACCTTTAATGTTCCTGGGGACAGGGCATCCACCACCTCTCTGGGAAACCTGTCATTGTTTCCCTGCCCTTTCTGTAAAATAATTGTAGTCTAAATCAGCACTTTTCAGTTTAAAGCCCTTATGCCCTGTTCCATCACAACAGGCCCTGCTAAAAGGGCCATCCCTTTGGAGCTGTGAACAGCAGAAAAGCTACAAAAAGGAGGAAATTATTCTTCCAAGGATGACCGATAAGCACTATCTGGGATGCCTCAGCTCTGCCAACCAGCCTCAGGATAAAGAACCTGTCCTGTGAATACCCACATGTCCAGCTGCACAGGATGCAAATGCTTTTGCATCTTATTTCTGTTTACTGTGCAGTGTGTCAATGCTGCAGCCACTGTGGGCAGGGGAGGCTGCACATCAAAACCCTGCTTTGGCCTGGGCAGAGGAAAGCTTGC
This sequence comes from Regulus satrapa, assembly GCA_013396955.1. Lineage (NCBI taxonomy): Eukaryota > Metazoa > Chordata > Aves > Passeriformes > Regulidae > Regulus > Regulus satrapa. The sequence goes on along the minus strand of VWZN01013637.1, from coordinate 273,656 downwards.
ATTGCTCCTGGTAAAGGGGCAGCTTTTGAAGTCCACTCTCTAGGTTGCTTGGTATAGGAAAGACCCAAGTTCAAAAGAATGGGCTCCACCTTCTGGTCCAGAAAAGCAGCCCAACAAAAAGCAAACCGACCATCTTTCATTAATTTCATTAATTTTCTTTAATTAATTGATGGGCAGAAGCCAGTAAACTAGGGTCTCTGGGTCTGGAAATCTGAACAATAAAAAGCAAGCTACTGTCATAGAGAGCACTTCTCCCAGCTCTCTCTCTTCCTCAGCCTATGTCAGCATAAACTTAGACTTATCTGGGTTGGGTCATAGCCAGCTTGCCCTCATTCAAGCCCTGATCCTGCCAAGACAGTAGGTAAGCTGATCAACTGCTCCAGCCAGCTCTAGCAGCCATGCCCTGAAATAGAAACATGCAGCTGAATGTTGGCCATGCACAGGAAGGTCTGCAGGCCTTCATGGAGAGAGGAGGAGATCTCAGAGATCATTTCACTGCTCCCTAGCCCCTGTGTGTGTTGATCAATGAGAGCAAAGCACCTGATGTTCACGGGGACAATGGGTTTTGCCTGTGACTAGCAGGAAATTACAAAGTCAATTGGTTTGGTACCTCGAACTCTAAGTCCTTCTTTTGGAGGAAGCCTGTTGAAAAGTTGAGGTTTGCCCATCTTTACCAGCAGCTGTAACTCTAACCTGTTCTGAGTATGAAGATTAAAAAACCCAAACCCAAAGCCACAGTCTCACAGTCTGTGATGAAAGCTGCTTTTCACAAAGAACTGATCTCCTAGCTCTTAGGGGCTGTGATGAAACCCTGAGGCATGTGATGAGAAGTGCAGGAGCTGCATGAGGCCATGTGCTGCATCTTCCCACTAGGAGGGCAGGAGCTGCAGGCCTGGATGAATCAGGAGAGCTTTTGCTCCAGTCCAGGCACCAGCAGTGAGTCCTGGGCATACACAGGCAGGAAATAAAAAGCTTGGGCTTAACCATGGCTGGGGAAAACTTGTTCCCTCCTAACATAAAGGTCATATTTTTGATCTCTCTCCTTTGGTCCCATCACTGAGGCCCCTGAGCTCTCAGCACCGTGACCAGATGCATTGAGCAGCTGCTGCAGTGCCCATGCAGCACCTCACCTGGAGCACCCAGAAACAGCGGGGTGCTGACACAGCGAGTGCTGGCTGAGGGTTTGGGAAAGGCACATGCAGCAGGAACAGCCTGTTCCTTTCTCACCTTTATAGACCAAAGTCTACTCCGACCCCTAGCATGAAATACTGATTTTTAGTGGAAAAACTCATTGGGGCTTCTTACCACTTGAAATATTTCAACCTGTCTGCAGTTTTTTTTGTACTAGTTCTCATACCTCAACCATTCTTAAGAGGCTTCTTCTGATAAGACTGTTCACAAAAAGCTACACATTTATTTACTGAAGAGAAGACAGGCATAAGGGTTTCTGAGCAGATACAAATTTATTAACAGGCAGAGGCTCTGAGAACAGCTCGTATAACAGCATGACTGACGGACAGGTAACATTTAGTCAGCCACCTGCTTGGGGAGTTGGGATGGAGAGCACTTCACCCAGCACTTTCTGAGGCATGGAGATCACACAGGCTGCTCTGCCAGGATTTATGGGTGCCCAAAAGTACTTTTCCTGTCATCTTTCCTCTTTAGTGCAAAGCTGGGCTGTCCAGGGAATACCAGTTGAAGAAAATCCACAGAGCTGGTAGGCAGCCATTATGCAAAAGTACTCTGCTTGGAGATGGAAAAAAAACCAAGCCTTCAATCTGAACAAAGGCCTGAAGTCACTGTTAATTCTTTGCAAAATTTACCACCCATGCAAGCAGGAAGGGTTAAAGATACCAGTCAGGCAAAACTTTCTTGGCCGTAAAGGCCACCATAATCAACTAAAATATTCAGGTGATTTACATGGTCCTGTTACTCATTCTGGGCTGCAGATGAGCAGTGTTTCCTAAGATGCCTCTAAAGGATATATTGGCTCCTTGCAGTACGTATTGGAGTCCACATCTTAAGAAACAATTTAAAGTAAAATGAAAAAAAAAAAAATTGGAAAGGAAACTATTGCCTCCATATGCGAATGGAAATTAATTTAATTATGAAACATAACTTCTATGCAGCACTGCCAAAAGGGCAAACAACTGAGAACTTAACTAAAAGGAGAAAATTGTCAGTCTTTCAGCACATAACCATTTTGAGCTGAACAGCAATAATTATGAAAATGGGCAGAAGACTGTTTCACTGATGATAAATCTACAACATGTCAAGCAATATTTGAAGATTCATATTTAATTACTGTGACTACGCAAATTAAGCAGTGGAAAAAAGTTGTCAATGCTGTTTTTTAAAGTAGGGAAATAGATCCAAAGCCAAAAGCAACATCGTTAACATCGGTTACTCAAAGAGAGTTTCCCTCTAGGCTAAATCTTGTGATAAAGGAGAGATGCCACTTAATATGCACTTTTGAACGTGTCTGGCAAGGTTAAGAGGTAAATAGCCAGAATTATTACATCTGGTTTGGTAATGGTTTTCTCAGTCACATATTTACTCCAAGCACATTCTTGATGTTCCAGGTTACTTGTAACTCTTGATCACAATTTGTTGTTTTCTCTTCTTTTTCCTCCAGAAATTACTTTAAGGCAAATAACTTTAGAAAACTCCATGCTTCACCATGCACCAGGCATGGCAGGGCTTCAGTGAGTTCTTAGGATAAAGTGCAACCTGGCCACCCACCCTTGCCACCTGGCAAACTGGTGGCATTTCTTTGCTCTGTGTCACCAGCTGAGCCTGCTGGGGAGCAGCAGGGGTTTGGCACGAGGAAGCCCACCTGCCAAAGGGCAGTGCAGGTTTGCAGGGTGCTTGGAGCTGCAGGTTGATGAGGATGAACACAGCAATGACAGACAATGTGTGCTCTGTTTTAATGTGCACAGCTCTGATCAGCAGCAGCAGGCACAACACTTCTGTGTGAACAGGAAAAGATGTTTTCAGAAGCATCTTCTGGAACAAAATGCTACAGGAGCACAGTCCTTGCTCTGCAGTGGTCTGGCTGGCACGGGGAGTGCTCTCCATGCCCAAACTGCCTATGGTGGCCAGCAGTCTTGCAGCCACCCAGGTGAGCCCCAAACCAGGGATCAAGGAGCTCACTGTGGCATGTTGTTGCTGTCTGACCAGAGGGACAGACACACTGGGCTCTCTGAAGTTCTCCCCAGCAGCTGTTCTGCCCTGATGGTGCAGATTTTGGCTGCAGGGTTCATCCCACCTTCTTGCAATGAGAGCCATGCTCCTGTTACTGGCCTGAGTAATGCAAACACCACTCCTGATCCTGCTGTTCTGTGGGAACTCGTATGATTTTTTTTTTTTTTGCACGAATTTCTCATCTGTAAAATAAGCAGGGAAGTTGTTTGTAGAGATTACCTTTGCAAAGTGCTTTCAGATGTACTACTGAAAGTAGTATGTAAGAACCAAGTAGTAAATAATATTAGACACAAGGAAATATGCCATGGGTAAAGTGCAGATTAAGCACTGTGCCTGAAAAACACACACTGAATTGCTCTCAAGGACACAGAATTTTGTAGGATGTATGAATGGGAGCAGTTGCTTTGGAAGATGCTCTGTGTGAAGTGGATTATGTGCCACATTCTGCTGCAGTTGTCATGGCAAGTATTCCTATTTCCCATGGCAACAGAACCATCAACTTTTTATGCAGTAAATAACTGCATAAAAAGCTACATTTAGTGACCAGGGCACAAGTTAATTCTCTTACCAACATCCTTAACTTCAGCCCTCACATGGAGATGAAACATTCCACTGAAAAGCAAGTGTTTCCTTCGACTTGTGACCTTGAGCAAGGTTTCCCCTTCATAGTTTCATTATGATTCACCCACCAGTTGCTGTGCTAGTGACACTATCTGTGCTGGGTATGTGGTACTGTGTGCTGTCTGAATTCACTGAAGATGATGACAGGACAGCAAACCCACAGTGAGTGCTGCTTTTGTAGTGCTCTGTGCAAGTGCTGCCTAATGCAGGTCACTCAAAGTGCTGCCACTGAAACGTCTCCAGAAGAAACAATACACTTTTACAAATTTATTTTTGGAGTCTCTTGCTCGTGTTTTTCCTCAGCTGAAATGGCTTATTCTGCCAACCAGCACCACCAGCAGGGTTAAGGGCAGGCATATGTATTCAGTGAACAAGGGAAGGTTAAGAACTCCGAGAAACTCGATGTCACTATGACAGCAATGATGGTCCAAAAAAGGACAGCAAATTGAAGGGCATTTATTGAAATTAAATTTGTTGTAAGCTAGTATTTCCTGAAAAGTAGTTTCCAGTGCTCTGAGAACCCTCAGGCTCTGTTCTGCAGAACTATATAGTTTGCATACTGTGCTGAATTTAAAAAAAAAAAAAATCAAACCCTAAAAAAAAAATCCCCAAACAAACAGCAAAAACAGACCAAAAACCCAAACAAAAAAACCCCCAAAATCTAAAAAAAACCAGATCCACACCACAAACCTCGACTGGCTGCAATTTCCCCTGCTGAAATATGCATTTCCCCTGCAAATGTGCTGGGAAGGTGCTGCTTGTCTTGCCACACAAGATACTCTCCTGGAATAAGAAGTGAGAGGAGGTTTCTTAATGAGGAGAGAACCAGATACTGTTTCTAAGACAATCAGGGTGCAGTGAAGGTTTGGGATCAGGATAAGTGTGGCAGTACATGACTCTCCTCATGATCACCATCATATCTGGGCCAAGTAAAGAGCCAAGTCCAAAGGCCAAAATGCAATCCATTTTTCACAGGTCTTTCTTCTGCAGAACACTTCCTGAGCTTCATGAAGACATGCCAATTAGATAGCTGCCCTCTCCAATCCCAGTCTCTCAGTCACAAGCCCTGACCAAAACTGACCTTGATATTCTCATTTAGATGAGGAAATTCCAACTGTCTCATATACTCATTTTCATAGACACACACAAAAATGCCATCACTTAGAGCTGCATAAGGAACCTGATTTCCCCAGGTCAGTCAGAGGTTCATTTCCTCTTATTAGGGATGACTTTTTGCAACAGCACTTGTAGACAAAATCTGTCATGTAACACTAGTTTCCAATACCATAATCAATTCACTGATGGTGTTCAGCACCTCCCCTGTGCCCAGAAAAACCATGTGCTTTGCTGTGAGTAGGGGAGTGCAGTAGCATCCCAAAAATCTCTGAATAAATTTTTTTTGCACATTTCTGTATAATTTTGTGGTAAAACAGTGATAAAAATCTCATAGACTTGCAATTTAACTTGCTTTTGTTGAAGCATGAGCAGAGTGGCACAGCTTCAGCAACATGTGAGACTTTCAGTCCATCCTGTTCCCTGGGTAAAATCTGTTGAATATCAGTCCACCTGTATTTTTGCATTCAGGAAGTTATTTAGGAAGTTTCAGTGTTTTTAAAGAAAGGCAGAAGGAAAACAGTGGAAATTACCCAAGAACCCTGTTGACTTCGGTGCAGGGATGAAGGACACACATTTTCTTTTCTGTGTATCCTAAAAGACCATTAAGGGAGGTTTTTGGAGAGCTCTGCCCTGGGGCTTATGCTTCAGGCTCCTGTCCTTTCCAGTATCTGGGTTGTGTTGTCAGTGGTCCCTCAGGACCATCAGGCTGCTTGGTTCTTCTAAAGAACCACTGGCACAGTTTATGCCTAAAAAGCCACGGCTTGACATTTATAATCCAACTGTCAAACTATGTCTGGCCTTTCCATAGCGGTTGTTTGAGGTGAGCGAGTTTGCATCAGGTACATACACAGATATGCACAGATATATTTGTACTGTCAGGGTGTTCAGGGTGGTAGAAGTGTCAGCCCCACTGTCTTCTCCACACAAATGCTCCGTCTGCTTTCTGCTGCATCCTTACCCACCTTAAATAGTCTTGATTTTAATGTTTTCTTGTACTTCCTTTCCCAAGAAAGGGCCACACAGGTCACTTGGTCATGAAAAGGAAGATTTTGCTTTCTTTACAAAGTGAAATCAGCAGTAGCTTCTCTCAGCATCCCATTGCAGGTGGTTGTGCCCAGGGAAGGTTTTCCCACCAGCAAGGCTGCACAGGGGGCAAGTGGGGCCTCTGGAACTGCCTGCAAGTCACAGCCACCCTAATGCCACTTCGTGACCCAGTTACCCAGTTTTGGGAGGAGATTAGGATATAGCTGGGAGCCCTCTGGCCATAGCCCAGTTCAGGCAGAACAGAGGAGGAGGATGACAGGAGATGGGGAGGATGGATGGAGGTAGCTCCTGTACCAACACAACCTTCCCAACAAGCGTGTCCTTTGTCACCCACAGGTACATCCTGGGAGTCTGGTCAGACCCTGGGCTGTAGTAGGAAGTCCAGGTGACAAGGGGAATTTGCCATCTGGCGTGTTTGGCCAGAAGCCCGTTGGGGTTTGCCTTGGAGTCAGCCGTTGCTGCTCTAATCCGATGTTTTGAAAACTACAAGATGGTAATGCTACCTTTGCATGTGCTCCAAGAAAAAGCCCAAGAGGGAAAGTGGAAACCTGCAGTGCAAGGAATATTTGACCTGCACAATTCCTAATGCTGTGCATGGGATCAAATAACTAAGAAGAGACAAGTCCCAGAGAGAAGCTTTAAAGTGTTACCACCTCGTTTGAATAAAGCTCAGCATAAGTATTAATTGGAAATATCCATGTTTATCAATGTGGATTTAATGCGCTAAGTAGTAACCACTATGATTTATTAGGAAGGATGCACTTGCAGATGATGGACAGTAATTCTGCACTGACTTGTCTGTTCTTCCTCCGTGCTTCATCCACAGGCAATACTGCAGCTGCTGCTGCTGCCTGGTGCTCCCTCTGCTCATTTGTCCTCTGCCTCTTGAATTCAGGGAGATTTGTACCTTTAACATAATTATTATTAAGTTTCTATTTTATGTCCCTGTTCAAGAGGCTCATTGGTAGCTGATTATACTAATCAGAGGTAACTTAATCCATATTTAAATGCAGCAGTCTGGAGTTGTCTTCAACACAGTCTCCAGAAGATACGAACTAAGCATCAAAGAAAATTAATTCATAGGTACATTATCCTGTGGGATCAAGCTAAAATGTGGCCAAAGAGCTTTAGCTTGTATGCTCTCATGTAAGGATATGGGCAGGAGTTTGTGCAAGTTTCCCCCCTCCCTTCTTTGAGTTAGGCAGAATAACAGATCACAAGAATACTTATCAGAGAATATTTTACAGCAATTAAGACAGAACACTTTTTTCCTTTACAAAAATAATAATTATTTTTGGAAGTACGATCAGCCACATGAAAAGTATTCTTTAATCTTTTTCTGAGCCAAAAATTTGACTTGGGTACTTCTCAGCTTTTCAGATAAATACAATCATTTATCTGGCCAAGGTATTGCTCCAGCACAAGGCAATACAGGGTCTTAAATACACGCAAAATTTGGGTACTACTGTTGCTTCCATAAGAACCATTCAAAACAATTTTCTAGAAAATAAGCTCCTGGATGATGGAAATGAAAATATTCCAGTTGGTTCTCAAAAACTTAGGTAGATTTTTGTCCTAATGGTGATTATACTCATTCATGTACATAGTCCTTTTAAGCAGTTGCATAAATATTCCAAGTGGCCCTCGAAGATGCTGTGTAGGACAGTGAGTAGCTCATTTCAGCCCACAGGAATGCAAGATCTTATGCTAAGGGGGAAATCCTGTTCACACTGGAGTAAACGTGGTTTTTATTCTGCCTTTATTGGCATTTCTGTTCCTTTTTCTGAATTTAATTGAGAATAGGATTTTACCCATCTCCTCGCATGATTCTGGCTCAAACCTGAATTCTAGATTGGAGTGTTCTTAAAATTAAGTTGAAACTAAAAGAACCCAGAGAATAGAACCATCTCCAGATGGAGAAGGGGTCTGACAGCTTTCCTGAAGCAGACGTGTGCTCTAAGCAAACAGTCCCTGCAGTGCCAGCAGCGCTGCAAGACCTGGAAGCAGCTGTGTCACCTGGCTGTGCTGCTCTTACAGGAGGGCAGCTTTGTCCCTGGCCACAGGGCCCTTCCTTCTCTCACCACAAACACGGGGATGTTTGAGGTGAGGAGAAGGTCATCATGCCACAGAAGGGAGAATGCACTACTTCCCGGAACTTGCAGTGAAACTTCAGACTTCACAAAGATAAGGCTAGATAAGGAATTTCAGGGACAGAGTTCACATGGGTAAACTTTCAGGCAGTATATTTTTATGTTGCAAGTAACTGAGACTAAAATATTCCATAAACTTTCACTGTATTCTTTACATTAAATCAAATAATTAGTTATTCATCTCCCAGCTTTGATTTTGTTAAATAAGCAATACCCCTAATTCAGAGGCAAGAATTTAATCCATAGGAAATTGTGTCCTGGGAGAAGATCAAAGTGAGTCCCGTGGTGTTAAGCACACACCTTACAGCACTTGATCCTGATAAAAAAAAATTAGGTGCATGTTTCAATCAGCCTATCCCTTCTTACTGGTTCCCATGCATTAACCTAAGCCTCTGTCAGAGCCTTTTTGGTGCCAGGATCAAGGACCTGTGGAGATGCCCACACTGGGAGAGCAGGGCTCTGAAAAGGTAGCAAGTAAATGGGTGAGAACCCCAGCAGGCTGTGATGGCAATGCCTCCTCATTCCTCTGCATCTACCAACGCTTACAGGAAGAGATTGAAAGTCTCTTGGGCGACATAAATACGTACGATAAGCGCGTACAGAAAACACAAAGGTGAAATGGCCCTGCTTATCAGGCACAATTAAAATGAATAGAGGATGACTAATAAAGAGGCAGTTTAAAATCTTTACATGACACAGTGTCAAGGCAACAGTGTTGTGCAATAGCACTGACACAATTAACTCTGTGTCCCTGCCTTGGGCAGAGCCGCGGACGGGGCTCCCGCCGCCCTCGCCCGCACCCTCCCATGGCGAGTGTCGGGCGGGCTCTGCCGGTCCAGCTCCGCTCCGCATCCCGGGCCCCGCGGAACCCGCACAGCCACCGCGGACACAAGGCAAGGCTGCTTTCTCCTCTTCGCCGTCTCTGTCCCTCTCTTTCTTTTCCGTTCGCGTGATCCCAAGCCTCTCGGTTACTGCTGTGTGGAAAGGGAATAGCAGCAGCTTGAGTTTCTGGGCGCACTCTGGAGGGAGAGAAGGCTGAGTGCCCGATCCTGAACCGGGGCGGGCTGTTGACTTAGCACTGAGCAATGCAAGCATTTCCTGGGGAGGAATTTTTGCAGCGTGTAATTTAAAAGCTAGTTTGGACAAACCCTTTGCTCGGGATGATAGATGGTGAATGGGAGCGTGATCTTTCAAAATACAAGATATCCTTCTAGTTCTTCGTTTAATTATGTTGCTTCTTAGTGGTGCCTGACAGGCTGCAGGATCTCCCAGTCCACTGGGTGAANAATATATCTATAAACATACACAAGAATATATATAAGGAAAACAAAGATTTTTTTTTTTTTTTTTTCTTTGATGCTCTTATTTTCTGGCCAAAAGCAGCTCTCTCTTGGTTTTATTGCTGCTGGCATGTCTTTGCAATGCAGCACTGTCAGAAACTAACAATATAAACAAATTTGAGGCTATGCCAACCATCGCTGGGCACAGCCCAAACTGCCCAACGCCACAACTTGCTGAACAATGTGTGAATTTTGCAGTGGCAGATATGTCTGTTTCCCTGTTCTTTTTTAACTTTCAGAAAGATCTTAGAGGAAAGTGTGTTATTCTAAATGAGATAATTAAAGTAATTCATATGAAAACTCCTTCAGCAGTTCTGCAGAAGGAGGGGCCCTGTATTTGCCCAGCCTGCTAGCTCTACCTGTCAGGGGCTGCAGGGGAGTTGACTGGAACACCTAAAAACCCTCATGATTTCTGGTCAGCAAATAATGTTTTCTTATGAGGTAAAGTGTTATTTCTGAACAGTTTATTAGAAGGCAGAGTTGATGCTGTTTCCTGTACCTGTCAGGCTTGTGGGGTGGGGGATAGCCGTGGAAGTGTCCCAGCAGTGCCAGCACCCCTCGCCAGCTGCTAGCACAACTCAGGGCAATGGCTGTGGCACTGGTACCTGGAGGGGAAACCTACCTCAGCCTCTTTGGGGCTACATCCTGCCTGCCTGTGCTTCCTACCCATCCCTCTGTGGGTGCTTAATCTTAACGTGCCTCAGTCACAGAGTCTGATATTCTCAGCACTCCTCATCTACTTCCCCAAATGTGTATCTATGTGCCTGTGCCGGAAGGCAGTGATATCCCATTGGTGATGCACTGCAGGCTGCAGAGACACACCTTAACCCAGGTAAAAGTGGAGAGAAACACTGCATGTGATACCTGTTTCTACCTTGCCTGAGCAGGAAGGATTTTTACCACATGAATGAGGGAAGGGTTGCTGTGTTTTACATAATGAGGCTGCATGCCTCAAAAACCCACTGTAAGTGAGAAAGAGAGATTTGCCACTTGTGGCAGGCAGCACAACCAAGTTATTTCCTTGCCTCCAACAGGAAAGTAAATAAGAAATATTAACTGCATGCACAGGTGCCCTTTTACTTGTCCTCATCAATAACAGCTAATGTTCCTCAGGGTTGTTGCTGTAACATCACTTCCCTTTCCTCACTGGCATCAGGCTCATATTAAAAACCTCATAGCAAAGTCTTTTCTCCACTGTCCCATTTGTGGTTCTGCTTTTCTCCCCAGTGCTGTGCATGTGTGAGGATGGGGCTGTGCAGGCTGCCTGTGTGCCTGCCTGCCCCATTCCTCCAGCAGAACAAGGGCTGGGAGAGGAACAGGAATTTTAGCTGAGCAGAGAAAGACAGCGGTGAGGATGCCAGCTGTGGGAAAGGGCTCCTAGGCAGTAACGGGCTCCCAGAGGGAGCAGGTCTCCCAGCATGACATAGGTTAAGGAGCAGCTTTCCAAGAGGAGCTGGAGAGGGGAAAAAAGCACCCCCTAAAAATTAACTTGTTGGTAAGGGAGTGCACTTAGTTTAGGAAGCCGCCTGGAGCAGCCCGGGGCCGGAGTCAGGGACCCAGCGATGTTCTCCCAGGTCGTCCCAGCTGTGGCGTCAGCCACCACTGTGGCTTCCCACCGCAGCGGTGCTCCCCACCCGGCAGTGCCTAAAGGAAAGAGACTTCAGAACGGTCTTAATGCCGCAGCTTTGGTACGGACTCCTCCCAGACACAGCAGGAGCACAAACCAAACCCTGGCGATGAGCAGGACCCCATGGCACGACTGAGCAGCGGTCCCAGCCCGACTGCCCGGCGGGACCCGCTGCTCCTGCCGCCCGCAGCCGCGCACGGCTCGAGTCGCGGGCAGGGCAAAGGAGCTGCCCGCTGTCCTTGGACAGTAGGGTAAATAGTTACATTGGAGAAAGGGAATTTAAAAAAAAAAAAATCAAAACAAAAATCCTAGGAGGAAGGAAGCGGCAAATGTTAAACGGGTGACTCACGGTGCGGGATGACTAATCCCGTCAGGGCACAGCTCGTGCTGCGCAGGGAACCGGTGCCGCGCCTGGCGGGGAGCGCAGAGCGGCTGCGGGGTCCGTCGGGGCAGCCGGGGCCGGGCCCCGCTCCGCTGCGCCGGGCGAGAGCCGCGCACGGAGGGA
>VWZN01013637.1:211009-261941 GCA_013396955.1 Regulus satrapa | reverse complement strand
CCCCCCCCGCGCCCACCGCGCTCTGCCGGCTGTGCCCCCGCGCTGATGCCATGGCACCGCCGGGCAGCGGGACCCCGCGGGAGCGGTAACCCCTGCGCCCGGGGGGGCACCGCGCCGGGGCTGGGCATGGCTCTGAGAGCGGCTTCGGGACGCGCATCTTCCTAGGCGGTACGTACGACCGCGGGGGCCGCGGACCGACCGGGCTGAGGCGTGCGGGAGGGAGCGGGGTCACTCGCAGCCCGCGGGGAGCGGGGGCAGCCCGGCAAAAGCCCCCGCTTCAGGGCCGGTGCGCGGCACTCGCCGCTCCGCCCTACCTACCTTCCAGGACGGTCCCAGGTAAGTTCTGAAAACTGACAGCCGCGAGTCCTCTGATTTTTAAATTTTTTTTCCTTAAAAATTCCGTGTACCGTCAAGACGGACACAGGACGCAGCGCAGGATGTCCGGGGGGCTCTGGCTATAGAGGGCAGGCGGGAAGGGAACCCCGGGACCGGGATGCAGGAGCGCGGCGCATCCCGAGCCTGAGCACCGGCATCCCCGTCCCTCACTGCCCGCGGAACTCGGCACGGAGCTGCTCGGGAACAGCCACGGGCTGAGCGCAGCTGAGGGTTGCGGTGATTCGGGATTGAGGGAAACCGATTTTTCAGGAGACTGAAATGGGTCTGATCGCCCGCTTCTCGATCTGTCTTAAAGTTCGTCGTTCAAATAATGTGTTTGGCGTGGAGAAAAACCTCCAAAATGAGGCTTGCACCTAAAGATAGCATCTACAATCCAGGTTGAGAAGTCATTCTTTCCACCAGGGTTGTTGTGTCATTTGATTTTACAGAATGTTTACGTTTTAAGTGGGGAGTTAAGGCGGCTTTGAAAGTCCTTCACATGTTTCAGCCGTAGATTTGTGAATGATAACTCCACGCCTTGGTCCTTAGTGGCAGAAATTGTGAAGTGATTGCTCTGGGTAGCTCGCACTGGAAGCGCGGGTCGGAGCTGAGCCCTGTGTGATTCATCAGTGAGGTGTCGCACGCGGTTTGGAGAGCTGTAGTCCTTTGTGAAGTGCCACAGTCCCCGAAGGCAGGAGGCAGGTCCCTGCTCGGTGGATTTTGGAGAAATCCGGTACATCAGCCCCTTTCTGAGGACAGAACTGCCACCCAAATGCCAGCTACCCCTGATCCCTGACCGAAGTTGTCTCCTTCAGCAGGGGAGTGGCCCCGGAAATAATGACCCTGAATCAAAGCTGTTAAACTGCCCCATGCCTTACCTGCCTGGGGAGGGTAGGGTTGTTTATTAGCTGAAGTTTATTTTGCTGTGCGCAGTGAAAGCTGTGGTGCTGATTTCACTAAAGGGATGAGACCTTCTGGTGTATTCATGAGAAAATCTTAGGAGTCGCTTCCTTCATTTTTGAGCAGAATGCCGGTGCTCCCCTCTCCTTGTTTTGCTGGATCACTGCTGGCTAATCCCTAGCTCTGGAAATGCAAATTTGGCTTAAAGAGACAGCTAGTTCTTCATGGGTTTGATATGTGGGCTTTACAGTCCTCGCAGACCTAACGGATGTTGTTTGAAGCACTTTCACGAGTACACAGTGTGAAGCCCTGGTACTGAGTGTCTGACAGACGTGGTGTTTTGGTTGGGAATTTGAGTAATTTTTATAAGCTTCCTAGGCTGCAATCCCTCACCATAGTTATTCAGTCAGAAAAATACATTTGGATTTTTGTTTTTTTAGAAACAGTGTGTGTGTGTGTATATATATATATATATATATGTATATATTAGATCATTCTGGTATAATGGGCTAATCAGAGTAAGCCAGTGTGTCAGTGCTGCTCCAGGGAGGACCAGAACAGCAGCATTCGGGACTCTGCAGCTGACTGAGCCCTGACAAACACAGCAGGCACTAATAAGGGCAGGAAGCTCCAGAGAAAGCCAAAAGTTGACATTTGTGTGGAAGGGAGGCATTCCTATCTCTTGGGCTAAACACGTGTACTATTGAATCTTTAGAATTTTTCTGGAAGAGGTAATAGGAAATATGGAAATGGCTTCAGGAGTGGTTGCTTATTGCTCACTTATCTTGATCGTTCCAAGCTGTGGATTACAGTTACTTGATTTAGAGGAAAAAGTAAAATTGTTTTACTGTGAACTGCAAACTTCAGTAAGATATGTGATGGTTCCTGGGTTTTAGCCATTGAGACTATATCTGTATTAAATTATTTTTCTGGTTTAAGACATACACCAAGTACACAAAAATAGCTCATAGTTAACGATTAAAATTAGCAAACGAGTAGTTTATAATTAAAGTCTCATGATGGAGGAAGTGGCATTACATTGCAGAGATACTGATGTCAAATCCAACTTCTGCTCATTAGTAATATCAAAATATTGGTCTTTACAGTTCGGAGCCAAGGCTTGTCAATGCACAGAAGTTGCTTTGTTTTGTCCTAAATTACTCAACCTCCCAAGATTCGCATGTAATGGTACAAAGGTTTTAATGCAAACTTGATCATTCTTTCAAGACTGGAGAAATAAGCTATGTGCCTATCTGTATCAGAACAACTGAATTCAGGCTTGTACTGGAACAGTTACAGATCCTGGTGAAATAATATGACTTTAAACAGAACAGTAAAACTTACAAAACCCAAAATAGTATGAACCAATGTTTTCTGGTATTACTGAAATGATAGACCTCTCTGTCACTTTGGCTACAAATCTGTCAGAAAAGTCAGGCAGGTGCAATAACTGTGTTTATTTGTTAGGACCTTCCTTCGAGTGAGCCCTGGCTCTGAGGGGCCGTGCTCTGCTCAGAGTGCTGCTGCAGGAGCAGCTGTGTGCCCACCAGTAAGGCCCTGGTGATGGGCTCACCTGGCTGTAGCTCCACCACCTCTGTCCCATGCTCAGCCCAGGCTGAGCCCATTCTGTTTATTTGCCTTGTTTCGCTGCTACTTTGGTGTGGCCAGAAGCGCGTGGCCTATACGCCCTGTGGCCCATAAGCTGAAGGAGCAATGCCCTGTAGGAAAGTCCGGCGTGACTCTATTTATTGTTACTTCTGTCTCATTTAAACCCAGATTTAAGGGAGGCTGAGGGAGTGGCAGGTCCTGACAAGGGCTCTGTGCACAGCTGGGCTTGGTGGCTGCACATCTGCCCAGCCTCAGCATCACTGGATTTAGTCAAACCGCAAAGGTGTGTGCAAGCAATGAGAGACTTTGACCTACTTCATATTCTGTTATTGTCTTTGGCCTTGTCTACATGGGGAAATTACACCAATTTCATTTAAGTCTGTTTTTAAAGTGATTTGATTAACCTGATGTGACCTTGTGTAAGGACATTCTTATTTGGTTCAAATGAGCTTATTTGGCTTCAACCAAAACCTGCACTTAGTCAATTTGCACAGAACTGAAATTAGACATGCCTAAGCTGGAAGGGGAACTGATGTCTCTAAATAATGACACAACTTTCTCATGAAAGCAGAACCTTCTGTAGAATCTGGAACAGAGTGTAATTACTGACAAATCTGCAGGCAAGTGAAAGCTATTCATAGAAAAGGTTTCAAAAAACCCAGGGAAAACAGGCAAAACTTAAATATCTTGGTGAGACAAATGAAGGGGTGCAAATAATCCCAGTCCTGGAATACTGAAAGCAGTGGCACAAGGCTTGCATAGCTTTCAGCAAAGCTTTCCCATGGCTCCTCAGATGCAGAAGAGGGCAAGCATTTGTGTCCTTTACAGGGAGTCCCTAGAGAGTCGGAAAATAAAAAAGCAATGCAGGAAATGTTAGGCCAGCTGGTTTGAACACTACAGTACCCAGCATCTCATAATGTATTTTATAGGAAAGAATAATTAGACATGGAAATAATGAGGAAGCAGGCTAAATGACAAGATTTTATCGAAGATGGATTGTGCTAGACCAATCTAACATCTTTTTCGTATAACATTTAGGTGGGGTACTGTAGGAATGTCATTTATCTAAAGCCAAGCATGTCCCACAGATGCTATGGCTTAAAATGAAGATGGTGGTTCAAGACAAGAACCGAAAGGTGAAAAAGAACCTGGCTAAAGAAAAGATACAACCATTGCATGCAAATAAAATTATCTGAATGGAAAGAGGCATTCAGAGAAAGTCATCAGGATGGAGGGAGATTGGTGGTGTTGCTCCCTTGGGACCTGGTTTAGGCCTGTGGAATAGATCAGCTGTGACCTGTGTGCAGGGTCTGGGTGTGTGCCCAGGAGCTGTGTGGGATGACAAAACTTGGGAGGTATTGTCAGTACAGAGTAGGACGAGATTATCACGTGAAAGGAATTTAGATGACTTTGTTGATTGGGAGTGATAGACATAAAATGGTATTTAATAGTGCTGAGTGCAAAGTCAAGTGAAGTTGTAAGCATGGAGACCAGTAACGAGAATTTCCAGTGTGAAATAAGGAGCTCATCAGTTGTCCATGACAGAAGGGAGAGATGTGGCTGCTCAGAAGATACCTGGGAGCAAGCATTGAGATACAGCTGGGAAGGGGACCACTGACATACTTGGATACCAAAGGAAAATAATATGAGGAATTCAGAGAAATGTGATGACTATCATTGTATAAATCATCATACAGGGTATCTATATAAGAACTCCACGTTGTTTTTGGAGTGGTTTACTGACCTTTTGCATGGTTCTGGACACCCCTGTCAAGAAAACTTTGAATTACAGTGGTAGGAGGGTTGTAGATGTGGTTACACAAACAGACCATCTGTTGTACAAACAGAGGTTAAAGAACATAATTTATTTAGCTCTGGCCAGGTGAACCAATGAAGGGACAGGCTGCTTTACACACTATTTTCACTATATAGCAAGAGGTCAGAAAAAAATAAGCTAAAAGATAGCATCTGCACTAGGACAAATTTTCTAAATTGGTCATGAATAAATTTGGGTGGGGAATTAGAAGAAAGCTTGTAGCTACCCAAGGATTGAAGTTGCATAAGAGTCTTTCAATTAGGGTAGTTTTGAGATAGATCTTGATAATCTTATGAAAGAGATTATACAATTAAATTAGAGCGTTCCCAGACATAGGAAATTACATTTGCAGAGTTAGTTCTTTGGTCTGCAGTGTAGTCATATTTTTAATGTATGCTTGAAAGAAGAATGTATCTTGTTTGTTTACACTTTTAACCCCATGTTAAAAGTGTATCAAGTGTATCAAGTCTTCTGCTTTTTTTTTTGGGAGATGAGGCAAGAAATAATTGTCTCTATTGCTGCAGGTTTGAATCTTTTTTCTCCCCCGAGTTCCTCTCAAGCACTAAACATTGAAAATTGTTTTCTGAGACTGGAGGGCTGAGTTGGCTTTCCCTTTTAACCTGATGCTCCTAAAATAAGTTGGAAACCTGGACTTAATGTCAGCTCTGCTCTGCTGCTGATTAGAGCAAAATTCTCTAAATCATGCTGGATAAAATCTGGAAGAAAGAAGTGACTGCTGACCATTGGTGATGAATTGGTAACACTAAAACCACAGTTGTTGTTAGGGTAAAGTTGAATGTATGATGTCCATCTTATCGCAAGAAAGAGAGAAGGAAGTAGATAAAACAAGACAGAAATGAAGGAGGCAAGGAAGAAGGAAAACAGCTCAACTTAGCCTGTAGCAGAGATCGCCTACCTGCCTATCTGCCTGTAAAGGGAAATTGAAATCTTGAAAAACGTCAGCGCCGATGAGGGTAACACCGAGATGGTAGAAGAGGAAGTGTGTTAACCAAACTCCATGGAGCTGTTGAAATGCATTAAATCATCTGACTGACTTGTATTCTTAGGCAAACACAATTATACAATTGATTAATTTGTCGACGTTCCTTTGGTGCATAACGCTATGGTAACCGAGAGACTCGCTAAACATTGCCGCGGAGAATGCTGCAAAACATCTTTCTTTGGGAGAGAGGGAGGGAGGCAAAGCAAGATCTTGGAGCTCTGACTTTGGAGGACTGATGCACACACACAAACACTCACACAAACACACACAGCGGTGCAGCTGGAATTGGGCTCCTGTTGCAGTGGGAGGTGAGCATCGGGCAGTTTGCAGGCCACGCACATGTGATCAGAGAGGTGACCCTGCCTACCAACTGCCTTCAACACATTTTCTACCTGATCTTTGCAGAGCTGACAGACTGGAACAACTATACCACCCTCCTGTTGGATCACTGTCTCCTGGTGTCCCAAGCAGGCAGGGACAGCAAAGGATTTGGTCTTCCCTGCACCACTCTCCCATGGCATGGAGGGCTCTTCCACCTTTCATCAGCTTCTGGGACCTCGGTTCTTCAGGGCTGCTCTGCAGGGGCCCGTTGTGTGAAATACAAATGTGTTTTCAGAGTTTTACACCGAGTTCCCAGGTTTTGGGTGGCTGCTGTGTAGTACCTGCACTTGTATCTGCACTGTTCTTTGTGCTCTGGCTCTGGGCGGAGGCTTCACCCATCTTTATCCAGTGGCACCTGCACTGGACCTCTGTCTGCCCATGATTGTGGAATATTCTGAGTTGGAAGGATCACCAAGGTGCTCCCCCTCACCTAAAAAGTAAACGTGAGCTGCTTTGTTGAGTGTCAGTTATAGGCAGATTGATTAACTGATTGACTAATAGATAAATGCAGAGATATTTGTAGGTGTGTTTATTCTTGTTTACAAACTGCCCAAGCCTAGGCAAGATTTTCAAGTATGTAGCAATGGCAGGCATCATATCCACAAACATGCTAATCTTCTCTCTTGCTTCATCTGTTCAGCCCACAAACACACACATACACACATGCTTAAAAGAAATTAATAAGGTTTGTTGATTCTCTTCTGGGCTGAGTCTGCCTTAATCTTGGTTTAATGCACAGCTCAGTGCAGTGCATTGCTTCCAGACAATAAAGCTGTGATCATAAACGGCATACCTAGTAAACCATTTTTTCAAGTAATTAATAAGCAATAGATGAGCTGCTAAGAGCTCCCACTGCAGATAGGTATTTTGTATAGACGTGACAGCATTATAGGAAGATTTTCAAGCCAATGCAGAGGTTTTATCTGAAGGGGATGAGATAAACCCCTGGCCCTGATGAAGACAAAGGTTGAACTTCCACCAGTTTCTTTGTGGAGACCTCTCCCAAAGTATCAGCTGAAGAGAAACATGGATGTCCCTAGGAGACAGTCCTTGGGTTTTGGCTGTTCAAAGCTTTGCTGCACAAATTACAAATAGATGTTTATGTATGGAGGAGGATGCTGTGTGTTTGGTCCACTGTTGGCTTGTCACAGCAAAGGCAGCAATTAGGGAACCTCTAATAGCTGGGGAGGGTTACACCCCTTGCTGAGGAAGTTTGACCATAAACCTGTTTGGCCTGTCTCTGAGTGCAATTTACACTGGCTCAATTTACAGTAACTTTAAAACATTCACTCTGATCAAACTGCTTCCAATCAAATTTTATTAAGTGATGTATTAAGCCTGTGTGTTAAATGAGTCACATGAGACAAAAAGGTGGGACTTGGGTTGACTCCGCTACTGATGTATATATTAAAGATGAGTATTAATAGTTTGCCTTTCCTCTTGAATAATTGCAATGGCTTCCTTTTGGGGCAGGCTTTCTGTGGAAACGGCACAGCAGGAAGTATTAATAAAACAAACTCTTTGTGCTAATCTTAACACCTACGTTTTCTGTTTAATTTTGCTTATGCAGAGGGCTGAGCTTTCTCATTAGTGGAGACAATGTGTCAACATAGGAAAAGTGAGTTACTGTATTTTCTTTCCGTCATAAACTCTGGGGTTAGCCTCCCACACGGCAGCAGTGATGTGGAGCTGTGTAATTGCACGGGGAGCTCACGCTGGCCCTTGAGTGCCAGTCCTGGGGCAGAATTCTTATTGCTCATTCTGCTGCAGCGTGGACCTCTGAGAAAGCCCTTTCTTATCTGAGCCAACTTTGCATCTCATGGGACTTGGCCTTTCAGCAGCCAGACCTCCTGGTGTCTATGTCTCACTGGGACTGGAGCTGAAGACCATTATTTGGGGCAGTTTGTACGACTCAGGAAGCCTTGCTGAAGGTTATTTTGCATGGGAAAGTTGTCTGCAATTCTGTTTTTTCAACTTTCTGGAAATAATTCAGAGTATGGAAGGAGAGGCTCCCAGAAGAAGGATCTTAGAAGGAAAGTGTATATGATTCTGCAATAGTCCTGGTGTATTGTCTGGAGAGAGAAAAGATCCATTGCCTAAAATTAGAGAAGAATAATTGCAAAAAAATGGACTAAAATTGCCACTAAGCCTTTTGTAAAATCTGAAACAAAGCTGAGTCAGAACTTTGTTTTATCCAGGGCACAGGTCTTGCATCTGAAGCTGAATTCCTTATATTTGAGATATTCATAGTTAAAAGGGCAAGGAGTGTTCAGATGGAGTCTGAAGTGTTCCAGTGATGACTATTGTAACTATAGCAGAATTTCTGTTTTCACTTGAGGGATGAAAAAAAGACTAATGTCAACTAAAACAACTTTTGTGTTTTGAAGTTTTTGAAGGAAAGCATGTGAATATTAATATATGATCCAGCTGAGATAGCATCTTCCTTTAAAATTGTCATTAGAGATTATGTATTACATTAACAAACATTAATTTAGTTGTACTTTAGGTAAAATTTTATAAATATAAATCATTAACTTATTTCAAAAGTTGCAGTGCTGAGGAAATGTTTTGGGGGTTTTCTAGTACAGTCTGGTTTGAATTGTTTGAATAAGAAGAGATATTGGTGAATAAATCAGATAATGAGCTGCTTCACATAGAAGGCATAATGCCTGTTTATGATGTATACAAGTTCTAAGAGAGATGAATTGCCAGTTTAATCTTCTTTGGATTGTGTTTGAAATCTACTTTAGCAGCATTTCTGACTGTTTCAGAGATTACTCTTCAGACACTTACACAGACTTCATTTCTATTTGAATTACAGCTCTACAAGGTCATTTGCAGGCAAATGTTCATTTATTTTGCTTGGTTTTTAGTCCCTTGACCTTGAGGTAAAACTTTATAAGTTACCAAAAGTTTTCTTCTGACCTAGTTGCTCTTGTCAGAACTCGGGGAGCCCCGTTACCACCCTTACCAGGAGAGGTAATAGAGACCAACTCTTGCCATTGGAATCTTTGGCACCATGTGGCTGAGCTTTGCAGTTGACGTGAGAGGGGTGAAGATTTCTCCCCTTTCTCTTGCAGAAATAAGGAGCATATTGAGATAAATACTTCTTTTTCCTACTTTCTTTTCTAAGTTCTTTTGATAAATTTCCTGTGGAAAAGAGGATTGCTGGCAGAATTAGATTAACTAAATGTTAGATTTCTCTTTCTAATAGAGGGTTGGCATTGACTCTTTACCCATGAAGCAGCTTTTATTTGAGAAAAAATTTGGAATTATTTTTTGTCTTTCCTGACGTGAACATCATGCTTTTTGAGGGTATAATGTCAATCAGCTTTATTAGCAGCTGATTTTTCTCACAACCTTGCAACATTTGCAGCAGCTTCCATCAAAGTGCCCCGATGGGGAAACATTGGTGAAAGGATGGCACGCTATGCTGCAGTGTGGTGGGGCAGGATTGCTGCTCTGCATAAAAGAAGCAAGCATCTGGGAGATATTAAAAACTTCTGACAGGGGTAGGAAGATAATTCTCAAGATAATTCTGCATCGAGCTCTACTCTATCTTCTGTCTCTTGCCAGGCTTCCCAAGCCTTCGGTCACAAGGTTAGAGAAAGCTGTGGGCTGATTGTGTCATCCTTGAAGTGCAGATGCAGCAGAGCTTCCCCACTGCAGTAAACCACCACCAGGCCCAGAGTCTGTCATCACCCTCTTATTGAGGATGACGGTTTCTAACACATTAACATTCATATCAAGTCTAGATAGGGATCAGCAGAGGCTTAAATCATTGTCAGGAACAGATGTGAGATACCTAATCAGTTATTTCCTAAGGAAAATGAGTTTGATTGCATGAATAGTTGTAAATATTTCATTCAGCAGTTCAGCTACTACAGCAATGGTAAACAAGCTTCTGAGGCTGAAGAGAAGCATTTTGTGGCACTGTACTTGATTTCTTATTCATTTTTACTTCAGTGTAGAAGAAATAAGTTTAGGTACTTTGGATTACATTTTGTGACAGCACTGATCGTAACCAGGGGCTCGCTTTGAAGATAGCCAGAGAGAATAATTGAAAGGTTTGGGTTGGAAGGGACCTTAAAGATCATCTAATTCTAGCCCCTCTGCCATGGGCAGGAACATTTTCCACCAGACCAGGTTGCTCAGGGCCACACCCAACCTGGCCTTGAACAGGGATGGGTATGCACAGCCTCTCTGGGCAAAGTGTGCCAGGACCTCACCACCCTCACAGTGAAGGATTTCCTTCTAACATGTAATCTAAATCTAATATAATTTAGTTTAAAACCACTCCCCCTTGTCCTATACATATCTACCTAGATAAAAAGTATCTCTTGTTCACTTTTAATAGCTCCTTTAGCCTTCGAATGCCACAATGGGCTCCCCAGAGCCATCTCTTCTCCAGGCTGGAGAACTCCAGCTCTCTCAGCCTGTCTCCATAGCAGAGGTGCCCCAGCCTTCTCATCCTTTTTGTGGCCCTTCTCTGGGCTTCCTGCAGCATTTTCCACATCTTCCTTGTGCTGAAGAGCCCAGAGCTGGATGCAGAACTGCAGGTGGGCTCTCACGAGGGCAGAGTGGAGGGGGAGAAGCACAATCCTTACTTCCCTAACCCAGATACACATGGCCAGCTCAGTCCTGGTTTGCAGGGCACAACGCTTGTCCTCAGGATGAGCACAAAGCTCAGTGGGGATCCTGCCCCTGGGAGGTGTTCATAGCACCAGAGTGAAATGTGGCTTTGAGAGGAAGATGAGAGCCTGAGCACCCATCCTCTGCCTCGGCTCTGCGCTGCCCAGGTGCTGTCAGGCTGTGGTGGTGAGCACAGCCCTTGTGTGGTGGCTGAGCCAGGATTAGGTGCCCTGTGCCCCTTTGGGCAGTGGCTGCCTCATATCTCTGCTGGCTCTTTGAAGTACTTCCTCTACGTAAGCAATAATTCAGGACAAGGCTTTAATTTCTTATTTACTTTGCACTTCTCACTTGTTAAAACTGAATTAAATTGGAAGAAACTTCAACATTAAATCAGGGTGGGTGTAATACCAGTTTCAAAGTAGATAAGAGTTTCACTACTGATCTCTTGCAGAAAGGCTGCTGAGAGGAAGGAAAGGAAGGAGGAGGAAGTTAGCTTTTCTCTCTGCCTAATTGAATGTTTTCCCTGTTTGAGTTTCAGTTAAACTGCTATGTAGTTTGCTTGTGATTTTTAGCAGATGTGCACGTAAGCAGTGCACTAGGGAAGGAGGATGGAAGTACAGATGATGTTTACCTCTCAATTTCCATGTGGTGTGGAATTCTGAGGAAGCTAGGACTGCCAGCTAAAGGTCATAGACATTTTAATTTCTCATGCTGACTTCATGCTGCTGTGTAGATGTTTGTCAGGAATTTTGCTGGCCTTGGTGGTATTCCATAGTCAGATTATCACAGAAATAAGCTCCATGTGGTTTTTATGCATGTACATTACAGTATAATTCCTTTCATTGGCTGATTTTAATGTGGATTTTTCTCAGCCAGCCTAATTTTGTTCTGTTAAATATGGTAACAGACATTATTAGTACATAGTTATACAATTTAAGGTGCTTTAGTCAGGAAAGCCCTAGGTAAAAAAACCTCATGTTTACCCTAATTCTGGAAAACACAAATATATCCTGCTGTTTTCACCCAAGAATTAAACAGATGGTTAAAAATAAAGACATGCACCAGTGGATCTGGCTGAATGAAGGGCCAAGCTCTAAAGGCTATTTTGACTCTGTCCCAGGTGAAATATGCAGCCTTTTCAGCTGGGCTAGTCTCTTATTTGAAAACCAGGGGGTAGAGGTGTGGAATATTTGGATCCACCACCTGTCAGTCTCATTCATGCAGCCAGGATTGCTCAGCAGGATGGCAGTGCCCACTGCTACTGCCATTAACTTACTAGAGCAGAGATATCCCTGGGGAGAGAGGGACCCACGTATTTCATTTAGTGGTCATACTGGAGTGTTGGTTTTGACTGATATTAGGAGGATTCTTAGTACTGGACTATTGCAGATGTGAAATAAATCATATTTTAAAATGTCCTGTGTGCTTGCACAATTGTAATAACCCATAGACTGAATTTAGGTGTCCAGAAAAACACATATGTCCTTAATATCAAGGATGCCCATCCTTGAGGAACGTGACCAATTCCCTGTCCTGCATCTTTCCTCCACCCTGAGGTGGGGATTTTGTGAGAAATCTCCTTGTCTGTGCTGCAGGGTGGGACAAGGCACCTAAGTGCACCTGCACTCTGCAGCAGTGGTCAAAGGCCAGAGAGCCTTTGAGGGCATGGCAGTAGAAATGTTGCTGTTTGATCTGTTCCCTTTCCCCTAACCTCTGTGTTTAATAAAACCTTTTTTTACATTAACATTATCTGGGAGGGACACATCTTTTCTGGTCTTCAATAGTTTAAAAAAAACCCAAACCAAATAAGAAAAGTCCAAGAAGATCCCCAAAGTGAATTGGACATTCAGCCATGCTGAGTCATATTTTGTTATTATGACTGATTATCCAGCCAGCCATACAAATAAAGTGTAAGGGGAAAAAAGGATGTGTGTGAATAGCTTATCTCCGACAGAATGAGGCCTTGGGTCTTTGTGCATAATATGTGTAACAATAATGACCTAGTATGAAAGTGTTCCAGTGACTGACATATTTGCAGTCTAAAAAAGATAAGAAAAAGTAATGAAAAAGAGAACTGTGGATGTTTATCTTCTCCTTTCTTCTTCCTGAAGGAAAGTTTTACTTTCTCATTATATTTCTAGTGCATATCCGTGGTACCATGCTGGATGATTAATATGATTGCAGTTAATTGTTTAAATATTCCTTTATTCCTGAAGCTTTCAAAACAAATAACCATCTTTTGAGGAGCTATTTGAGCAGTGATGTGGGCAAGATAGTGCAAACGAGAATATTGGATGTGAAGTTAAAAGTGCCTCAGAGAAGAGAAAGAGAAGCGTGCGGGGGTGTTTTTAAAAAAGGAGAAAATCCCCCAGTTATATTATTACCAAGATCAGTTCTATCATTAGCAATACCAGCATAAGCAGCAGCAATTCTTCTTGAAAAAAAGTTGTAAACTTCAATTGTTCATCCTTGGTGTACCGGTGAAGGAATTACAGTTGGGCCAAGATCTTTTCTGTTGCATAAATCTTTTAGTGTCACTTTAATGCAAATACTACAAATGACTACAACTTTGTCCAAAATACATTTGCTGACTATATTTATCATCTGTCTTCCTCTTAGTAAACAAGAATAGACATCTGTGGAGAAGGTCTGGTAGCCACAGAAAATATTTTGCATCACAGCCTCTAAGTGGTGCCATTCTGAGCTATTCTCAGCTCAAAGAGCCATTCTCTGGGGCAGCTGAAACACAGAAAGGATATTTGGTGTTAGTGCCCCTTTGCGACCGTATTGTATATTTGTAATGCAAGGAGTAAAACAGTGGGTGGAAAAGTGCCACTTCAAGACACCTGCGAGTGATTCTGGAAATTGCCAGTAATGTAGCGTGTTTTCTCACAGTAGTGCTCAAGTCTAGCCCTTAATCATGCACTTGAAGCAAGTGGGCTCAGACCTTATGAAAGGTGTTTTCTTACTCAGCTTTAAGGCACAGGCCAAGAAATAGCTTGATCGGATTAGCCGAGTTTGAATAGGAACAGCAGCAAATGGAATCAAATGGG
The DNA here is from genome assembly GCA_013396955.1 of Regulus satrapa. Taxonomy (NCBI): domain Eukaryota; kingdom Metazoa; phylum Chordata; class Aves; order Passeriformes; family Regulidae; genus Regulus; species Regulus satrapa. The sequence continues at coordinate 248,173 of VWZN01013637.1, read as the reverse complement.
TGTGAGTGGTGCTGCTGTGCTCTCTATCAGAAAAATATCTGCCAGCTGCCATTGCGGGGAGTAATCCTGCAAGATGCTGACACCTCCTGTCCTCATTGCCCCAGGGAACTGGACCAGGGCACTTCAGGCGTGCAGCTCCCATTACTCACCTTAGCTGAACGATGTTTTTTCTCTGAAATCCTACTTTTCCCTGTTATATAAAGGCTGGCTCTTTTCTCCCTCCTCCTTCTTGAAAGGCTCTTCATGCTTACAGGGGCTGAGTGCATTGCTGGTTATTCTCAGCTGCGAGATTACAGAGATGGCAGTAGTCAGGTCAGTGGGGCATGAACGTGGCTCAGCTGGAGAGCAGATGTGAGCAGATCATTTAAGGAAAGCAGCTGAAATTCTGGGAGCCAAATGAGGATAAGACAAATTTTTAAATCTAAGGGCTTTGTTTAAATGCCTTTTGACTTAGGCACAGATTATACCTGGAATGCTCCAATTTAACACACCAAGGGTAAGGAGAGTAAGGAAGTTTCTTATGCTTAAACTTGAATGCATGAAGCCAAAGATGTAAAATGAGGTCAGTTAGCTCAGCTGCAGTGAATCCTTTGATATTCATTTAATGGATAAGTAGATATAACTCTGAGCTTGCAGGGAAGACTCTGAATTTTAACTACTAAAGCTCTTTATAATTTTCTCACAGGTCTTTTACATAAACTGGACATTGGGGAGCCTTTCTTTAAAGAGAGGGTGGTCAAAAACTGAAATAGGCTTCCTAGAGAGGTGGTCAATTCCCAAACCTGAGAGTATTTAGGAGGCATTTGGACAACACCCATAATACCACAATTTAACTTTTGGTCAGCCCTGAAGTGGTCAGGCAGATGGACTGGCTGTTCACTGTAGGTCCCTTCCAACTGAAATATTCTGGTTTATTCTGTTGTTCTGAGCAGTTAAACTGTACAGACAGGTAATGCTGTTCCACTTTTGCTGCAATATCACACAGATCTCCTCAGCTTGTTCCCTCTTCTTTTCTGCCTCTGAACCAGAGGTGAGAGGTGGTGTGGCTCTGGGAGATCCATTGTTTTTGCAGTGTTTGGTTTGAGATACTGGTCAAAATGGAAAAGCTGAGCTCTGGATAAGGAACTGAATTCTTCTCTGGTATAGGGAGTCTGGTTCAGACCTATCTCTAATCCTTTTGTCATAGTATTTCCTTTTATTGAATAGCTTCCTTATGTATTGAGTTCCAGAAATTCCAGGTTGGTGATACACATGGGAAACAGATTGCAACAGAGAGCAGATTTAATTACTGAGGTCTAGAATTACTGAGGTAGAACATTTTTTCATCATGTTGTTTGAAAAGGGAGAAGAATTGTTCGTTTTTTATTTATAGGAAAAAGTTTGAGATCAAATGACTCTGAGCTGCCCTTTCATTGGTCATTCAGTGATCACTTGAGGAAAAAAGAATGAACTGGGTTTCCCCCCCCCTTCTTCGTTTGAAAATCAGGTCTTACCAGTGCTGCATGTTCAAGGGAGTTCTAAGACCATAGTCTTAGATGCTTCAGGAAGCTTATTTTAGGAGGGAGGACTTGACTGAATGCCAATAGACAGAGCTAATCATCAGGACATCTGGATTCACTTCTTAACTCTGCTGCATGACCTTGGGTCAATGATTTAGGTCAAGTTTTTCCAAAATGTTCAGTATTTGTAGGTGCTTATGCTGGATTTGAACATTTCTGGAAATTAGGCTGTAGCTGCATTCACTGTTTCGAGTTCAGCTTCCCAAAACTGGGACACTTTTGAAAAGGAGACAAAAGTAAAATGTGTGCCCCTGTTTCCTCATTTGTACAACAACGATGTTTGTAGAGGGTGCTGAGACTTGCTGAGGTAAAAGCTTTAGACAGGAGAAAGGATGGCTGAAAAGTAGACATTGTTCAGTAGAAATCCAAGGATGCTGAACAAGGACCAAACTTCCAGGGATTCACCGGCCGAAGGGCTCCCCACACTGTCTAGAGGACCAAGCAGATCTAAGGAAGTGCAGGAATGACAGGGCCAAAGGTTGCTGGCTGTCTGCAGACTGACTGTGCAGCATCCAGCCCATCCAGCTGCCTTCCCACCTGTTCCCACCAGCAGCAGAGGAGCAGCTGAGCTGCCTTTCTTGGAAGGGGGATCCAGAGACACAGGATTGAGCTGAGTCAGGGTGATGCAGGTGTAGCAAGTTATGTGCTTCTCACAGGCTCTGACTGGTGTCACATACACTCAGTCTGAGCATGCCAGAGAGCAGCAGACCTGTTGTGCAGGTGTGAAGCACTTCTGCTAAATATCTGTTTAGATAGGAGAGGAGTCCTGGTGGTATCAAGCTCCTTTTCTCTCCTGCTGGACTTTTTCTGCTTTCATAGGTGGTGAGTACATCACTTCCATGGCTGCATCCTGACTCGTGTCAACTGTGGCTGCTATCAGGCTTTAAAATTAGCCGAAGCACATTTATAGAGCGATGGCCAGGGAGTAATGCTTGTAGACAGAAGACACTTTTCAAAGAAAATCCTCCAGTCCACAAATAGCTCCTACCATCTGCTGGTCCTGCAGACTGGGAGGAGATGCATCGTGAAGCCAAGTCATACACAGTGCTTTTGCCCCACTGGAGCAGAGCACTTCTGCACTGTGCTCCTGAAACCACCTAGGACCCACTTCTGACCCAGCTGAAGGCCCCTTCTTTTGCTGTACAGAGCAAGCAGCCCCTCAGGCCTTGCATTTTATTTTTGCAATTGAGTTCAACCTTCAGCACAAGCAAACACAAAGCACAAGTGCTCATCTCCTTATCTGTACCATCCTTGAGCATCCGAAACATGCTTTATATAAAAGACGGAGAAAGGCAAAGAAGAAACAAAGCAAATAAATGTATTGTTGGAGAAGAAAAAGAGACAGGCTGAGGACGTGAACACTACTATTGCCTCTTTAAATGAACTGGTAGTTTCTGGGGGTGTTCTCTTACTCAGAAAAGTAGAGGAGAAGTTATTTAGTTTAATTAGATCACTGATTTTCTTTGCTGTCTAATGATTACATTTATTCTGTGCACACGGAGAGCTCAAAGCATAAAAGTATGCAGTTTAATGACACGTAGACTTTATGTATCTCTCTGCTTAGGATGAGTTTCACCCATAGTAAATAGAAGAGGAATTACATGAGGGTTTTCAGGGTGATGCCTCCAAACAGGCAGCTTTGACATGTTTGTCCTCATACCTACCTTGTTGCCAAAACAAAATCCAAAACCAGAAAAGGACCCGATGAGCTCACTTAACGTCACCGATGCAGTTGATGTGAGCTGTATCCTCTTGGTGGGAGTAATGCACAGCACCTCCCAGGGAGGTTTGTGATCCCTGCTCCCTGCTCCAACTGGCATCCCTGAAAATGGAGCAGGAGGGGTCTGGGTGCCCAGCACCTTTCGCAGGTAGTGCTGCTGAAGGCAACACTGCCGGCAGAGCAGAGTGCTGGTTTCTTTTAAAACTGTCCTTTGCTGCTTGGCTCTGATGGTGTTAAAACTCTGCTGAATGAAAGTCTGAAATGAGCCAGAATTTCAACTCCTGGTTTATGATCAGATGATGTTCAAATTTTTTAAGCTGGAGAATCAATAGCTTTGGGAGGAATTTTTTTATAGCTTGTTAAGTCACTATTTTCATTGCTGAAGTGTATTGGGTTAACCTTCCCACACCCCCCACTCCTTTGTGATTTGCCAGAGGAGTATGATAGGAAGTGACCTGAGGCAGGAGTAAGGCCTCTCTGCTCACCTCCCTTCCCTTGAACCCAGCAGCAATGGTTACTTAACTCCCAACATCAGGAGGTGAGCACTGCAGGACTCATCCTGAATGTCACCACTGCTTTCCTGCGTAGAAATTGCTCTTGGTATTTTTTTGCAAATTGCTCTGAACTAAAGTATGTGTTTAGGCACTCACCCCCACACACATGCATTTGCATCATTTGGATCAGCCAGAAACAGCTTTAAAGAGCTGGAAGTTTTGAAGAACATTCTGTTCAAATGACTTTTGACCATTCACTTCCAATATTCCTGCCTTCTCTTTAGCTCTATGTATCTTTCCTGGAAGTAGTCCCCTGGAAACACACAATCACTGCTGCTGATGGATTGACTGTGAGCAGCTACCTTTGCTCTCATCCTACATGAGGGAAAGCCATGTTATTATTTGAGAATTATTTGGCTCTTTGTTTGAGAGTCAGGTATGGTAAAGAATTGTTTATAGGCTGGATATCATCATTTCATACGACTACACACATTTATTTACCTTTCCTGTAGTAACTGAATGGCAACGAATGAATACAGGTATTCACCCTAGACTACAGAAGAAATATTATTTGCATATGCATTCTTATTCTACCCTGCTTGTGTCAAAAGTAATTTTGTATTTCTTAGGGTTGTGAATCAGCATTCTGCTTTTTGCCATGTTTTGGGAATTTTGAGGGGCCATTAGACAAATTGGTAGAATTAATTAGATGCATGTTCTTCTTGTTACAGAAACCCTAGAGACATTTTGAATAATATTCTACAGTGTTGTATCTTTACCCTGCAAGGTTCAGCAATTTGCTAGAACAGAGAAAACTTGGCCAGCTATTTTCACCAGGATCTGACAAAAATCCTAGAGAACAAAATGTTCCAGTAATCATCTCTTCTTTTCAAGTATCTGTTAGTTTTTAATCCTTTTCTGTCTTTCTTTTTTCAGAAGCACCATTTATTGGTTAAAAAAACCCAAAACAACAACAAACAAAAACCAACCAAACAAAACCAAACCAAACAAACAAAACCAACCAAACAAAACCAAACCAAACAGCATCACTGTTCATGCCTGTATCTTTCACTTCACTTTTGTGCTCAATCACAGTGTTCTGTTACAGCTTTTTTTAATGGTGTAATTGTTTTGTATAATCCATTTTCTTTGGACACTTTTTAGCTTCTGTCTGAAGCTGTTACTGCTATAATGAATATAGTCATAAATTTGTCACAGGTAACAAGCTAAATTAGGAGCTCAGTAAACCAGAGGAGAGTATGCTGTAGATAAGTAAGTGCATCGAGAGGCAAGAGTTACAATAGTAGCCAAAAAAAATCCCCTTTTGGCAGGTTAACAAAGGGGAAACACAAAACATTTGGTTCCCTCCTCCCTGACCACCATCACCCATATTCTTGCACACGGAGATGCTGTGTGAAAATACAGGCACAGTCATCTACCCCTGAGAGTTCCAGAGTGTGCTGCTGCTGGGGACGGGTGGGCTGTGCTGGAGCACTGCCCTCGGGCACCCTGTGCATGGAGAGTGGAGTTCCTGTAAAGCTGGGAGCTGCAGTGACCTGAGGGAGATCCCAGCCCATCCATAGAGGCTCTAAAACTGGGACTGGGAGCTGTCAGGCAGGGCAGGACCCAGTGCTCCTGCAACTGGGCATTGGTGTCACAGGAGGCAAAAGCCACCAGCATGATTCCTCAGTGTCCCTAAAGAGGACATGTGTGCCTCAGACCTGGGCCAGACAAGTTCCCACAGTAAAGTGGTTGGTGATTGCCAAAACTGAGATCATTGTACATTTTTTCCCTTCTGGGAAGAGGAAAGTGAAGAATGTGGAGAAGAAAAAGCAATGGAAGATGAAGTCAGGTGATATAAGAAACAAAAAAATTGAGAGAAACCATGTTCAAGAGAGATCCAATTCTCTGAATTGTCACCCAATGGATGTTAAGTATGGGGGATAAGTGAGGGAAGAGCAGAAAAGAGTACAGAACAACAGAAGGCAAGGCATGTCAAGGAAAGGAGAGGGTGAAATAGAGGCAGAAAAAATTAAGCAAGCAGATCAAATAACACAGATATGCAACTCCTTTGCCACACCTGGTTTGGTCTTTGCATTTCTGTGTGATGCCTTCATGCTGGGCTGTGACGCAGTAGGGGTGAGGCCGTGCCCTGTGAGGTGCTCTAGCAGATGGGAATGCCAGAGCTGTGCTGAGCTGCTGCTCTTGCCTCTCACTGTGACACTGGGGCAAACATCTGTCCCTGGGTGACAGGAGGAAGGCTGGGAGCACAGGCTGAGTGGCGCAGCCCTGGCAGCGGGGCCAGGACTTCAGGGCTGCTGGGCATCAGCAGAGATGCTGATCCTTCCTGTGCTAAGCAGACACAGGGATTCCGCCACCCTGTTGGGTTTTTCATATGCCATTTACATTAGCATCTTCTATTTGAACCAGTAGCACTTTACTGAAGGGGTAAATTCTGCCTTTTAAAAAGAAAATTGGCACTTTTGCTGCCACAAAACCACAGTCATGCCCTCCTGTTGCCTCAAGAATAATGAAATATTGGCATACTGGCATATAAATCGTATTGCTGGAAAATGCGTTATCTCTCTTATTTGTGACTGCATCATGCCACAGAGTGCTGCATCTTGTAATTGAGGGCTCTCTGATGAATTCATTGCATGCAAAGTCTGTGGAAATTATTAGCACAGCACATTTCCATAATTAAAATGTTTCCTACGGTATAGATTTGAAGACTCCCTAACTGCTGTTAGGGAGTTAGACTCCCTTACTTTATTGCAAAATTCTATGAAAACTTAAATACAAGCGGGACAAAGTTTTTAGGCATAGAGAATGTTTTTCATTAGGCCAGTTGTTATAGCTGGGAAAAGCAATCAAATCATCTGGGTTCAGGGACGCTTTTAGGCGATGGATGAAAGCTTTATTCATTAGGAATCACAAAGAGATGGGCAGCATCTCTCATAGAAATAGCTTTGCCTTGCCACAAGTGACATAACCAAATAATTAAAATTGAACCTATAATGAAACGTTCATAGGAACTGTTTGTTTCAGGACACAAGTCTGACTGTTCCATTAAGAATTATCCAAAGGTTATGTTAATATTTTGATGGTTTGCAGCCAGTCAATAAACAAACATTTTCTTTACTCACAGGTTTGCAGTTTTAGATAGCTCCTGAACTCAGATAGTTCTGCAAACCAGAAAATTCCCTGTCATTCTCTCTTTAGTAAAAAATTTACCAGAATCTAGCAGACAGCATGGAATAATGCTTTAACTATTAGTTGTTGTCTGCAAAGTCCATTTGTCTTGTTAAGGTTGTCATTTGGCTACATTACCCTTTCCGTAACCCTGGAAACGACTTCAAATACTGTGATATTTGAAAAGTACCCTTAAAATGCTATGAGTGGTTTTTGAGGCTCCCTGTACAAAGGAAGAAAAAAATAATTTCCCTTTGCAGAGGTCATTAAGCAGTGATGGATGTGCCTCTCTCTGTGAGAAAGCTGATCCTCACCTGTTGTAGGTGGGATGAGAAACTATGCCAGCAGCACTGACAAGTTTCTTCTTTACCTGCCCACAGGGTTCAGGAATCCCTCTCTCAAAGTGTTACAGAAGGGGATTTTCAGGAGGCAATAAATAAATTTTGATCCCTCTGGTTAATGCAGTTAAGGTCAAAGAGATTCTATCTGGATCTATTTAAAATACTCTTAACCTGCAGACATACTGCTGTCGGTAGTGCTAAGTGCCTTAACTGGGTGAGGAGTATATACAACCCTTATGAAACTATTCTTAAGTATTCCAGTTACTATATTTAGCTCTGTCTTATAACAAGACAAAAAGCACTTAGCTAAATGCAGTCCTGAAGTGCTTAATCCAGTTAAGATTATTTTGTCCTTAGGTGTCTTCTACTAAGACTTTTTCTAGCTCACCGTCCTGCTGCATCATGCAAAAAGCTGCTCTGTGTGGTTGGGCCTGTGAATTCTTTTATGGGCATTTATTCTGTGAGCTCCTCCAAGTCTGGTGCTGGCTGAGGGCATTGATCACCTTCATCAGGAAGCCTCCTCATTCCTCTGCCCCTGGCAGCTCACATCTGCTGTACTGCAGCAGAGTGATAGCTCCTCCTGAAGACTGGAAAACCCAGGTTTCATTTCCCAGTTTGGGCTCAGTGAGCATTAGCTGTCACTCTCTTGGTGACCAAACACCTTCCCTCAACTTGCTGCTATTCCAGCTGGGTGGGAGGCCAACCATTCTAGTGAGGCAGAAAACCCACCAGGCTTCCTGGGAGCCTTCAGTTGTTAGAGAACCTGTGGGCAAAGTTTCCATAAAATACACTTTCTATAAAATTATGCTTTGCACTCCAAGCTTGGGAAAAATCCTTTTCTTTGGCTGATTTTTTCCATGGGCATGTCTGCATATAAAGAACGTTCCCTGAAAATTTTTTATAGATCTTTCTGTGTATCCACAAGCATTTTTTATAATTTAACCGTTGCTTTATGAAGACTTTATACCTGTGTATCCCTGAACTTCTCCCCAGTCACCGAATCTTCTGATGGGGTCATTCTTCTAGGGAAGAAACAACTGTGTGATTTTGATAGAACACACTGAGGGATGAGCAGCAGTGGTGAGAGCCTCAGCTCCATAGGATAACAAATAAGAACACAAACTCCTTTTGAACTGTAATAAAAGCATCACTTGACCAGGGTATCACTGCTGTGAGAGCAGAGACAGCAGATCCACTGAGCTTAGGCTTGCTACCCAGTTGTTGTTTCCAGCTGCAGCTTCACGGGGGGGGTGTCAGGAGTTAGATGGTATTTTCCCTAGATTCTGTGTGTCCCATCTGGAGCAAGTATGAAGGTTTTGAGTCCATTCAGGTTTTGAGTCCATTCACAAGTGGGTGGCTGTGGCTTGTGCTGATTTTTGCTCATCATGTTTGTCTTGAAGGAGGTTTTGGATGTAAGATTTCATAGATGAGGTACAGGACATACTTCTGGTTTTCACAGCACACCAGGTAAACTGCTGTACTTTGGAAGGACTCCAGTTGGTCTTCAGTGGCTGCAAGCTAGTAGAGCCATCCTGCCACCCTGCTGGGTCACACAGCTTTTGGGATGTGAGAGGGCACGTTGGCCTTCCCAGGCTGCTTTTGTGGCACCAAGTGGTGTCCGCAGAGCCAGGAGCCCGAGAACTGGGTTCGGCTCCCATTGCTGGAGGGTTTGCTGAAGTTTCAGCAGTCATACTTGAGCATGTTTTTAATTGGTGGTGGTAGACCTTTCTCAGCTTGAAGTGATTGCAGCTGTCTAGGCTGTGTTGCCTGCAACTGTGTTTTAACTGGACTTGCTTTTCCTTCCAGGATTAATTTTTCTCCGTCTCTATTTACATGGTGATAAGAAGTGCTAATCCCACTCTGTCAGTCTGGACTGATGAATCTGAGGAATAGAACAGGTAATTTCTAATTTGGCTTGTAGCTTTTGGTGATGGATGGTGAGAACCACTCCCTCTCTATGGAGTGCATTCATAACAAAACAATTCATACCGTTTCTTCTTCCCAGGTCATCTGCAGGGAGGGAGATCCTTGCCCTGGAGCAGGGAAGGAGATTAAAATTTTGTAGCTGTCATTGTGAGCAGCATCTTTGACTCCCTGACAGTTGTGGGTGGTTCTGTTTTGTGATATTTTTATAGCTATTAAGTTGTTTGAGTTTGGAGTAGTCTCTAAACAGAGAAAATCTTTTGGTTATGCCTATTGAAAAATGCCCCTTTAGTTCTGGGCAGCATGGGGTGTTTCGCAGGGAAAGTGCTCACTGGAGATGGAGGCAGGTTGGTTCTCATGGTGGGCATGGGTACAATTTCCTCTTTGGAGGTGTCTGAAGGGGTGCAGTCCAGCAGAGCTGACCTGGGCAACATGCTGTGGACTTACAGCAGCTGCCTCACCTGCACCTCCCTGGCTCTCTGTGCCTCAGACTCAGCCCATCTGAGTCACAGAAAGCAAGTCACCAGTGAAGAAGTTACCCTTGTGTTGAATTTTCTATCATTTAATGAGGCTTGAGAAGACTCTGTCCTTTCCAACTGGAAATTGTTGCCAACTGTTCTTCACTGGTTAGTGCCAGGTGAGGATATTTTAAGTTGAAGCCTTGGTTTTGAATCCCAGGACACAGCTCAGATGATGTGGGAGAAGTCCACCAGTGCAAGCAGTTGCATGGGCTGCAGGATGCTCTGGGTGAGCCTGCCTATTATACCATCCCTTAGATATCCTCATAATATGCTGCTGTTGCCTAATACTCATTATTTGGGGGATTAGCACAGGTTTTTTTCTTTCTCCTGTGCCTTTCCACTGGAAAAGAAATCTCAGATATGTTTCAAGCAGGGCAGGCAGTGATTGAAATCAACCAGCAACCTATCTGATTTCCCAGAACAGGACCAGCTGTGATGCTGCCTGGTGCAGACACCAGGTCAGATTTCTTGATTTTTTTGCTCTTGGCATTTGCCAGGAAGATGCTGATTCCTGTGCAGAGATGGTGCTTCAGCAGCATTCCCTGTCCTGGCTCAGGGGGCAGGACAAAGGCTGAGGGGCTGCTGGCTTTTAGATTTTTCCCTTCAAAGTCTTGTTGTTGCAGCTGGATGTTTGGGTGTGTAGCAGCAGTCTCACCTCTCACGTCTCAGTAGCTGCCTGAACAAGCAAGGAAAGACATACCAAGAGTGGAATTTGGAAAAGGAAAAATTGAAACATCCAGGAGGTCTTTAAGTACAAACCACTATGCTCCATGTTTTGACATTCTTAGCAAGATCAGGGAATGTGTCTCAGTAAGTACTTCTGTCTTTTCCTTGCAGAGCCCTGTGTTGTGTAAACGAACTGATGGATGAAGATGAGAAGGACAGGGCAAAGAGGTATGACAGGATGCATTCCTGGAGGAGAATTGTAAATGTTGTGTTGTCCAGTGCTTGACAATGAACTTGACCTCACTGATGTCAGAGGCAAAGCTCCCACGCAGTTTACAGTCTGTGTATAGCTGACCACAGACAGAATAATTTAAGTCACCCTTCGGGCTTCTCAGAGTTTGGCCATCCCTACAATGGTTTATCTGGCTGAGTAGTCCTTAAATAACACTGCTGTGCCCTCAGCATCTCATGCTATCCCATTATCTTGAAGCAGGATTCCTGACCTGTGCTTTTCTTGGCATCAAGCTGTACTGCCCACCTGGGGTGGAGTTCCCTCAGCAGTCCTGCTTTAGCATAGGTCTGAGTTAGTCTCCTGTCAGAGAAGTTCTATTTAGTCATTATACATGAGTGCCAAAACAGAGATGGCTGTGAACATGAATGCTGGATATGAGAACACCCAAATGCCAACCTGAATATGAATGGAAATGCTTTCTGCATACCACCCTCAGTCTAGATCACAGGAAGTATGTATCATCATGAATGCACTTGTAAAGAAGATTAATTACTACTGGAAGAGGTTGTATGAAAAGTGTTATCTCAGATATGAGTATTGGAAAGAACACTTTGGAAGAAAATGGATGGATTTGCTTTCTCCTTTCTTGTTTTTAGTGGAGGGGGAAAGCCTAGTAAATATTCTTAATTTGTGAACTGAAAACTAGTTGTATTTCTGCAGCCAGACTTAACATTCCCACTTTCCTATATCACAGCAGTAGATTTCAAGACCACATAGAAGATTTTATTTTGCAGTTCAGTTCCCTCTGCACAGTGCTGTCACTTGATAAGCTCCTTTTGCAAGTGCAAATCAGAGAAATCCTTCACATTTTGACGTTTATGTGTGTGTGTACTAATTGCAAAACAAAAGTTCATAAAAATTAAGTGAGAAAAACATGAACATGCATGGACATATTTTCTCTTACTGGAGGAATTTCTCCCATAACACCTTCACTATCACTGCTTTTGAAAGAGTGGGAACTGCTGCTGAGAAGTACGTAAGGATATGGTCTTTCCCAAATGAACCCAAATATGTCTTACCTCCCAGTGTTCCTTGCTGCTGGTGAGTTCAGTCTTGCTACAAGGCTCTAAGCACCAGCAAAATCTTTGTGTGCAAGCCCAATTTGAAACAAATAAACATTCCCAGCAGAGTTCAGATTCTTGCATTTGAAGTGTTTTGCTGGGGCAGGGTCATCACCTCACCCTGGTTTGTGCTGTAGATCCTTCTTTCTGTTAGTGGCATTTCTGTTTTTGTCGCCCAGGGCATCACGCAACAAATCTGAGAAGAAGAGGAGAGACCAGTTCAATGTCCTCATCAAAGAGCTTTGCACGATGCTGCAGGGCCACGGGCACCCTCTCAAGATGGACAAGTCCACAATACTGCAGAGGACCATCGACTTCCTACAGAAACAGAAAGGTACTGGAGGGTGCTGGCTCTACCACCTGCCCAGCAGCCAGTTTCCACTAAGAAAATGCAAACTGTTCTTCCCAAGAATGCCAGCCACCTGGAGAGGACAGGAGCCAAAGTGAGGGGCAGAGTAAGGCACAGCGGTTGGCCTCAGGAGATGGGCTAGAGCTGAACACATTGCTGACCAGTTAAACATAGACAGAATTGGAAAGATGCAGAGCTCTTTGCTTTCTATTGTGGATGTGTCATTATCCTCGCTGGCCTCCACATCCCCAGGCCTGCTTTTGCACTCTCAGACAGGACAGGAGGAGGGAAAAGCTGAGGAACAGCACCCATTACAAAAGTCAGGGGAGAAGGAATTCTGTGCCTTCTTCCCAGGACTCTTGGATTAGGAGATGATAAACTTGTCCTGCTGCCTGAACACTCACAAGAGCAGCTTGTGAAACAGCTCCAGAATTGAAAGAAGCAGCTCTAGAATTGCAGACAGCCTTTTGCTCGCAGAGATGCTCTACTACTCTAAAATTAGTCCATTGATCTTAATTTTTTAAGGTTATCTTCAAGCCACCTAAAATGTCTCCATTTCCCTTTCTTGATTTCTAATGCATCTGTATCATGATGGCATGGAAAATGATTGTTGCATGCAAGAAGGCTTTGTGTGAAGAATGATATGAGGATGATTCCTCTAACAGCCTCTTTAAAGAAATCTAGTGTTACTTGAAAATGAGAAAAAAATCAAAGTGGCATGAGTCATGTTGCTTTTTTGATATTTTCTCTTTAAGAAATCACAGCACAGACAGAAGCCTGTCAGATTAGACAAGACTGGAAGCCTTCATTTCTTAGCAACGAGGAGTTCACCCAGTTGATGTTAGAGGTAAGAAGAAATTAAATAGATTAGTGAGAAATAATTAGTTCAGTGGAGTAGTTCAGGGATATACAGTTCTTTTTCACCTGTAGGTCCCAATGTTAATGATTTCTACTCTGCTGGCACATACAATACAAACCTGATGGAGACCAGTGTTGTACTAAATGCTTTGCAGAGACAGAAATAAAAATAAGATTTTTTTTTTCCCCTTAAAGATAAATGGCTTTTCGTTTGGGAATCAAGATTGATTTGGCCCAGATGTGGCCTGATGAGAGAGGAAAAAGAGAATTTCCTTTTCTCAGAAGTGCCACTAGAGCTGGCAGTTTCAGGAAAAACTTGAAAGGACCTGAAAAAAGCAGAGCAGTCTCTTCCTCCCACATCCCATTAGCCAGGCAGCACAGCCTGTGCAGCTGCTGGCTGAGCGCTGCTGTCCTCCTGATGGGAGTGCTGCCTCTTCTGCTTGAATTGCCTTTAAGTGCATTCAGGAAAAAACCTCTTATACTCCCACCTCTAAAATGCTTTGCCCATCTAGAAACATCCCCCAAGTCTACATTTCTTCCCTCTTAAAGAATGTGGCTCTGGGTTTGGGCTGCATGCTCCTCTGGCAGGGACATCTCCTACCCTGCGTGGGCAGCTGCTGCTCTTTGCCCCACCAAAATAAGGGTGTATGCTGGGCTGAGCTGGGAGGTGCTGCTGTGTCTTAGTTATTCCTTTTCATTAGGATGTCATGACTCACCTCTCTGGAAAAGTCTGTTCATTCTTTCTGGGAATCTCTCTTGCCAAACAAGCTAGCTTGTTCCAGCTGAATCAAAACAAATTCCCCCCTTAGATTGGAAGTGGTGGGGGAGAGCAAGCCCTGTAATCACTGCTGGCTTCTGGACTCTGGTAGGCCATTGGACAGTTTGCTTAAAACCAGTGGGTTCTTCCCAGAGAGGACTCAGTTTGAGCAAAGGCAGAGTCTGGCACTGAAGGGGGGGGAGATGGTGAATGCTGCATCTTTGGCTCCCTGTAGCTGAGCTGCAGAGCAGCCTAACAGTGTCTTTAGAAGAGCTGGCTTTGTGCACAGTGCTGACCAGCTATTAAACCTCCCAGATCTTGATGTTAGAGAAGAATAAGAACAGACACTGCGTAAATGGTACAAGGAGATGTTGTGAAGAATAGGGAGAACACAACATCCAAGGAGAAAAGCACAGGCAGTGGCTTAAAAGGGACAGAGAGCTTTAACTCTGGGACAGAAACCACTGCAAATGAGAGGGAAAAAAAACCAAGCCTTAAAATTGTTTTGTCACTAGCCTTATAGATCAGTGCAAAATTTAAGCAAAATAAATCAGGCTTTAGATCTTCTTCATATTGTACATAAACTGCTAAAAATACATAATTTTATAATTTTTCTGTGTCTGCTTATCCATCCATCTATCCATCCACAGTGTTGGATTTGCCACGATGTTATCTGACATCTTTTTACGCACTGAGTTTGTTAACTGTTGTGTAATTCAGAGCACATAATGAAGTGACTGAAGTCAGCAGGATTGTGTGGGTGTTGAAATTCTAAGCATCACTGTCTCACTTCATGTTAAATAAATACTCACTGGGTGAAAAATACAAGTCTATTTAATAATAATGAGAATGAGAAAAGAAGAATATAAAAAGAATGTTGAATTAGACAGCATGTGTAATTTTTATTTTTCCACATTGAATTGTCATTTCTTTGATTAATTTCTGCTAGGTTTAAGCCGTTAGAAACATCACTAATTAATAATTTAGTCTAAAATATTTTAAGTTTTTCCCTTGCATAATTGCATTTTGGTTTTTTTCTTTTTTTTTTTTCCCTGCCTATTAACTTTAGGCACTAGATGGCTTTCTCATTGCTCTTACCACTGATGGGATTATTATTTATGTATCTGATAGTGTTTCGTCTCTGCTAGGACACTTACCGGTAAGTTCTGACCATGCAATGCATGGAAGGATCATTCCCCTCCTTCATGCAAATCAGTCAGTGCGGGGCTGAGGATTGGTTTTGTCCAACCAAAGAGGCAGCTGTGGGTGGGAGGTCAACCAACAAACTCTCGTGGAGTTTCTCAAGTTCCTGTGAAGAACAGATTCTCTCCCAATGTCTATGAGTTAGCTTTAAAAAACCCCATCTACGCAAATCACTGTACTCATCACTTGGCCATACACCTAAAGGTCTGGGAGGTGTTTGACCCACCAGGTTGATGGAAAATCTTATGGTTCTGAAATCCATGCTAAAGCTCTTCTTGAATAATGTAAATATTATTTCAGAACTGCATCTGTGCTCTTTGAATGACATTGGGTTTTTCTACTTTGAGCCCATAGTCTTTAGTAACAAATGTGTGGCCTCACATTTCTGGGAGAACTTCTAGAACCCAGTTAGTTGTTGGATGCAGAAATTTCAGCTTGGCCCCTCAAAAACATTTTTCTCGTTATCTGGTGAGGGCAAATTCCAGCATGCAGTTACCTGAATACCATGTGTGCAAAGAACAAATTAGCGCTGACATTTTGGTAGAACCCTTTTAGTCAGGATGTGTGGGTTGATGAGCACTGAATCACTTGCAGGTCAAGTTCATTTTGCCAGATGTTCAGCCTAGAAGACAAATGGAGGATGTAGGGAGGAGCTCTCCTTCTTTTATGTTGCGCTTTCAAAGAAAAATGTTGCACTTCTCATCATATTATATTCCTGTGGTAGTGGGGTTTTTTGTCTGGCCTATATCAGTCTGAACTGAAGGGCAACTTCTGGGACTCATTCAGCCTTCTGCAAATAGATAGCAGTCCTGGGGTAAGATAGTCTAAGGGTTATATTCTGCCCTAGGTCCAGCTGCAGATTGACTGGGCTTCCTTATCTTAGGCATCTGTGCCAGAGTGGCAGCATCTGTGCTCTGCTGAGGGGTGAAAAGGCATGTGGTTGTGTCAGGATGTACTGCTGAACATGACAAAGCATTCTTTTGTATCAGTCAGATTTGGTGGACCAAAATATATTAAACTTTCTGCCTGAGGGGGAGCAGAGCGAGGTGTACAAGCTCCTTTCTCCACATGTGCTCATGACAGATCCTGTTGCAGCTGATTTTCTAAATGGTAAGCTCTGCTCTTGTCTGTCGGTCAAAAAAGTTTGCCAAAGGTAAACAGTTCCTGGGGAAGTCTACCCAGAGCTCTCCAGCTGTTGAATGCTCTTGCCTGCCACTTCTGTTTTTTGTGGGTTTTAGTGCATCACATCTCTAATGTTCCTGTGTGCTCCCAGTACTTGCTCTTTGATTAGGACAGTTTTTGTTTTGCCATCTGCTTTGTCCCTTGAATGGTAGATGCTTTTCCCCAGGTGGAATGCTAGACCAAGTCTGAGTAAGGAGTGAGGGCTCAAGAGAAAAAAAATTTGGGGAAATCCCAAACGGTTTTGGCAGAGCCATAGAGTTATTCCTTAGGAAGCTTGCATGTCTCAGGACACAAGAGAAGCCCCAATGTAACTTAAGCTACAGCCTTTCTATCTAACAGTCCATCTGATCTGTACTGCTGGCTGCTGTCCCATGTCCCTTTCCCTCAGAAAATGTCCCCACGACTAGAGCAGGCAGCAGCATCTTCCCAGCACCTGTGTTTCATTAAGCCTGTGCTGAGCCCTCACCCCTTTCCCAGTGGGTTTGGCAAGGCCACCGAGCAGCACTGGACTGCCCTCCCTGCTACCCCAGAAGCATCAGTGGGAGCTGAGCAGCCTGATGATTCTCTGAGCAGCCATTGTGATGATGCTGTACCCAGGGGGTGGTTTCCTTCTGGCTGAAGGCCATGTGATCTGATCCATAAAGTTCAGACTTGGGGCAGAAAACTGGATTAGAGCTTGTCACAGTGTCTTTCAACTGCTAATGGACAGGCTTAGGGTGAGTTCAGTCCCCTTTGGGTCTAGGTCCTACTGAGCAGTGCCAGAGCAGAGTGCTGCAATATCACGAAACTGCTTTGCATGAAATCCTACCTCCATGAAGTCAGGAAAATCCTGCTGACCAGTACAGCCAGGGCTTCACACTCGGCTTACTGGGATGGCTGTAAAGACAGGGAAGAAGGGTGAGAATACATTTCCTTAAGCAGAAACAATGGAAAATTGCTCCTAGTAGTGATATATTTACTTCTGGGTATCAGAAGCTTCCCAGCAGGGTGTACTCAGATAACACAGCAGCAAGGTTGGTAGATAAAATATGTAAGCGAGCTAAAGTGCAGACTTCTAATAATATTGTCTATGTCTCACTCTCTTTCTCTCATTTCAGCAGAAAAACAAATAGAGTTCTGTTGTCATTTAGCAAGAGGCAGCTTAGATCCAAATGAACCCCTGATGTATGAATATGTGAAATTTGTAGTGGATTTTAAATATTTTACTCATGGTAAGTTACTGTTCCAGCCTATCTTTGTCTCTCCTTTAAATTGTCTTGATCTGTAGCATCTTTAAGGCTCTGTTTCTGGTGAAAATGCCATGTAATTGTCAGGGATGGAATGAGCTGTGCATACAATGGATATGCTTTTCATACTAAAGTGTTGGGGAGTCTGTTGATCAGAGAAGTGCACTCTCCTGCACGTTTTGCCTAAAGCTGATACCTGACTGAAAGTGCCTCTGACCCACTGCCAATTGTAAAGCAGCCTACTTATAGAAATATGGTATTCTGTTTCACTCATGGCAGTGAAACGACACTTAACACAGATTAACTACTTTGAGGTGCCTGTAAAATCCTGAATCTTGCAAATGTTGGCCTGGAGAAAGGCTGACAAGGAGACTGCAGCTGCACACTGTGAGCTGCTCAGAGCTGTCTTACAAAGCTCCCCTGCAAGCCACGGGTAGGTGGCTACAGCTGGGTAACTTGGAGCCTGAAGGGTCATGCTTTAAATAACATCACCGTGGATCAGCGTGGCATCACCCTGTGGGTAGGAGGAGTTTGTTGCTTGGGCTTTTATCAGTTGCCATACCAGTCTTAACATGAGAGGAAAGCTCTCCTTCCTCTTCTTCTTAAATAAATTGTCTGGTCGTTTCCAGTGCCTACACCCTCCTGTAATGGCTTTGAGTCAGCTATTGCACGAGCTTTCAGGTCAGCCACGGAGGAGCAGATCTGCCTGGTAGCGACTGTTCGTCTCGTCACGCCGCAGTTCCTGAAGGTGAGCTCTGTGCCAGCCTCTGCCCGGGGCACTGCCGCCAGCAGGGTCAGCAGCACAGCTTGCCTGTGCACAGGGTTGCTAGAGGAGAGAGGGCGTGGCTGGAGCTGGGAGTGGGAGAGGACATGAGTGTGTATTTTGGAAAGGTAAGGTGCGACGTGGGAGCGGCTTTTGAGAAGAGGTGGGGTTTGCGATGGGGTGTCTCGGAGAGGGCAGCCTGGGAAGCTCCAGGACAAGTGACCGGCTACACCACCTGGGGATTTGCAGCCTTCAAAGATGTGCATCCACCACTCCTTTGTGTGAGGAAGCCATCTGCACCTTGAAACATTCAGAATGTGTGTCATGGCATCTTCCTGCTGGTCTGTAAATGTCCCATGGCACTGTGCACTGATGACAGGGATAACAACCCTAGGGGCTGCTTGCTCAAGAGGGCATTAGCCAGCTCAGTGAGAGGCTGGACCTGGAGCTGTCATCCATATTCAAATACCAGTATTTGCAAAAAGCTGGGGAGTTTTGCCTAGAGAGTGCAAGATGGGACTCTTTCACTATTTATCCTAGCTCTGAAATTCAGCTCAAGGTAAACTATTCAGCCATTTTTCATCAGTTCATGCATCTACAAAACAAGTCTTGCACAGTCCTTAGAGGAAAATAAGTCAAGTGCTTTAAAAGCACTGTATTTTGCTATGGCTTATTATATCAACAAAATGCATGCTAGATTTTGATAGAGGGTTCCTTTTGTAATTTCATAGAATTGAATGTCTGAATGTGCCCACTATGTTGCAGGAGCTCTGCAATGTTGAAGAGCCATGTGAAGAATTTACATCGAGGCATAGTTTAGAATGGAAGTTTTTATTCTTGGACCACAGGTAAGAGATTTGCATTTAATCACTGAAGAATAAATAAACTGTAGTTTAAAAATATAAAACTTTGTATACCCATTACCTGAGATCCCAAATGGAATTTGGATCTAATTAAATGCAACATAGTATGTAGCAGTACTCTGAACTTAGCTATTAGGCTTCCCTATTTTCCGCATTTTAGGCAAGTAAGAAACCATGGAAAATGTCTAGAAAAATGTCTAATTTCCTAACCAAAATAATAAGTCATTGATAGCGAGCAGCATGGGTCCCAATAAGTTCCCCATATTGGTTTAGCTCCTCTGTTTCACAACTACAGCTTCCAGGAATCCTTCTAAATCTTTTGCTGTGTCAAAAAACTTTTGACTTGATAGAATAATAGAATTTCTAAAAACAAACAAAAAAAGCTGTGGATTTTATTACTTAATTGTCGAATAGTTTTTGACAATGCAATATGGTGGGCTTCAGCTTGGTGAATGAAACAGACTGGAACCATTTTATAAAGCTGCTTAATTTAGGATTAATTTTCTTCAAAAGAAGCTGGAGGGTCCTATTCACTCTTTTACTTCTCTGTATTTGACATATATGCATAAGCACATTGCAAAATCCTACCCTTTTCATTATCCCTCCCCTTGAAAGCTGTGCAAAGGTAGTCATTACTAAAAAAAGAAGCGTAGTAAATAAGGCTCTAAGGAAAAAAAAATATTGGTGAGGGAAAAAAACCTAAATACCATCTGCACATTTCTAGCAATAAAGAGAGAGCAAATAAAAATGAATAATAACTTTCATCTGTATAGAACACAAGGTGTGTGCCTTACATCATACCTCGAAGGATGGAGGAACTGACCCTGAAACAGCCCTACAGTTGATTATTCATGGTTTGGGAAAGATAATTATTAATTCAGATGAGATCTTGCTGGAGTGGTTTTGTTAGATTTAATTTGCCTGTCTGATAATGCACATTTCTAGAACCAGCTGATTAATGTTAAGATTTGTAAAAGAGCCCTAAGCCACTCACGTCACGGATGAGGTGAGCTGCTTTTCCACAGGGCTCTGTCCCAGCAGCTCCTGTGAAAAAGGTGAGTGGGAGCTACTTTGAAACTTGTCAAAGAGTCTTTTGATGAATCTGGGTTATGACTCAGAGAGGAATCTCTGTGCTGGGCGCTTGTAGACACTCCAGTCCCACTGATATCCCCATTGTTACTGGGAGGAAAGTAAGATGATGCAGATGCTGAGACAGAGTTTGTGACAGATGCAAGTAGTGAGTTCAGACCCAAGAATAAGCAGGAGGCTGTGGGAGCTGTCTCATTTAATCTCTGATTCCAAGCTCTCCTCAGTACAATCTGCAGGACGCTGGGAAATGTTGCTGCTTCTTGCTGATTTGTATTGCCACAGGCTGCCTGACACTGAGGTGTGCCATCAGCAGGGGAAGAGGGTTCCCAGCAGGAGCTGGAATCATGACCTTTGCTGTCATGATCACAGTTCAAATCAGAGTAAATATAGATGCAACAAAAACATTCCCTAGATCTGGATAAACATGAGAAAAATAGGAAAAAATCTGTATTCTGGGTCTATGTGTAAATATGTGTAGAGGAAGCAAAACTCATCAACTTTGATAATGATCTGTTTCTCTTCTGCACTGTGGTACTGTTCTTATTTTCCCTTCATTTATTAAAAGACTGCACCCAAAAGGCTCTCTAAAGATTGTGCATTCCCATTTGCATAGCAAGTTGCAGATCTCAGGAATGGAACTTAATCTAACAAGGCACTTTTAAATTGCTCCACAAGGCATCTCCTTGTTAAATGACAGATGAGGAGCATTTTGTGCTTGCTTCCTCTTATGAAGAGCTCTGGTGATATTCAGGAAAGCATAGTACTTTCCTGATCAGCTTAAATGTTTATCTGATGTGCATCTGAAAGACATTATTGTCTTGAATATAAGCATGTCATAAAAAATAGGAGAAACAATGATGCATTCTGCCAAAGAGACAGCAAGGAAGGACGCTTTCATAAATACACATATTATCATCATTAACAAGAATCTGGGTCACATGAGGAAAAGGAACAGAGTGCTATGAAAAGTTACTTGAAGAAATAAGGCTGTATTGTGGCAGAGACCACTGTGTGCTCACTCTGTGTCAAGGGATTTGCTGTCAAGTGGAGGCCTGGCTCTCCCAGCTTGTGCTGGGACTCAGGGGCTCCTGCTCCTCCTGGGGTTGCTGTTGAGCAGATTCCTAGATCGTCCTTCTCCCCCAGTTTCCCATTTGGTTCCCATAGCTGTAGGGAGGAGGGAGGTCATAGCCCTACCCAGGCTCTCTGTGCCTCAATAACCTGTGCCCACTCTCAAGAGGACAAATGTGGAGCTGAGTGGCTCAGCCAAGAGAGAATTTCACACAGTAATAACCAAGAAACTCAGGACTGATCCATCCAAACCCACATGTAAAACACTGAAATTTCTTCCTCACTTTATGACCTTTTTTCTTAAGAGCACTTAGCCTGCCAGGAGAGGGGCAGCAGGAGAAGCAGGTTTGATAGGCACCATCACCTTCAGCCTGCCTCATTTTGAGTTATTTACCATTGTGCCCTATTCCTGACAAACACACTGAACTTGGCAGTGAACACTATCAGCACATCCTGCAGCCAGAACAAACAGGTGGAGCTACATTAGCCCGGGTCCTGCCTCTCTGAGTGCTTGAGCCGGTGCAGGCAGGAGTGTACCTGAGTGCTGGGAGATGGAGTGACATCAGCATATACAGGGAGCTGAGACAAAAACAGTGGTTTTCTTCCCACACTTCAGTGTTGTTTCATAATCCTAAGCTATCAGGCACCAGTGAGGGCTGTGTTAGGAAACCCGCTTTTAAAGAATCTCACGTTTTGCCTAGAAAAAGGAAAACCTAGAGTTGATAGCAGAATAGTGAGGTAAGTAAGTTCAATGTGCCTCTGTAAATACTTCATCAATTCCTTCTCTACCAACCTAAGCAAAGTCAGCCCTCTGTCAGCCCCATGCCTATTGCTATCTATACTACCAGCACAGAAAGTTTTGTTGGCTATCATTTCCCAAGCTTTTCCAGGGGAGCAATTACTTTTTCCCAAGCTGGTGCTGACACACACTGCAGCTTCCCACTTATTCTCTCTTCTACAGTTACTACCCCAGATGACACTTACATCCAACCTGCTGGATAATTTTACTCTAGCTCCAAGTTGTTATGTGCAGGATCAGCCATAGCATTTCTCAAGCTGTGTCTCACAAGCATCCTTAATGAATTGAGTCACTCACATATGTACATGCCTTTCTCTACACCCACATAATGAATAGGCTGTGAAACAGTAAACACACACCTTTTCATTTTCTCAATTTTTACCTCTCCCTCGTTGTTGGTTTTTTTGCTTGTATATGAAAATACATCACTGCCTATATGAAAACCCACTCCAAATTTCCCTGCCAAGTGAAGGAACAAGGTGTTTGTTGCTAGTATCACAGGTTATCTGCCAGGATGTCCAAGTGTCAAGTTTTGTGCTTACTCCCTGCCCTTTGCTTCCTTCCTAGGGCTCCACCTATTATAGGATATTTACCCTTTGAGGTTCTGGGAACGTCAGGGTATGATTACTACCACGCAGATGACCTGGAGCTTCTTGCTAGGTGCCATGAACACTGTAAGTTGCCCTGCCTCTGCAATGTGTCTGTCTCTGATCTCCTTTGTCACTTGTGCAAAACCTTTTACTGTCATTGCAAAAGGCTTCCTCTTCAGGGGCCTGCAGGAGCTCTCCATTTTCACAACAGCTGACACTTACCTGGGAGGGTAAAATCTGCAGAATTCACTCACGTCAGGAACTGTTTGTGCAAGTCTTCTAAATTGGCAGATACCTTGTTTGAGCACAGGTTGTCTCCGAGTGAAATGAGATTAAAAGATTGGGAATCACTTTCCCTGTGAGTTTCATTGATTTGTCACAGTTCATGGGGTCTTGCCATTCCCCTGGGCTCCAGAATTAGCCAGGAGTCTCAGCTCACCAAAACACCCTTTGAGAGCATCGTTTGTTTCACCTGCCTGTGCAATTAGGTGTTGTGAACTTCACTCATTAGTAAAATGCTCCTGGAGATTCAGAATTATTTAACATACAAAAGTACTGAACGCAGTTTCCCTGTGGGTGAAGATGGCTCATGTTTAGTTGACCTGAAAGGAAAACAACAAAGCAGAAGAGTCAAGTTCAGGCTAATGTGTGAACACCAAAGAAGGTCCATGAAGTTTATTTCCATGCAAGGAGAAATAGTGTGGCCTGTTGGAGCCGGGGCAGAAGGAGAACTCGTGTGATTTCCGCAGCAGTGCAGCACATGTGCCGAAGAACCATGTCCTGCTGAGGGCTGGAGCTAACGTGAGGAAGGGCGGATGTGATCTCCTCTTCATCAGTGTGCAGTTCCTACCGGGTGTGACATGCTTTATCCCCAAGACCCAGTTTTTTCCATTGTATTGGGGGCATTTCAGACTGAGATATTGAGCCAGACTTACGTGTGTCCTGTGGAGGTTTTGCATTGTCAAGCACTGCAATGAAAAATAAGTACATACTTTGTAAAATCCATCTAGGTAATCAGGTATTTTGCTAAGAAATATTACTTACAGGTGTCTTGTTGGGGACACTGTCTCTCTGCTATCTCTGCTTGAAAGGAGAATGTTTTGTCAAAAGGAAACAAGGACACCCCAGAGAGTGGAGCAAGCAGGATGCTGTAATTGCTCTGAGATGCAGAGCAGCACGATGCTGGAACCAAGAAACTCCACCAAGAAGCCCCACAGCCCACTGGAGAAAACCCATCTCTGAGCTGCAAACCACCCTCATCTCTACCACAAACCCTCTACCCACTTCCATATATGAGGAGCTGAGGGACCTAGAAGAGAATGGAGGATATCACTGTCAAGTTTCCCTGCTTCTCTTCCCTGCTGGCTGCTCTGTGCTGTCCAGGCAGAGCACAGGTACAGCAGCTGCCAGGGAAGTGGGTGGCCTGGCTGAGCACATAGAGGAAGCTGTGTGACAGGGGGACACACAGCCGAATCAAATGCAGCAAAAGTGCAGATGGGATAGCAGATTATTTCAACTGCTCTCAAGTACAGTACTTCTTAGTGCTGTTTGCTTAAAAGAGGATTCACATACAAGTGAGATACTTAACCCGACAGTGGCCTTTTGGTTAACCTTGTGCAGTTTGGTATAGACACAAACTGTATTGAGAGTGGGTCAGATCATTCAGCGGAGAATCAATTTGATTATTTATGTTCTACGTCTCTATCATCCAGGCATCCGTCTTACCTATTAGAAGAGTATTTGCACAATACACCTGTAGGAAAGGATCTTTTCATTTTACTGCACAGGGAAACAAAGTAAAATGCTGGCAAAGTGATTTAGAGAAGCTGCTTCAGAACTTGTCTACCAGGACTAAGAACTGAGAGATCCCCAGCATGTCATGTTAGCCAAAAAATCTCTGCTAAGGGTTTCATCTAAAGCCCATCACTGTTAATAGGATCACTAAAGAGGTCAGTCCTGATGTTTTAACAAAATAGAGGTGTGCAGGTGAGTAAAAAACTACTTGGGTTAGTGTGGCTTGCTAAGTTCCTGTTTGTCAAGTTGACACTTTGGGCAGACATGCTGCCTCCTGTCAAGTGAAATGGGTTTATTTAAACCATATTTGTATTTTAATATTCATTAATTGTGGGTACTGTAAGTGAGCATGTTTTATTTTGTACTCCCAGCAGTCTAGAACAATTAGTGTGGTTATTTAACATAGTTCCCCTCATTGTTTTCTAGTTGTATTACAGCACCTGGGATTTTTCTGGACATAGCCTGATAATTCCTACCAGGTTTGAGTAGGCCAGGTCTTGGAAAAAAACTCTCAGTTAAAACTCCACTATCTTGCTGTTTTGTGCTGTTATTCACGTCTTCAGTCTTTGCAATGCATTCTCAAGTACTTATGAAAGGAAAATAATTTGTTTAATTAATGTTTTTTATGCTTATTTCAGGGATCCCATAAGTTATAAGAATGTAGCTAGTTATATAGTTATACCAGTTATATAAGAGGGTTAAAAAATAGAAAGGGCACTCCTGAAAGTCAGCAGGAATGACCCCAAACAAGAGCTGAGTACATGGTTGTGTATCATCTGTCTCATTTATAAAGCTCAAGAACCATTTTAGCTCTGCCTCAGTCTGGGAGAAGGGTGTGGAGCTGAATGGTTTCACTAATCACCTTTGCACCATAAAATTCGTGTTTGCTGTAAATTGCTGTCTCTCTTTGTTAAACAGTGATGCAGTTTGGAAAAGGAAAGTCCTGTTACTATCGGTTCCTGACCAAAGGGCAGCAGTGGATATGGCTGCAGACACACTACTACATCACCTACCACCAGTGGAACTCCAAGCCCGAATTCATCGTTTGCACTCATCTGGTAGTTAGGTAGGAGCCAGCACCAAACCCTTCACAGTGTGTAATGTCTCTTTTTCTGGTTCTGTTTCATGTTAGCCAAATACTTGTTGTGCCTACTGACACACTAAAATGATATGTAATTCCATGACACTATTCTGACAGGGAGTATGTGTTTTATTTGCCCTTTTTTTGGCAACTGAGCCAAAAGCCTGGAAGCCACCTTTGGCCAAATCTATCAGTTTGTTACATTCCCCTTTTGTCCCTGGTGATGACATGGCCACAGAAAGAATTAAAGCTGTTGGGAATCACACATCTTTCTGGGCATGAATGAGATCACATAACTCCTACAAAACCTTTTGATCAGGGCTTTAAATATTTATGACTTGAAGTTAGCTGCTGGCTTGCTGGCCTTGTTCCTCACCCAAATCCAGCCCTGGATCCCCCCCTAGTGGGAAGCTGCTGCTGCAGAGCTGCAGCCCGTGCTGGAAAGCAGTGCATGTGTAGGATGCTCTGTGAATGCACCTTCTGCAGGGGAACCTGCTGGATTTCCACAGCCATTTCAAAAAAGACTATGTGAAGAGTAAGAATGTATTTTCCAGAAGGCTTGAAAAAATAGTGACACACTGGTTTGCTGTATTAACTTGAGTAAACTTAAGCTCACTGTGTATTTTTTTACTGTCAGGAGTCAATTTTTTTTCTGGTCCCCCTCTTTTTCTGTCAAACATCTTGAAGAGTGAACACTAGTAAATGTGAAATGTATGGGTCTGTTGCAGTGAGACAGAGGAGGGCCATGAAGATGTTTAGAGGCTGGAGTACTTCTCCCATGAAGGCAGGAAGAGAGGGCTGGGGCTGTTCAGCCTGGAGAAGAAGAGGCTCCAGGGAGACCTTAGAGCCTCTTCCAATGCCTAAGGGAACTCCAGCAGAGCTGGAGAAGGAGTTATGGAGTTGTAGAACAAGGGGGGATGGCTTTAAACTGTCAGGGGTAGATTTAGATTAGATCTTAGGCAGAAATTCTTCCCTGTGAGGGTGGCGAGGCACTAGAAGCCCAGAGAAGCTGTGGCTGCTTCATCCCTGGAAGTATTCAAGGCGAGGTTGGCTGGGGTCCTGAACAACCTGGTCTAGTGGGAGGTGTTCTGCCCACAGTAGAGGTCTTGGAAACAGATAATTTTTAAGGTCCCTTTGAACCCAGTTGATTCAGATTCTATGATCTGTGTTTTAAACTACATATGAAGTGTTAACATAAACAAATGTTACACAGAGAGATTGCTTCTCAGTTTTCTTGCTTCTGCCATCCTTCAGGGAATTCAGCTTCACTTTATGGACTGAATTTATTGTGCATGAACTTGTTTCTTCCTTCTGCTTCCAGTACCTCTTAAACCTAACGATGTAGTCCTAAATAGATTTTGAAGTTCAACTCTGTCACAGATAGTTAAGGCTTAAAATATGTTACTGAAGCACACAAGTTAAAATGTTTTTTCAGGAAAATTCATTGCCACGATGATATAAGTGAGGTCGGTTCAGCAATTTCTCTCACCTCCCACAAAGGTTGCAGCTCATTAATATTTCATCACCATAAAGTCTGGCACCTCTCAGTGCCCGCAATCCGTGAGCACTCAGAGAGTCTTTGAAACATCCTCTCCAATTTATGCCAGTGGTGAATCATGTGGCATTTGTTACTGTAAATATTTCATTATTTCAGAGGGAAAAAAAGTAAGGAAAGAAAAATATACATTTTCAGAGACACCTTACAGGGGCTCCTGCACTTCACGTTGCACCTGTGTAGCTGCCTGTGTTTGGAGCTTCCATAGCCTGCAGGATGTTAACTCTGATGTATGCCCAGTTCTATGCACCCTCAGAAGGAGGGACCTGACCATGTCCTGCCCAAGGCACTGGTGTAGGGATCACTGAACTACCATGCAAAAAAAGGATTCTTGTTCATCGTCATCAGGTTAGAAAATGAATGTACACTTGTTGTGGTAGTTTACCTGCACAGATGCTGTAAACTTTTTTTTTATTTTTCTTTTTTTTTTTTTAGTTATGCAGAAGTTCGGGCTGAGAGGAGGCGAGATCTTGGCCTTGAAGAGTCATCAATTGAACTGGCATCCTCTTCTCTAAAGGTACCATGTTCCTTCACAGTTGAGTGAGAAGATGTTTAAACCAAACTAATAGCTTACCTATCTTACGGAAATATCTGTTCTTTCTTCTCTGTTTTCTCTACTCACATCTCATTCCAAGCCTTGAACTGGGTCATGACTCAGGCAGGCCCTAAGAAGCCTTCCTGTGCATGGCTCCAAATTGTCCATGTTGGTTCAGGACAGGCTGGATGAGATTTGAGCCACCTGATCTAGTGGAAGATGTCCCTGCCCATGGCAGGGGGATTGGAACTAGATGATCTTTAACACCAAGTATTCTCTGATTCCACAATAACTGTGAATTCAGCAGTTGCTCTGTTCTGGTCCCTGTAATCTTTCTGAGACCATGATGCAAACAACAGGTTAAACCCCCTCAGTTTGAGAAGTAGAGCTGGAGCAGGAGGCCAGATTGCTGTACCTGTCACCCTCAGTAAGGCACAGAGGATCCCAGAGTAGGGCACAGGGTACCTGTTTTGCTGGTGCCAGCTCATCACTGATACTCAGATGAAGATGGGAAGGCAAAGGAAAACACCTATATTTCAGCTGAGTTGCTGAATCACAGCATTGTGACCTATAACTTCCATGAGTAATAACTTCCATGGCTTGAGTCAGTCTGGCATCACCACACAGCAGCCCAAGTAACAGGGTCATTTTCACTACTTTTAAGTTTTTCCTCTTGGTCTTTTACAAATAAGACCAGCAATCAGAGTAATTTCAAGTGGGTTGTTGTCATTCCATCAGCCTCATTGCCTTTCAGACATTATTTTAGGGGAGCTCAGGCTGTTCTCTGCTGCCCATGGCCTGCCCAGAACAGGCTGCTGGAGCAGTGAGAGGGATTGCAGCCCTCAGCACTGCCCAATACCCGTCTCCCTCAGGACACATTTGCTGTAGGTCCTCTTGGGGCTCGAGCTGATGTCCCTATGCCACTGCTCCCTGTTCCTTCCCAGTCATCTCTCTCCATCTCTTTGAAGGATAAAACTATTCTCCAGGCAGCACCTCCTGCTACCTTCATTCCTTCCCGTTCCCACCACTCCCCAGTGCACTGCAGCCGACTAGCTGTGACATCCCTGATGAGATCGGGCAGAAAGAGGCCAAGGACAACAGATCAGTTCCTATTGCCACCTCTCCTGGGGAGGAGGAGGTTGGCACAGCAGAGTGCAGGCCGTGGGCAGCAATGCCATGCAGGAGCAATCCTCCCCTGCTGCTCCCTGCCAGCAGGAGGGTGCCCAGGGCAGGAGTGTGAGGGTCCCGTCTGCCCCAGGGCTCTCGGGCGCACGCAGGGCTTGGTGGTGTGGTTTTGCACACCCAGCCTGCTGGGTTTGTCTGCAAACAAGGCCTCCAGGAGGTGGAGGTCCCTTCCAGGGCCGTTCCCTCCTGCTGACGGTCTCACCGCTTGTGCTTTGCTCCCACAGAGCCACAGCAGCTACCTGGAGGTGGGGCAGTGCGGCAGCAGCCAGGACGCCAGCCGGGAGGGAGTGTCGCTGTCCTCGCACAGCTCCCGGCGCTCCTCGCACACCACCCTCTCCGACTCCACCTGTACGTGCAGGGACAGCCCAGCCCGCTGCAGGCAGGGGGCTGCAGGGCAGAGCAGCCTCCAAAGTACCGGGGTTTGGCTGGAAGCGACCGAGTCGGGGTGGGAGGGGGATGCTCAGCACGGGGACCAACATGCTGTGTCATGACAAGTCACAGAGCAGCAGCAGAGCCAGGGCCGCCTGCTACCTCCTCCCTCTTAACCCACCACCCGTGTGAGAGCAGATTTCCCCTGCCTTGTCACCAGAGAGAGTCATGGCTCTTTGCTGTGGTTCTGGGGACAAGAGGTGACCAAGCTCACTGACAGAAGTTTTATGTTGGGATAATATAATTTTATGATGGGGTCTCTCATGTAAAATCCCTGCAGAAGGAGTACAGATGGTGCCTTGCTGGCAGCTTCATCCAGCTCCCATCAGTGCCCTCCTTGCCCTGGGGGAGGCAGCAAGATGACTGCAGTGCCCTGTGTGGGGCCATGGGTAGGAAACTCAGGGGACTTTTCTTGAGATACTTGCTGTGGGGAGAGTGGGGGATCTCACCTGGATACACCCACAGAGGGCAGGCTGAATAGGGCGTTAGGATCAGGAGGGACCCCAGCAAGTCAGGTGGGGAGCCAGAGGGACCACAGAGGGACAGTTTGGGGACACGTTGGCACCGTTCGGGTCACTGCCCACCTGCGGTGTGGATTTCAGGCTTAGGCAGGGCAGCCAGGCACGGGTCTGCTGTGTCACAGTGAAGGTCTCTCTTGCAGCCACGTCCTCCATGCGGCGCACGGACACCAGCACTCCCACCCGGCCGTCCCTGCCCGCCGAGAAGGCAGCCCTGCGCCTGGCAGCAGTTGGCAGCACGCAGGTCAGTGCTCCCCAGCAGCAAGAGCCTTTCTGAGGCTGTTGTGAAACGCGCAAACAAGCATTGATCTCACCCTCAGAGATGCTGGATCCCACACTCCGAGTGTGCTGGGACTTTCTGGGGAGTGCCACTGGCTGGCACAGCCAGTGGGGAGATGCTAGAGGCTCCTCTGCTGCCTTCTTTCAGGATTCGTTTTCCTCCTTCAGGCCAAATGCCTTTTCACACCACTAAACCCTATTTTCTTGTGGTTTGTACACGTGATAATGGCCTTTATCCAAAATGGGTTCTGTCACCAAGGACTCGAAATTATCAGGGTCATGCAGGAGCCTAAATTCTTCCTTCAGACTCTTCCTCAGATCTCCAGTCACAGTTTCCAATTCCCTGCACTTGTTCATCACTGGTATGAGCTGGTAAAGCACCAGCTCTGCACTAGAAGTGCTATGGACCTACAGTAAGGCAAAGTTTTCGTTTCTAGGCCATAGCCACTCCTCAAGCCCGTGGTGAACATCTCTCTCAGCACCCCGTGGCTCAGCTGGCAGTGCCCTCCCAGCACCCTGTGATGGTATGTGGTTTATTTCTGTTAAGTGCATTGGTCTGTCCTGTCAGCAGGGCAGCCTAGGTGGCTTTGGTTCACCGCCCTCACGTCCTTGCTGGCTCATCCCAGAGTGGGGACAAGGTTTCCGTGCCATTTCTGTTGCTGAGATTTACCTGGACCAACCTTATTGCAACCACTTATTTCAGCGAGCAGAGAGAGCACAGGAGAGGGTTTACATTTGTCAGAAGCATTGTGGGCTGCTGAAGGCTTCTCCTGAATCTCTAGCAGCTGCCTACAGGCTGATATAACGTTGAAGAGTTTTAGTAGAGGAAGGGGATGTCATGAAAGCTTTGTGTCAGGCCAGGAAAAGAAAACAAAACCCCCACAAAAATGAGTCATAAACCATAATGACAGTGTCTGTCCTTACAGGGCTTTGATGTCAGTGCAGTAAATGTTCAAGCTATAAAACAAAAAAAAATTGAAAATGGCCAGTGTAGGTGTGCAGGATGGATCCCCAGGTGGGATTGCAGCCTAACTTGGGCCTGGCATCTGACAAATATCATTAGCAGCACAACTGAAAGCCCAGCCAGGAGGTGTGGCAGGGGCTTGCCACAAAACACAGGTGGACCCAAAGCGGTGTTATCCTGAGGGGACAGGAGAGTCCCACGTGTAGACACTTCATCTGTGCAGAAATTATAAAGACCAACAGCTGGAGGGAGGGCACTGCATGTGAGCCAGATGTGCTGCTGCTCTGGAGCTACAGTGGCACTTTGGTTAAATATGCAGTTGCCATTTTCCGCCAGCATCATATTCTTTATGGCAAAAGCTGAACAGCAGTCATATTTCTGAATCCAGCATTGCTATGGATGTGAGTAGCAGGACTGGTCCTACCCTGTGGTGCTTTTTGTCTGTTCTCTGCAGCCAGTGTACCATTTCCCCACCCAGCTGGGGATGATGCACCAGCTGAAAGAGCAGCTGGAGGAGAGGACTCGCATCCTGCAAGCTGACATCAAAACGCAGCAAGAGGAGCTCCATGTCATCAAGGAACAGCTTCAGCTCGTGCAGGACTCCAACCTGCAGGTACCTGCAGCCCCTGGTGCTCCCAAACTCACCAGCCATTTGCTTTTCCTTTGAGCACACAGAGCACTAAAAAAATTGCCTGTGGTAAAAGCATTCGGGAATGAACTCTTGACAAATTGGTAACTTGGTTTCAGACGTGGGAATGGTGTTTCCCCAGAAATGAGTGACGTCAATATCTGGCTGAGTACTGAATCAGTAATTTCCGTGATTTAGGAAAAAGCAATCCCAAATTAATCCAAAGTCTCCCATGCACAAAAAGCGTGGTGGTTCCATGTCTGGTTAGTGCTGCTGGATCCTCACTGCCACTCCTACAAAAACACAGCAACGGAGCTGCAACAGTCCTGGCTCTGAATACATATTTGACTGAAGCTAACATTTGATTTTTTGTTACTCGTGGTTCCTTTTGCCCGTGAATTTAGAGGTACTGCTGCTGCTTCAGCGTTATTTCTGCCAGGCAGTACACCCAACAATCCCTGTGCCTCTTTCTCCTGAAGATGCTGATGCAGCAGCCGATCCCCGTCGTGTTCAACGCCGTGCAGCAGCCGAGCCCCCGGAGGCCGCCGCCGCAGGGGACGCCCAGGCAGACCACAGCCAAGAAGTCACAGCAGCCAGCCCTCGTGGGGACAAAGCACTTCTGCAGCACCCACCTGCTGTCCCCGCACCCATTCCTCAGGGACCCCTGTGGCACAGCCCCCCAGGTCACTGGCTGCTTCCTTGTCTTCATCGTCCCCTTCCCCAGCTTCTAAACATTTGTCTGCCCTGGCTCTCCTCCCCACGGTCCCATCGTCCCCTCTGTGTTGGTGTTACTGCATAGCTGGCATTGAGGAATTTGTGTCAGGAGCCAGTTGTGAACAATGTCACTCAACTGGAAAAATAAAGGCCAGGTAGCCAAAAAGCATTTAAACTCCACAGACTGCTGGAGCCCTCCTGGTGGCTGGGGAGGAAGGGAATGGGGGGGTCTGGGCTCTCATCATTTGCAGCCAATGAGAGTTGAGGTTTCATAACACAGGAGCGGATATCATTTTAAAAGAATAATTTTGCTCTGCCTGCGGAATCTTGGAAGGCAGCTTTGGAGAAACAATTTTGCCATCACTAGACCTAAATCCACTATTAACATGGGAAAGACTTGAGTTGTTGAGAAACAAAAAAAGGCCAAAACTGCTGCTTTAAAGGACAGATGAGATGCTTTCCTTGGAGACTTCAGATTTGCACTTCCCCTCTTGAGCTGTTCTCTTCCTCCTCAAGCCTTTTGTGCTCTTACCCTTGTACTTTAATTTCTCAAAAGACTGTCTGGGGATGCCAACACCTGCCCTGCAGGGACAATAAATCCTAATGGGTTAGTGGTCTTGACTAGAGCCCCTAGCCCCTAGAGTTCCTACCGCTGTGTCTAGAGACAATATCCTATTGTTCCTTCTCCTTTTCCCATCTGCCCCCTGTAAGGGGTTATTTTATTCTTCCATTAGGGGGCTTTAAAACTTACGTGGGTACCTGTGTCTCCATTCCAGGTGCAGCAGCAGAAGCAGCAGCACGCAGTGAGAGGGAGCCAGGCCCAGCAGCCGTGTGTGCCAGGGCAGGCGAGCGTTTCGGTGCCCTTCTACAACAGCCCCATGGTGTTCTCGCAGACACACCCGGTCGCCGTGGCCGCACAGGTGCCGGCTGACAGCAGCGAGAGGCAGCCACCAGCTGAGTACAGCCAGGACAGGAGCCTCAGGTACCACAGCCGTGCTGGGACCGTCTGGGGACGGTGACAGGACACGGCAGGACTCGGGCAGCGAGGAGGGCAGGCATGGCGGGGCTCGGGGCTGGGCACGCCGCAGCCAGCATAAGGCTGTCCCCTCAGCAGGGGGATCCCAGTGTGCAGGCAGGCAGGGTGCTGTGCACATCGTGCTGTATCATCAGGGGCCTTCAATCCTCTCTCTATTTCCTTAATTAACCTAACCCTGCCCTTTTCAGTTAAAGTCATTCCCCCTTGTCCTGTCACTCCATGCCCTTGTCAAAAGTCCCTCTCCTGCTCCCTTTTAGCCCCTTTAGGTACTGGAAGGTGCTATAAGATGTCCCTGGAGCCTTCTCTTCTCCATTCTCAACAATCCAAATCTTCTCAGCGTGTATTCACAGGAGAGATGTGAGGTGATAAGAAGCATCCCGCCCTATTTCACTAGCTTGTTTTTAAGGTAGTGGCTTACCTGCTTTCGTGGAGGATTTTCAAGGAGTTGTTTCTGAGAATGACAGGACCTTAACCTTGGACCTCTCCCTTCCCTGACCATCCTCTGCTTTCCTTCCACCACAGGATGCTGTTGGATCAGTCAATCCAAGCCATGATGCCCATAGCCAACAGCAGTTGCCAGCCCGTGCAGAGCAGTGCCAGCAGGCAGCAAGGAAAGTGAGTCTCTGCTGGCCCTTATTTCCCTGCAGTGACTTAGCAGGACACTTTATGGCACTGAAAAAGACATGGAAAAACACAAACAGTCCCAGTCTGAAATGAAACAAAAGTTCAGCCAGTTAGGAGAAAAATGGGAGTATTTTTTAATTACAAAGAACATCATGCTAAATAAAGTACATTTAAAAAATCAACCATTTTTTGGAT
The DNA here is from genome assembly GCA_013396955.1 of Regulus satrapa. Taxonomy (NCBI): domain Eukaryota; kingdom Metazoa; phylum Chordata; class Aves; order Passeriformes; family Regulidae; genus Regulus; species Regulus satrapa. The sequence continues at coordinate 214,120 of VWZN01013637.1, read as the reverse complement.
TTTGCAAAGCATAAAATGCTTGACAAAGACATAGGGAAAACATACAACCTTTAAAACCTTAAATTTCAGCAGTTCCAGTGCGTGTTTTGTAGGCAGAGGGGAATCAGGGGCCTCCTGCCAGTGAGGTCTGCATGGTTTGCCCAGCCCCGCTCCAGGCTGGTTCCTGCAGCAGCTGTGCTCCCCAGTGCCCGTTCCGAGGGCGGGTCTGGGTGTGGGTTCTCACACCTGGTTTTCCTCCTTGTGGCAGGTTTGTTGCAGAGCAGCAGACCCTGCCTCCCCCAGCACAGGTGCAGCCGGTCACCTGCAGCACGGTCCGACCCCCAGCCCCGGCGCCCATCTTCTCGCCGTCTCTCATGATCCCACACACCAGCTTCACCTCCCCCCAGGCCAGCACACCAGTTCACCTGCACCAGTGGCCGCAGCAGCAGGTCCAGCAGCACCGCCTCTACCTTCAGGTATTGGAGCAGCAGCAGGTTTCTCAGGAGGCACAGGGAGGGCTTAAGGGTGGGCTGGGGTTTTTTGAAGAAATGGGGCTTATCTGGCTGATCAAACCTGCTCAGAGCACATCCTCCATTCCCATTGTATCTCCACATAGCCAGGTGCTCAGCCTGCCCAGGCTGGCTCTACACCTGCTCAAGGCCATGTTTTCCAACAAGCTCTGTTACCGCACAGTGTACAGAGGAAATACCCAGCTTTTCAAACGCAGCTTTTCATCCAGAGGAGCTCTGGGGGGGAAGCTTGCTGTAGTCATGAAATGATGAGAGAAGCTCTTTGGAAAACATACCTCTGCTGTTATATCTCATCAAAGCAAGATTTTTATCAGCTGCCATCACAACTTGCTTTTAATAAATGGGTATTGCACAACACACATCTCTGGACAAGGTGATTTTGGTTTTTCAACACACAGTTTGCATCAGTACATGCTGAACTAGTGACACTGCCAAGGAGAGTGGTTATTGAGACAATAATTCATCAGTAACACACTCCCCAAGCCTTGCCTGGGTGGCAGAGGTTAAGCTACAGTCCTTGAGGCAAAGATAGTAGAAAAGAAAGTGAGAGGAGTAGGTTCAGCTGAAAGCAGCCATACAGCAGGGCTGGATTTAGCGTGAGAAATGAACTGCTGTTGTCAGCAAAGGTGGGCACGAACTGTCCCTGCTTTGGGTGTGTGTCCTTATGGGCTGCATTGTGGTCCTGAGGAGCAGCAGTGTGGACAGCAGAACAATGATGCTGCAGCAGATAAACAGCTTCAGGGCCACAGCAAACCAGAGTTTGATGACACAGTGCCTTTAGCAGGGCATGAAACAGCAAGTCCAGGTCTTTGAAGTATCAGGTATGGGTGGGTACATGGTTACTTTTCCAAGGAGTAACCAAGGACCTCTTCCTTGCTTACTCCTTCCAAGGAGTAACTCTTCCAAGGACCTCGTCCTTGGTTGTCTGAAGGTCTTTCCCATGAAAGATGATAGCTGCACATCCTGCAGACTGTACCTCTCATCCAAGTAGCTTTTGGAGGTCTCCATCCCTGCTGGGCTCCCCATGAGCCTGTTAGGACAGATGGGTCCTGCTTCCCTTCTGTGTTCTCCAGGCATTGTCGGTTTCAGCAAACACCCCTGGGCACGAGTCTCAGCAGCAGCCCTGCAGCAGGGAAGGGACAGCTGGGCGATGGGGCGGGTCTGACTGCTCAGATTTGTCTCCCAACAGATGCAAGGTCCTGAGCTGGTGCCCGGGGCTCAGGCGCAGCGCATTTTCCAGCCGCCCCACAACCCGCAGCAGAGCCCCTTGAGCTACTTCCTCCACCCGCAGCAGCAGAGCCACCACGCGCAGGGCCAGCCCTGCAACCTGCCCGACCTGCCCGAGATGCAGCTGCCCTGAGGTTGGTTCTGGGAGACGAGGAGCACGCGGCCGCAGCCGCTGCGCCCCGGCACGCGCGGGAGAGCGCGGCGCCGTCCGAGCTCGGCGCGGGAGAGGTCGGGCTCCAGGGGCAGCTGGTGGCCAGGGGGATGATCTGTGCCAGCCGTGCGTGGCTGCAAGGGCCCCGTTTGCTGGGATTTCCGTGCAGCCGGTCCGTGATGCTGTTCCGGCCCAGCACCGTGGTGCCACTGGGAGTGGTGGCGTTCTCGCTGCAGGGAGGTGAGGTGTTGGGCTGACATGAAGCTCTGTTTGCAATGGAAAAAAAAACCCTTTTCTATTCAGGACTTCAATGGTGAAAGTCACTGTGAATTTAAGCCCAGCATTTGGAGCACATAGACTGTACCAGTCCGCAGGACACCATTGGATTACCATGTACATAACTCGTTTTGCTGTAGTAGGTCCATTGTGAATTCTTTTTCCTTTTTCTATACCTCAGTCCCGCAGTTTTGGTTTTTTTTCCAGGAGTTTGGATAATGCTGCTAATTTACATAACACCACTTTTGCCTGAATTTCTTACTGTTGTTATACCAGCTCACATCGCAGCTAGTACAATATTTGTCATGTTTTATTTTTGGTTAACAAGTGAAGATAAATTCGTATGGTTTTTACTCCCTGTAGCCAAATATTTTTCAGGTTACAGACAAAGAATCTTTACTCCTTCTTTTTTTTGTTGTTTTTTGTTTTGTTTCAAGTGATGTAGTTGTATATGTTTCTATTCATAAAACAAGCAAACATGCATAGAACAGCATATGACAGCAAACTTTATGGTTTTGCTAGGTCATGTTTCAATTTGGCAAACCCAAAATGTATAATCACAACACATGATGTTACAAGCCCATAGGGTCAGCAATAAATTGTATTTTTGTAAATTGTCACTTTTTAACTGTAAGTTTATATTTATGAATTGAAAAACCAGTTTATTCCTCAGTGGGTGTATAGTTAAGTGTCCCTACTGTTTGTGTCTTTCCAAAGGAAAAATTAAAAAGTACATTTTGGAAGTGTTAGTAGCTGAGTACTAACTTTGGGCATTGTTAGAGCCCAAACGTAGATGGGTTTGGCTATTACTATAAACTTTGCAAGGCAGGTCCATCTAGCAGTAAAGCTCTAGCTGGCAGACAGAACAAGGTTTAAAGAGGAGTTAGTTCTTAATGTCTGTTAAAACCAAGCAAATAATGTACTTGGTTTTGCCTTTTTTTTTTTTTT
>VWZN01013637.1:177080-209771 GCA_013396955.1 Regulus satrapa | reverse complement strand
TAGGGTTGTGAAGGGGTTCCTGGGGAGGCGGGGGGGGGGGCAGCAGATAGGGCCGTGCCCTGGGCACAGCCCTGCTGATGGCAGCCCTGGGCTGCAGGGACAGGGGGCTGGGGACACAGCCCCTGCTCACGGCTCCCAGCGAGGAGCGCAGGAGCTTGGTGAGGATGTTTACATGTTAGATTAGCCTTGCTGAAACCAGAGACCTGAAAAAGCACTTTATCGTGTGCCCCCCTTGTTGTCAGAGCCCTCCCCCAGGCACTGGCTCACTGCTGGAGGGTGGAGGCTGCCCAGTCCCAGGCACTGCCTCACAGGCAGGGCCCCGTTTTCTCTACATGCTCCAAAGGACAAAATCCCACCAACCCTTTCTGGGGCTTGCTTGGTCTTTGCTCAGTCTGCCTCCAGCCAAGGGCACGGCTGACTCAGAGCCAGGGGGGGTTTGCCTTATATTGTCACTCAAAAAAAAAAAAAAAAAAAAAAAAAGGATAAAAATCTTTATTCAGGTTGATTTGTATTTGTTTACCTCGGTGTTAGCTATGACCTGTGTTTTTATGACTCCTTTGGAATTGAGGGTTGCTGGTGGGTTTGGTTCAGGCCCCCCCAGCTGCCTACAAGAAAATGTGAGTTGTTGGTGAGGAGCAGAGGGCAGGGACGTGACTGATGGCAGCAGGGTTGGCCTCCAGTGTCGGCGTTGACCTCTCAGTCATAAATGTTCTGAGATTTTCTACTACACAAGTACCTACAAACTATAACTATATATAGATATACGTATGTTTAATATACATGTATGTGTATGGAGATGTATATCTATATATATATCTATATATATATAGATATATATAGATATATAGGCCACACAATTCCAGACCTCTGAAAACACAGGCAGCTTTAAATAATAAAGTCTTGCACTTTTAGCATATTTGTACATATAAGCTAAAGCCTGGTGGGTATAATCAGGCTGATTTGACAAACACAATGAGAAGTTACTGTATATACTGTATATAGTCCATGCAAGAAAAAAAAAAGAAAATAAGAAGTCTAGAATTGAGTATAAATCTTGGTTTATTTTATATGATGTTGAATATAAATACATTTATAAATGTTACTATTAAAAGTATTTTGTAATGGGAAAAAGTAAGTGTCTTATGAAGATGAACAGTAAAGATTTTATTCTTGTTTTGAATCTATGTCCCTGCACAGCTCCATTGAATAGGAGCCCATGCATTTTGACAAGCTTTAAACAGACTGTACATAGTATTTAAAAAAATTAAGAAGAAATAAAATAATACTTGTAGGACCTCTTACACACTATGTACTCTTGTTATTCCCTGGGTGGTGTGGGTCTGTTAGGGACCAGGATCTGATCCCTGCTCTCCAGGAGAGACAAGAGCAGCAGCCACCGTGTCCATGTGCAGGGACAGCTGAAGGGACGTGGCTCAGGACAAGGACTGGGATTTCTGTGACCAGTGCCAGAGGCAATAAAGGCATAAATCAGGAACAAGGCATAAATCAGAAAGAACAAGGCATCAGGGGCTGCACACTGCGTTTGAATTTGGATGCAAAAAGCAAGTGCCAGTACTCACCAGCTCAGCACTGAAGCTTCAAAATGTGGGTCTCCGTTTTCCCTTTGCTTCTGGGAGGCTGCTGTCCCACAGCGGCTTTGGCTTGCTCCTTGTTTTGCAAAGCACTGACTAAATGTGGCTTTAACGTGACCAACACTCTTGAAAGAAGACCATCATAGGAAATAATAGTGCCTTCAACACAGGGGTTTTTTTTCTTAAGGGAAACAGTATTTTATTTAACACCCCATTTGTCTTACAGTACCTCTGCACACAACACATTGTATAAATGCCAATCTGTCAACACAAACATGTGCTGCCGTCTTGGTAAAGTGACAAAGCTATAGCAAAAAAGACAAAATAGCCTATTTTTCTGGAAACAAATTGAGTATTTCCTTCTGTTTTAGTCCAGATAACAACAGCAATCACAATCAAGAACCTTGTATGGTACAAGTGGATGAGAAATTTCTGATAAAATCAGCACAGCTATTTCTTAGTCACTGTGGTAGCAAACTCTTCTAAAATTACATTATTCAGCCATTAGAGTGATGAACTAGTGGCTTGTTTTAGGGATGGATGGAAACAGAAAGTGATTTTTCTGGATCACATGGCAGCCATGTCCTGGAAAATGCTACCGATTTAATTACCATCAGTTGCCTCCATGGTGGGAAGAGCTGGTATTTGTAGGATTCGAGCTGTTCCCTCCCCTCACACGCCCCAGCCCTGAGCTGGGCACACAGAGGCCAAGCAGCCAGCTCCTTGTGGGGGTCAGGGCTGTCCCTGGTCCCCCAGAGCACAGGGAGCAGCACATTCCCTATGGCAAGACTGGGAAGAGCCCAGCTCTGTGTGCTGTGTTCCCTGGCTACTGATTATGTCTGACAAAAGGCACCTTAGTACACAGCAACAACAGCCCAGCCACGAGGAAGACCTGTGCAGTGTCCCCACTGCCACTGTCAGTGTCACAGGGTCACCGCGACACAGCTGCCAGCTCACACTGCAGCAGGCACTGCAATTTCCAAACAGCAGCAGGAGTTGTAGCCATCTACAGCTTACCTACAGCTGTCTGCTCTGTACTCAGTGATGCACCTGCAGCTATTTCCTATGACTGAACCTGAAAATAAAGGCAGAAAACTTCATGGAAATTTACAGCAAAAAAACTAACACAGGTGAGTGAAGCAACACAAGAGAATTCACTTTACCAAGCTGCTTCCCGTTCGTCTGCACACCCGGCACCTCGGGTGACGTCTGTGTCACCAGCTTCACATGGCCAAGAAGCAGCAGAGCCCAGGGCTCTCTGTCCCTCCCTGTGCAGGGCTTTGAAGCCAAGGAGTGCAGGAAGAGAACGAGCTGCTGTTGCTCTAGCTCTGCCAGTCCCAGCTAAACCTGCATCTATTTGTTAGCCAGCCTGTCTGGGACGGGGATGGAAGCAGCTGGAATAGGAAGGGGAAGGGGAGGAGCTGGACATTAACTCCAGAGTTCCTCTGGCACAAGCAGAGCTCAACTCACGGTTGCACCGAGGCCGTAGCTCAGCACAAACACCTCTGGGTTACACTCCTTGGAAATCACTGGCACCTGCTACAGCTACACCTCCAATCAGCCCATGATCCAGAGGCTCCAAAAGGAAGAACCTGCCCCTTGGGCCATTGCCTGAGCGCTGCCAGCCCATTGGAAGAGACCTTTCTCTGCTGAGACTGGATGCCTGGGCACTGTGACCGGTCTTGCTGATCAGCCTGCAGGTGTACTACAGGAACAATTTAAAGGCATCACCCTTCTTGGGAAAAAATATAAACAAATTGAGCAGAAAAAGCCATGCAGTTAATAACAGTATTCCCCTACATATCCTAACTTCTCACCTTAAATATATATATATACACACACTCTTTATACATAGAGATGACATCTGAAAAGAGCTACTACCCAGCTGGCAAAGCCTCTACAGTCTCTTGGTGGGCACTAATAGAAAAGGGGGTTGTACAAACTGAGCACCTTTTTACAACCAGGTAACAACAGAAGGTTGCACTTTGCGAGTTCCTTCACCACCTTCTGCACTTAGATCTTCACATCTCTCAATCAAATAAGTCCTTGAGTTTTAAGACTTTCATATCTCTGTTACCTTGATTAGCAAATAGTTCACAGCTTTGACTACTTGTTGACATAAACAGTATCTCTCACAAACCTACAAAAGCTTTTGGTATGGGTAGCTGTATCTATTCTCATGAGGCTCCATTAACTTCATCATGGCTATTTGCAGAATTACTCACTAATCAAACCTTATTTGGGTACATCCTGGACTAGAAAAAATTATCATCTGCTTTGTATTTCAAAACAACTTTGTGAAAACATTTTTTAAAAGTAATATAGTGTGGCTCTATCCATATCCACATAAATGAAAAAATTAGTTTTTATATTTTATACATAAAAATACAGATCAGTACTATATTGTACCAACTGTAATTATTTTGTGAAGGCTTCTGAAAAAAAGCTTCCTCATCTCCAAATATATGATATAGCTTTTGGACTTCTTCAGTAAAACTTTATTTTACATTAATACCTGAGAGTACTGAGGAGAATGTAAGACAATTCATAAATTTAACAAATTCAACTGCAATGATAGCATTTCACAAAGTGCCTGTAACACAAGTCAAAAATTCATTTTCTTCTTCATTCACACTACTATTGCAAGAAAAGCCTCAGAAAGATACCATCCCCACTCTGCTTCCATAAAAAAACATGCACAGTATAAAAATAATGCTGCTCTGGAGAGAAAGATTGTCATACAGGCTTCAGAAACAGACATTTTAAACCAGCTTAGCACAGATTCCCCACTTACTCTGCTGTTGTTAAAATACAAGCTCTGACCCTCCTTCTCTAAATGCCTTCTAGCAGCAGCTCACAAAGATTCAAGGTCAACATTTCTCAGCTTTTATACTGGCAGAGCTTTCCTCCACAGGATCTCTACTATACCATGTCTTATGTGTTCAAACTTTCAAGTCAGACCCAAGGGGATTTTCTTGTTGCCTTGAATCCTGACAGATGGAAAATATTACAGCAGCAATAATCCAGAGTGCTACAGAAAAGCAATAGTAATTACGGGGTGGAGATACGGACTCAGGGTAGGCAAAGAAGCAACTGCAATCTGTCCCTAAACAGTTCAACAGTCAACACTCAGCTACAGATGGCCTGTGCTTGGGCTTTCCAAACACCAGCAAAACTCTGCCTTTCATCAACATGCTCCCAAGCAGCCAAGAATGGCTCCTCTTGCCAGACAAAATACCACCACCATATGGTCAGACAGATTCAGCCACTGCTTTCCCTTCGTTTTAAACAATCAGTATTCGTTTCTGCATCCTTGTGCAGCCTGGATGACCAAATAAGCTCCCACCCTTTTCACCTTTTCTTTGTAGGAGCATTGGTACGAGAAAGAGGGGCTGGAATCTGCTGGAGTCCAGACCCACGGACTGGACATCAAAGCAGAGTAACTGTGGGCAGGGCAACTTCCTTTTCTAATCTGTCTCGTGCTACCACAGCCTCTGTTCTTAGTATTCACCTGCTTTGAGCCTAGTCCAGAAGCAATTTGGAAATAACTAATTTATGTGGAAGACAACCTCCAAACTGTTTAGACTCCTTTGAAGTGAAAATGGGAAAAAAAAATCATTCCTTTTATCACAGTAATAGAAAAGAACCTGGAGAACACCTACTCCAGCAAGAGTCATTCAGACAGGTTTGCAAAGGTACACATCCAGTATCTCCAAGCAATGCTGCATGTTGTAATAACATGGTAAAGGCAGTTATTATTCAGTCCCTTTTTTTGGAATGAAACTTATGAACAATGCAAGAAAGTGACTGTGCTTCAAACTATTTTTATTTACATTACATACCAGTAATCTGATACTCGAAGCTACTTCTTCAAACTTCATTCCCTATGTCAACATCAGACTTGATTTTCATAGATACAGCCTTCATTTGTAAGCACTTTATGGGATTAATTCAGAGTCAAATGTAAAGAAAATTACACTCTGGTTCTTGCTTTCAGTTGTAAATTTTTAGCACTCTCTATTTTAGATTTTATATCATGGGGTTTTTCAAAAAATCTCACAAAGGCTGGCTCATTTAATAAGGATGCCAGAATCTGTTCGAAGGCAAAAGACCATTCATGGTTCCTTTCCAAACTCTGTGCTCTACTGCCTTCGGTCTGCTCAGAGCTGCTTTCTTCCTGCCTTTCTCTGGGCACTTCAGCAGCCCTTTCTGTAACAGCAACTGGGCTTTGGACAGGTGCCGTGGGGCTCTGCAGTCTTCTGCCAACCTCTTCCATTTTCAGCAGGAGGCTGGTCACCACGGCGATAGCCCGGTACAACAGCTCCTCCTCGGGATCCCCGTGGAACAGATTGTAGAGAGTTTTTGAGAACTGGATGAACTGAGACTATGGAGAGATACAGAGGAGATGGTTCAGGGAAGAGCAACACAACTGCCCTGCTTCACCTCCTGCTGTATTCTCAGGCCAGTGCCTGCTGCTGCTGGCACCCGGCACAGCTGCTCCGAGGACAGCACGGACTGGCCCTGAGAAACCCACGGGGCCTGTCTCAAAGTCCCTCTCTTGATACATTACAGCAGTTTATAAAGCCACAATCTAATGACTGATGTGAAGAATTGAAATTAAAGGGATCCTACAAATCCTTTAGAAATACTGTAACAGGACTTAAAGGATAAGCTTTCATGACCAAACAGACTTTAATGAGACTCAGACACTTCACCTGATTCATTCTTGGCAAATCCTTGACGTTCTCTTCTTTTTTAAGAAGTTCATCTTGCCATTGCTTCAAATATGCTTGAATATCAACCTTCCCCTTTCCTTTTGGAAGGGGAAGAAGTGAAAAAAAGTGAACATATAAGAACTCAGAGCTTCCCACGAGAGATGATAAGCAAAAAAAACTGGCACCTTCCATGTCATTCCTTCTCAACAGAGTGCTGGGGCAAGGATTACACAGGACCAGAGTTTACTTTTGCCCTTTTGCTCCCAGAGTACATTTATATAAGAGCATAGAATGTTAGCAGCATGCTAAGGTTAATGTTACTTAATATACTCTGTCACCACACACTTTCCCAGCTCTACTCCCCAAAAGTCACAGTTACTAAATGTGCCACCAGGATTCTCTTACCTTTTTCTGGGCTGTTCTTCAAAGAATCACTTTCAAGATTAACACCAACTACAATTTAGGGGGAAAAAAAAAAGAAGAAAAAAACTTATTTCAGAAAAGAGGACCAATGTTTCATTTCCCTTATCAAAAACTTCTTCCTTAAGGGACAAGATCTTCAGTGGTCTCAGTACAAATGAAACTTCCATTCCATCAGTTAAATAATCTTTATCATGTTCACGGCTCATGACCTGAAGAGCAGCAGGAACAGCAGCTGTATATTTGGGCAGATTTTAAAAATCAAAAGGGGATCTACCTTCCCTATAAAGATCCCACAGCTTTCAGGAGTATTTGAAACAGATTATTTTATCAACTCCATAAATTCACTAAACCTTTTTCAGCTCCCTGGGTCTAAAATGAAAGCAAAGCATTTTTAAACACTTGCTTATGCGCCTCAAAGTAAGGATTTGGTATTTGAATTATTGAGGCAGAAAATACCATTCCTTTATGCCCAGGAGGCAAAAAGGAAGCAGCCATCACTTCAACACCGCAGCAGGCTGCCTACAATGCTGAAAAATGCCAACCAAATACACTTCCCTATTTCCATGTAAACACCTGTGGGCCTTTGAATTCAACCATCAGATGAGCTATCCACAAATTCTGCACAGCTTTATTAAATTGTAGCTATCTACAGGAGATCCTCACAAGGGATTCTGTTAACAGAATTTACTGGATTTACTAGTTTTCAGAAGAAAGCTCCCCATTTTTCACAGGATGGTTAATAGATTCCTTCTAGTATTCTGCAGGGAAAACCTCACACTCCGGAGCTTACCACTGAGCTGGCTGAAGTGGATCAGCTCTTCTTTTGAAAGATCATCCCCTTTGGAAGGACTTAGAGATTCAACTTCAGTAAAAGCTGCAATAAAATATTGAATAAAGAGGGTTCATGGTGCCCAGGCATTACCAAAGCAGTGATAACGATGACAAAACCAGAGTCAGCTCTCCCCCAATGCCACTGTTTCTCACTTACCTGGAGGGATGTGCAGCTTAAAAAGAAGCTTGAGTTTGTCAGTGAAGCTTCCATTATACATCGTATCTGTCAGGAGAAAGGACAGTCTATTCAACTGGACCCAACTCTGAAACACCCTCTTAAGCTAAACAAATACAACCCAGGGAGGCTGGAAATGGACCCGTGCCCTGCCTTACAGGAGAATAATTAGATATGAAGGTTAAGGAAAGCACCATCACCTGTGGCTGAGCCTGGGCACAGCCTACACTGATGAAAGGGCAATAATAATGTCTATGACTTACTAAAACCACGGCATCAAAGAAATAGAGCACTAACGCCTCAGAATTTCCTTTAAATTTTTGTTTCCTGAACAATACCTCTTTGAAAACAAGATGAAAGGAACACAGCAGTGAGACAAGAAAACTTTCAGTTCCCCAGAGGAATAAGGTATTGGTCGTCCTGCACAATCTGTGTATAAGATAACTTAGTATGAAGACTTATCATGAGCCAAACAGGCTGGGCAGTGAGATCAGACCATTCTTAATTTCTGGATATTTTGATGGCCAAGCTATATTCAAATTTAACCTACAAGAGGGAATTCTTCTATGTGTAATAAAAATCACTCTATTTGTCCCTGTGTTAAGAATCTAAGTCTCTTTAGCTTTTTGTACAGCATATGGAAGGTGATACACCCCAGGACTGCTCCCAGGAGCCTCGTGAACGTGCTCATGTATTTTTTGTTGCCATACCAAGAACACAGGCAAATTGTTTGAAGTTTATAAGGCAGCTGGAGCTCTCATCCATCAGTCGGAATGTCCAGAGGGCCAGAGAGTCCCTGTTTGCACAGTGGGACCAGGGGCTCAGGAGGTGGCAGAGAACCCTGAACTGCTGGCAATCGATCCGGTACTGGTCAAGGTAGGGCAGACTGGCATCGTGGTGTTGCAGGACAGGACTATTTACACTCCAGTAACAGGAAAGAAAATGCTCCTTCTGCAAAGCAAATATAAACCATCAGGGTTTAGGAAACAACGAGTCTGTCTGGGGGAAAGATTGAGGAGTTAACTACGTAATCAGTAGGACAGCTGGCAGGTAAAACATACATTGAGTCCAACCTTTATCTCCATTTACTAAAACCATTTCAAAGTCTACCATTAAGATGGCTGTTTAGTAAGTGAGGAAAAAGGCACATTACCTTGAATAACTCATAAAGCTCTTCAAGATCACTAGGACTGAATTGTACTTCTTGAGACACGACACGTAGCTGAAACACAATTAAGAAAAAAATAATTAATGTGTCTTCCCTCCTTGGAATAAGCCCATAGAATAAAATTATGGCTATTTAACATTACATTAAGACACACCATTTGCATATTCCAGATTTTGGTATGTTATAATTAGAAGTAAGAATAGCACTTCTTTAAAAAAATAATCAGAAGATTATAGATTAAAATAAATAATTTCTCAAAAAAAGAAAAAAGCTTAAGGCTAGTCACATTAAAAACAAACATACATGAAGCCTACATGATGAAACCCAGGAGATAAAACTCGATCATTTATAACAACATAACATATAGCTTCCTTTAAATGGGCAAATGAATGTCCAGCTCTCAGCAGTGAAGCTGAACGTGCATTTTTTTTAATTAAAAAAAAATTTGCTCACGGCTTTTAAAAAACAAAGTTTGCTATAAGACCAGCTTCCAATTTCACATGATATATGTTTGTAAAATTAAATACAACAATACCATCTTAGCATAACCACCAGCATTTAGTTTCTGTTGCCACAAGCCACATTTACTACAGAAAGAAGCACTGGGTAGTGGACAGATTAGTATTATCATCATTGGAAATGAGCCACTGAAGAAAACAGGCAAAAAAAGGAAGCTCCTCACAGCCTCCACCTTCACTGAGCAGCCTGAATTGAAAGGATGAGATAGGCAGATGGAGAGCTGCCACGTTAGCAGACATTCACACACAACACAGGCAAAAAGCAACCCCTGTTGAATGCACTACAATAACCTCTTCAGTGCTGCTTCCCAGAGTAAAAATGCACGTGCTTAATTGTTTTACTGTATGGTGCTCTATGCCTCCAAGAGGAAAGTATTAGCACAGCAGATAGAAATATGGGTCAGCCTGTTCCAATCCACACAAAGTGTGAGAGATCCGCCAGCCTTTAGAAGGGGTTGGCAAGGGTGTTACTTGTAAGGAGACCAGAAGGTCATGCTGGGATCTACAGACTGAAAACACCACAGGCCAAGCCTGGGTTAACAGACACCCTGCAAACATGAGAGAGCTCGGTATAAAATCGTATTTTTGGCCCTGGAAACTGCAGCTCTTCTCAGAACCTTCCAAAAGGGAATGGATTTTATCAGGGAGAAGGCTGAAACTCTTCCAAGTCACTCACCACATTCTGCTTGGTCGTAGTTTCCAAGGTCTGGATGACGTAAAGCCTGTTCCTGCAGCGCAAGCTCTCCACATCCTCAGAGCGAATGTCACCGTACCTCTGAGAAGGAAAGCACCACCCCATGCAATCAGCTGCTGGCAGACACGTCTAAACAAGTCTTTTTGTCCTTCTTGCATCTAAGCACAATACAGGCATGGACACAAAGGAAGAACACAGAAACTCCGAGGAAGAAATCATTTACTAGAGCACTAACATTCTCCTTAACCAGTGAAAATTTTAAAAGGGTGTTTAGAAGTGTTTCAGAGAGCGATGGAGAAAGAAGAAACTGGAGCAGTTCCCTGTGTAAGAAGACGAAGGAAGGGATTTTACTGTGTGTTGGCTCTATACACAACTCCTGCAAGGCATCAAAGTCTAAGATGTGCATGTTGTCAGGGATCGAAATTCACTCTAGTGAAGTTAAGATATCAGCTAAGTAATTTCTGAATCACTCCCGGCTACCTCTGTAATCTCTGAAGGACATTAAAGTATCTGACCACTGGAGTGAATAAATGAATTTATCTTTAAAGAAAAATGGGATGGGAGGCAAAAACTAGAAACAAATTACCAGAGAAATGGAACAAATTATCAAACATAAAAATCTAAACAGAAACCAGGAGATCAAAACAGGTCAACATTCTTTATCAAGACCAGGTTAAATCAATTAAATTTCCTTTTATGAGGAAATTTGGTAGATTCAAGTTCTCTTCTGTAAGTTTTTTTGACAGTTTTCAGCAACACAGGCAATCAGGAAGATATGGCTAACCATGACCACCATGCACCATGGGCAAAACTGCTTCTAATAACAAACTTGGAGAACAAATGAGTGATAAATAACCAAATTAGGCAGGACTTCCAGAAGCTTTTCAGCAGTGTTTGTCCCCTTATGAGCAATGTCCTTTAAACAAGAGATGAAAAATTGCAACACAGACAAAAGTGTCTGAGCACATTAACTTTGATGACAGGTTAAAGGAACCAGTTGTATTAAATCTAGAAAAAGAATAGATCTGGCAACTGCCTTTTGGGAGAGCAATGTGTTAAGACTCATTCTTCTCACTTAAGAGTCATGATAAGGCTGGACTCTGAGTGAGCAGCCTGATGTAGCTGTTCCTGCTCACTGCAGGGGGGTGGATTAAATGGTCTTTACAGGCCCCTGCCAAGCCTAATTATTCTATAATTGATTCTATGACCAGACTTGAAAGGGTAAATTATGAACAACCACCTAACAGCAACAAGGAAATACGGAGAAAACCACAGCCAACTCTCCTCAACAGTGTTTTAAGAACATCTGAGAGAAATGATACTTGATATTTTCCCAAATGGGCAGAGAAACCCATTGATGGACTCAAGTTTCTGTAGATTTTCCTTTGTGGAACTGTTTTAACAGCACTAGACTTTTTAAAGGATGATCTGAGTGAATGCTGGACAGCAAGCTGAACTGGATAGCCTGTTGAGTTTTCTTCCAGAACTGTATTTCTCTGTTCCTGTGGAGATCATTCTGGTTTGAAACGAAGTGGAAGCAGAGAGAAATTGCATCTCTAAATCATAACTTATTCACTGGTCTGGCTTCTGAGCACTGATACTGGGCAATGGCCTTAGTAAGAATACAAATACAACATATAGTGAAAATCTGAATTAATTTAATGTGATAAAATGTTATAGATTCTTCAATTCCCTAGGTAAACATTACTTCTTCATGCCTGATTAGACTGCCAAAGAACCTGCATTTTGTGCATGAGTTAAAGGAATGAAACTGAACTACGTTTTAAAATTCAACTCCATACCTTTTCACCTAAACTAATTTCTCTTGTGAACACCTATATAAACAACAGTATCATAGCGAGTATTTCTGTTCACTTCTTCATAATTTGTAAACTATTTGCAGAATGACTACTCTCCATTGCAGCAATCTTCCTCATTCAAAATTTGTTTTATTTTATTTTCGCAGTGGTATGAAAATAAAACCCTTCCCCAGACCACAACTGAGAAAAGCAGGAAATTGACTCTTACTTTGTATGAGCACTTCTCAAATAGGAGACACTTGCCAGTACTGAAGAAACTCAGTTTCAACTGAAGACAATAATTTGCATAAGAAAAAGGGGCTGTAAGATAGAAACTGGGATATAGGCCCAAGAACAGGGCTGTCAGCATGGAAGTGGAAGATTCAGGTTCAAAGATCTGCTCAATGCAGTGTTCAAAAGCCATATCAGAGACTACTGAGTTGGTGCAGTCTCCTGCACTAGAAAGTGAGTTTTTGTCTTCCAGTCATGATTCCATCTCCATGAAAGCTTCAGCTTACACTTTTGAATGCAATATACAGCACTTCATATACCTCTGGTCTCTATTCTGCAAGAATTCATCCTCACTTTGAGCTCTCAACCTTTTTTCAAGAATTTTACAGCGTTTTCCAAACATGATTCTTCAGTATAACATTCTTGTAAAACAGTATTATAGCAGAACAGACTTTTGTATGATTAGCCCAGTGCTATAGAGACAGTTCCAAGCGAAACTGAGTTGCTGATTCTTGACACTGCTCACCCCATTAAAAGCAGCACCCTCTTCTTAGAAAAAAAAAAAAAAAACAAAGAAGACTGTTTCTAAATTGTACAAATTACAGTTAGTTAATCTTTTCTGAATCAAGGTCAGGAAATTTTTTTCAAGAGCTATACTGTGGAATTTTTACTAAAACATAACTGTGAATCAGAAAACAAAAGAAGTATCACACAGATAAAATAAACCAGTTAACAGAAAAAGCAAAATGTGAACATATCTCTTCTCTCAGCTTGCCTTTCACTTCCGGTGGGCTGAGCAGAAACCTATCTACAATTAGATTAATACTCTGATTCACATCATGGCAAAGGGAAAAAATGTCTCATGGAAATCCGGGGACAAAACAAGAAACTAGATTTCCTCCCCAATGCAGAGCTCCAAAGCTTAACGTTGCAGAAAGTAAACTTGCAAATTGAAAGGAAGTACTAAAAGAGCATAGCTGGTCCTCCTCCCCCAACACACCTCTAGGTGCCACTTAACCCATACCATAAACTACTCCAGTATACAGTTTCTCATATACATTGTTATGTCAAAACTTACCACTATCTGCACTGTGCATTAATCAGTCTCAAATTAATACAACACAAAAGCTGTTTCTGCTAGATTTTGTAATTTAGTTAACACACCAATACTATGAATGCAGGATGGTGATACATTATCTGTGATGAATCTTAGGAACTCCACTCAGGACAGACTAGAAAGCGCCTTCCCAGCAGATAAAACTGAAACAACAGAAAAGCAAACCCATCCCATAACCTATAGGGTTTTCAGTGATGCTCAGCCAAATTTCTATCGATCCAGACAGATTTTCTGCCCTAGTTTGTACAATGCAACTGCATTGTTTCAAAGCGGCCTGTGAAACATTAACACTGCACATGATGCAAAAAGGTGCCCACAAGAACACGTACTTCATTTGACTCTCGGATCAGATCAGTGATGTCCACTTTGGGATGGTCACTCTTTGTATCGCTGAGGTTGGAGCCCTGCTGCACAGCTGGAGGTAAAGGACTGTCTTTGTTAGTGACACTGTCAAAAAATCTGCACAAAGCAAACACATGAGAAATCAGCAGGAACCGGTTTATCACAATGAAACGAAAACATCAGCATCTACAGAAGAGAAAGTGTGCAGAGAATGGAAAAAACAAAGATTATCCAAGTCAGTAGCACAAATGTGCTGTAAGAGTAACAAAGATACACAAACATGGGAACTGCCCACCCAGAAAAGGCTGTAGAGCTTCTGGCCTTGGGAACTGAGCTTATGTGATCTAGTGCTAGCAGCAATCCCCTTCTGAGTGAGAAGCTAAACTAGACTCTTTCCAAGGTCCCTTCCACTTGGCATTCCCCTGGTTTTCTAATCCATGTAACAAGCTTGTACTAACTGGGACAGAGAAAAAGGCTTGTCCTGAACTGTGAACAAGACAATCTTAATTCCCCCAGCATATAAACCAAAGGCATGCCTGATCTGTACCTGCTTACCACACCTACAAAACCAGCGTAAATAGATCCAGTAGGAAGGCCACATTTTACAATAAACACCAGACTGCATGGTCTCATAACAAAAACTACATTTTCCTCAATAATTCTGTAGCTCGTACCCCATTCGAACATGCAACATGTAAAAGCCTCAATAAACAGAAATTTTTATTATCAGCTCTTAACAGTCATAACTCACTTATTCAAACAGCACAGTAATTTTACTGTTCTAATGCTCCACAATACATAACCACAGCATCAATGAGATAATTTAGTCAGCCAAGAAAAAACTGTACAAGTTTTGTTTGCAGTGTCAGTTTAAAGCACACTTCACGTTGAAGAAACATAGAACATACATCTCATCGAGTCTGAACATTTTTTGGGTCTTATTTCTGCTTTAAACCAGAGGATTCAGCAGCCTAAACTACAAGAACTAAGCTGAAGAACTTGCTGCCTGTACGTTGATTCCTGACCTGTCTGTAACAGTCATAATGTGCTTTAGATCATCTCATCAAGGCAAGCTGCCTTCTGTACACTATACAAATTCAAGGTAAAAAGCACATTGCTTTTTCTGTAAAATTCACAAAATCGTTATGGTTTTAAAATAATTTGAATATAGGATGGAATTTTCAGAGGATCCAGGCCCACTTTCCAGTCACCTCTTCCAGAATTTCAGCCTGAGATGAACACTAATTCCTTTGAAGCCTTTGGAAGTCTTGGCTAGATGTCTTCTCAGCTACCTCAGAATGACTTATCTATATGCAATCATAGCAGCTGCTACATAGCCAAAAAGAGTAACAGTTACACTGATACCTGTTGAGAACAGTGACTGCTTCTGCATCATCCTTACAAGTGAGCAACTTCTCCATGTTGTATTCCAGCACTGCAAGGCCCAGCTGCAAGATTGCCTTTATTCCATCATAGAAGAAACAGTCCACCACATTGACTGCACTTTCAATTGGAAGCACACTGATAAAAAGGGTAAGGAACCAGGAGAGAGAGACCGAGGAGAAAAAAGTCATGTCCGTCATGTGCTCTGTCAACTGAGGCAGGTGAACCCTGATGAGCTCCTCAAACACTGCCTGATCTACCAAGGCACCTGCAGGGAAAGGATAACAAAACCACCACCCAAATCTTAACACAGAGAAGCACACTTCTCAGAGCACCAGCCAGAACCAAAGCTCCTGTCCTAGAGCAGCTTTGCTGTACAAGCACACACAGGCCCAGCTGCACAGAACCAGTGGCCAGAGCCTTGGGCCTGCTTGAAGCGTGTTGGCACTTTGGTGAGTGCGTGGCTGCTTCCAGTGACTCTCCTGACAGCCAGAGAGAAGCTTCACACCCCATTTTCTCCTAGCATATACACCTGTAAGAACTGCACATGAAATCAAAGTCCAAGTCTGGAGCTGAAGTAACTCCTTTTCCTTTATCTAAACTGGCTGAGTTTCAAATAAATAGCACGAATGGCAGTTATAATTCCAAAAGAACAGTATAATAGTCTAACTGACTACTTCCTGAGTAGTTGTGCCTAGAATACTGACAATATCTGAAAATCACATCCATGCAATTTAAGGAGAAGTCATGGGATGTTCTCTGTAACCTAAATTTTCTACTCTACAATACCAAAACAAATGCAATGGTTTCTCTCCACTGGCAAGTCTTCAGCTCATTCCTTGCATTTGTTCTTAATGAATAATCATTGACATTCAGTACAGGTAGTCATTCAATTCAAGACAGACAAAAAAGCAGATGGATGTTACCAATGATTCGGCGATTGAAATAATCGGGGAGCATCCTTTCACACACGGCCACCAAAAGCCAGAATGCTTCCTCCTCTTTAGCATACAGCAGAAGCACTGATGTCAGAATATTCATTGCCTGCAACATTCAAACAGGAAAGGAAACATTTATGAGAAAAGACAGTGAAAACCTAACTGGTATTATTTCTTAGAACATGTATTTCTGAAAGCACTATAACAGCACATTTCTAAAATGCTGGGAAAACTTACAGCCACATCCAGGACAGGAGTTTTAGTTCTATGTTATTAAATAGAGAACAGAGTATCTAAAATACATTAAAATATTTTTAAGTGCTATATGTCTTGTTAGAATGCAAATACATATATGAAGTGGACGATACAACATTTATAAACTAATTCAGTGACAGTGTAAAAACTAATTTTACACAATGGCACAAAATAAGGAAAGTAAATGAACCAATAAGCAAGAAACTTCCACATTTCTGTGACAGACTTTAAGAGGTGCTACCATACTGCAAGCATGAGCTAATATTTCAACAACCAACACTAAGACTCTCAAAACTGCTATACCTGACAATACCCAATTTGTGGATTCCTGAATGCATAAGCTGTAAGAACTCTCCTGAGGGCAGAAATTCCTGTGTCACTTTGAAAAGCAGGATGCTCAGGTAAGGAGCGACGTAAATCTCGTTCAATTTCGTCAGTAGCCAAAGTGCAGGTTCCCAAGGACTTTTCCACCAACTCAGTGTAATAACCAGGGTTGGATGCCATATCATTTACAGCACCTGCCAATACATTGCATTGCACGCTATTAGAAGGCAACAGCAAAGCCATCATTTGATTGCTTGCAATTTATATAAAAGTTTTAGTGACTACTGAGGTACCTCATGAATCTCCAGACATTACTGAAGTAACGTGTCAGAGTAATTCTGCTGAATTTTGCAGAATCACTCAGCAATGAAAATTGCCAGTGATACTCCCAAAATTAATCAGTTATACTTGTTGTTATGCAATACCTGAGAAGAGTAGCCAGAGTTCTCCTCTCAGTGCCTCTGGGATGCCTCTTACCACGAGGTCTCGAGTCTTCTTTGTTCGAAACATACTGACCCCATGGCCCCGTTCTGCAAACAGGATGTTCCACGACTGCTCCTTCATCTTCTCTTTCAACTACAAAAAGCAGAAAATAACATGCATTATCTACCAAAATTGGTAGATTCTCCTCAGGTTTCAGAGAACAAAAGTAAATTTTGCTCCCAGTTATATTCATATAAACTGGAAACCGCAGCGTTGGCATCAGTGCTGATGTGCGAAATGAGTGCTGAGGCAAATCAGAGCAAAATGCAGCCTATGCAGAACACAAATTTAGCATAAAATGTCATCTCATGCATGACCTACGATTCTTTAAAGTATATTTATACAAGATGAGACAGAAAGTAGATCTAATCCAGCATCCCATCTGACAGAAACCAGCCACTGCCATAGCACAGGAAGGTCAAACAGACATTTCTCTGAAGCAAAGCAATTGTCGATTGGGTGCTCCAGCTCATGTGAGGCTCCAGGGCTGAGACAGGGTGAATGTCACCACTACAATTCCTGTGCACGTAGCACTAAAATTTAACACTGTTAAAGCAATTAAAGGTGCTGAAAGGAAACGTATATTTTGTTCACTTTTGTTCAACGTACTATAAAAAGCAGAATTTTAAAATCTGGATTCCCTTTTGTCCTGCTCAAAAGGTATTAATTTTCTGGTATTTCTAGTATTAAAAAATTCATACCTTAGTTCAGTCAGTTCTGCTGAAAGACTTATTTTGAAATAAAACCTGTCTTCTTGCACATACTATGGAGGAGAAAAAATTGGATGTTCTGCAGCAAAAACAGCTACATAAATCTTCTCCAGAGCATAACTTTGTTAGACAGTGGTACAGAAGGAAACTAAGAAGAAGTTAAGACAATTTCTGAGAACATTCTCCTTGCTCACAGAGAGTTTGTAGTGACTTTGTATCTTGAAAATTCAGATAGAAATGCAACATGTTCACTATCAGAAAACAGCCAACTCTTCCCTGAGGGGTGGAAGAGCAGGAGGCATTAACACCATGAAGATAAGGCATATCATTGTTAAACAAGATGAGCAGAAAATCGAATGGAGCTATGAAGAAGCACCCTGTGGATTCCAACTACAGAAAATGCAAATGAAAGAAGATTGGCAAAGCCCCTAAGGAAATCAGCAGCCTGGCTGGAATTCATTTTGATATACTTCACTCCTTTCCAGTTTGATTCCTAAATCTGCTGGCAATTTTATCCCTTACCATTTTAGAGTCAAGGTTCTCAGCATCCTGAGGATGGTAGACAGTCATAAGTGCTTCTGTACTGACAGTTTTGCTGTTATCTCTCTGGCCCATCTTTGACTGTCCTGCAGCAAAATCCTTTGGACTGTCAGTGGCAGAACCAGCTGCAACCTTGAAAAAAATGTAACAGTGGTACTCGTAGTAACATAAACAACAAGCAATCCTCCAAGAAGCAGCACTGATACCATACCATCACTGTTCATTATATTAAGTTAAAGGTGCCAAAATAAATTATAAACAGCAGTCCCTGCTCTGCACAGCTGGGCTTTCAGGAGGCTGCACTTGGGGAAAAAAAGTCATCTCTCAAGCAAAAACCAAAATTATGAAAGGACAAATATTCATAATGAGAACTATGAGGACAGAGAAATCTGACCATTCATCACCACCAAAAAAATCCCCTTTCATACAGTAAACTACACAGAAAACCTGAGAGCACTTAAAAACCAGCATTACAGCTGGAGTTGTTTTTCAAAACCTGATGAAAAACAACATAAAAGAACCCAAACCAGAATGCATTCACAGCAGCACCATTGTCTAACTCATTCTCTTTCACATGGGCAGAATTATTTATTTTTCCAAACCTTAAAACCAGAGTGACTTATTCCTATGAACAAATTCCAAGAAATTAGAATGGCCAGAGCAGTTACCTCAGTACTTATGATGTGTTGAGGACTTGCAGTTGCATTGCATTTCATTCTCAGCTTTGCCACAAGCAGTTCAAAATCCCTCACCTCTGTGAAACGAAAAGCTGTTTTCCCTTTGGTACTAATGCTGACTCCTCTGTTGGCTGGATCTGCTTTATCCACCCCTGTGACCTACGGAAGCAAGGACACATAAATTAAGCAAGGAATTTTGCCTGTTTACTTAGGAAAGGGAAAACCTATTAAGAATACATGAGTAAATGAAACAGTGTATGAAGCGCAGAAGCAGACTAGGAAACACAAATTACAAGTTGAAAGCTCAACTGCCTGTAGCTCTTTTAGCAAAAGCTCCTAAATATTACGCAACGGGTTTTTGGCAGAGTTCTAAAAATCTTCAAAAAGGGTTTCCCAGCTGTGAGTTCTCTGCTTATTTGAAAACCTTGTATCATTCTACTCACTGTATCAGTTTCTTTTCTTCTTACCATCCAAAAGCAGAGAAAACATGACTTTTGTAGGTAATCAAATGAAACAAGTTTTACAAGACTGAATTTCCACTGAGAATACCCTGTCAAAACAGCTGTCATAACACATGACAGCTAGAGCTGACTTTAAATGCCATGATGGAACAGTTACGGATTAGAGCAGTTAAAACAGCTTCATCATGCAAGTTCAAGCGTGACAATCAGGAGAATCTAGACTGACTGGCATTGCTGATGGATTCATGTTGTTAAAGGTGAAGAATGGAAAACCACTCAGCACATTGTCATAGGTAAGGAAGGAAAAACCACTGAAATGAGGTTAACTGCAGTCCTGTAGAACAAACAGTGAGGGTCTGACAGTCCATAAAAATAAAGTTAGAGCCTTTAACACATCTTCTTATGTTATGGAAGTCTCTATAGTTTGCAGCACTATTTATAGATAATCAAATTGTTTAATGTAGGTGGGGAACACCAAGTGTATTGCTGGAATTAGTACAGCTCACCCCGTGTCAGGTGTCTTGTGTTAGGCAGTGTGTACACAGAGCATGTAAAGCAATTACAGAGAAATTAAAGAACCTGGTTCATTTGTAGGNAAATTACAGAACCTGGTTCATTTGTAGGCTATTGGCTGGTGTTAATGAAGAGCTTTTAACACTGGGAGACTGAAATGTGTCAATGTCCCAGAACACATGAAGTCAAGACAGGAATGAAGAGGGTTGGCTGGTTTTTTTCCCCAGAAGTTATTCTGCAGTCTACTCTAGTACTCTACAGAATTCCAAAGCTGTGCCCTTTGCTACATGGTCTTTATTCTGTCCTAACAGTCTGTTGAGATTACCAGCTCTAACGGCATTGCTGCTTGCTCACTTGACAGCTGGATTTTCCTAGACTTCTGAACAGACAGCACTGCTCAGCTGCTGCAAAAAACTGCATTATTAAGCTAAGAAACACAGCAGCATGATCACTAATATTCAAAATCCTCTACCTGCTACAATTCTTTACTTCTTACCTTGAGAATGTCTCATTAACTCACCTACAAGTACTATGCAAAAGCTTTTTCATTTCATTTTAAAAAAGGAGTATTTAAAAATGTGGCTTCTGTACCAAGCTACAGAAATAAGAGTAAACAGAAAACAGAAAGAAGATCAAGAAACAAATATGAAAGAAATTCCAGAAACCTACAAATGGAATTCCTACAGGTGGGGAATATACACGACATCACATAAAATAAGGAGGTTCTAATGAAAATCTGCTGAACTGGCATTAAACTACACAAGTGCAAAACTGCTGGCATAACTGGCTCTGATTTGTAGTTTGCATTACCTCTCTCAATGGAATGATTACACTGCACAGGCTGCCATCCTGGCTAGCAAAGCAGATGTAGTTTTCTGAAATGCACATTTTCCCATGGGTGTTATAATGACTGAAAGGAACCCATAAGAAGCACTCATGAACTTCCTTCAAGGACTCCTCTTTAGGTAGCCTGAAGAATGCACTAAACTGCTCACTGTGGGCATGGCTCTCCAGGCCTCTGGATTAAAGACAAAACACATTGGCAGAAAAGAGAAAAGAAAAATTAAATACGTTTTAAATGTCTTTACAAATAAGAAAGTCAAAAGTATATCTTGGGAAAAGAGGGTAAAACATCATGCACTTCTCTCCCCATAATCTATGGGGTCAGTCTGAAGGGTTCCATGTTTTTCTTGATAAGGCAACAAAAGGCAGAACCACACCTACCTGTACATCCACTTAACACAATATTTAAATATGTCACTAAACAAGACCAAATTCAATAATATTCTTACACAGAGCATTACAGGGCCTAGAGGTAGTGCAGAAAAGACACTAATACCACAATGTGCTCTGTTTCCCCACACATAGGAATAATCTATTTAAAACTAGAACAAGTTTTGGCTTAACAAGAGGGTTAGCTAGAAATGTGTCACGTGTTGTAAATATCTGCCGTGGTCTAATTTTTCATAGATAAATGCAGCCAGAAACAATATTTTGGTTTGAGCAGTATCCCTTTCCAGAATTGCTACCGAACTGAGGAATCAAAGGCAAAGGAAGGACCTTAATTCATCGAGTTACTGATATTCATGTCTTTCCCACCATCCAAAATAATGTTGTACCTCAGGAAAGCCATGCACCCATCTGCAACTCACTGGTTTTATCACTCACCTCCAGGGGCCTTCAGAAAAGCCCTGCAGTTATCATTTACACATGTCTGTTAAATGATTTCTTCCCCACCTTATCCTTCCTCATCAGGTACCTCTGGAGACACTGTAGTTCTAATCTGAATTTTCTAATCTTAAATGCTGCAAGAATACATTTTCAAAATTCAAAGTAATATAAACCTTTAAGCTGGAAGACCAGCACTGAAGATTTGATCATCTCCTGCCTTGATATAGACTTTGGATCCTTCCAAATAACAACAAATTACAATGCCTCACATGGCTTTGGTCCAACATTTTAATGAGACACTTGGTTAAGAAAACATCATCTTTGCTGATATTTGCCATCTCCTCGAGACAAGGATTCTCTTCCTCTTTGCCTAAACAAATCCTGAGCCCAGAAGAGATAAACTGTAAGCAATGTATTACCTCTTGGTGATCTGCAGAGGGTCATGAAGGACTGGATCATTTTCAAATGTCTCCTTGTCAAAAAGTCTTCTAACTGCATAGTTTGCCAGCTGCTCCATGAGAAGGAATGTTTCACTAATGTGCAAAAACATGGAAAAATAATGATCTTCCCCATGGGAGCACACATGGATGCTCTCTGTCAGAATCACATTGGAAGTTTTCTCAAGTTTTGATATTTCATCCCAGGAGATAATAAGTTTTACTGAAAATAAAAATGTAAGGACATGTGAGTCAGTTCCCAGTATCTACCTGTATTAAAAAAGAAATGCAGTAGTAGCAACACTGATAAAATATAATTAAATACCACAGTCAAAAGATAACACACTTAGGACTACAAACTAATAAGCACAGAATGCATTCCCCTTCATATTTCCTAAAAATTAATTCCAATAGAAAGTATTTTATAGAAAAACACTAAAACCCACACCATGTATGACAACACAAGTTTACATCATCTTTTCTTTGCTCTTATGTGAAACTGCAAACAGCAACCTAATACCATCACAGAAGCCAACACCCTTCAACAGCTAAACAACAGGGGTTTTTTAATTAAATCCATCATGTATTGGCATGTAGAGGAACTGTGCCCTTTAGCTATGGCATTTCTCAATACAGATCAAAATCAGCTTTGAAAAGATCCTATTTTCTGTATAATACTCACTACTAGAGGCATTTCAAATTACAGTTACACAGGGAAAAAATTAGTTATGTGCAATTATCATCAGTGTGTAGTGCACCCATGTGAAATATTAAGCCTGTGTGTGAAGAAATAACTGTAATCCTCATAGAGTTAATGAGCTCAAGATGATGGATAACTTTTACCTATAGTTAACTTCTGGAAATCTACCTTCTCTCTGAAGCTTGAATTAAGGAAGCATAATAACGGATATTGTGTAGTATGTTACACAAATGTATGTTTCCATAAATTATGTTGGCAGTTTCTGCTCATCTCTGTTGACATCTGCTCACATGGCAAAACAGCTCCCTTAGCACACAGCAAGAACTCCTCCTAATCTGAAAGATAAGCAGTGAAGCATGAAGGGACACAGCTTAGCATCAAGGCTTACTTACTTTCTGCTCCAAGCAAAAACGAGTAGAAGCTAAGGAAGTTGGTGCTAAGATACAGCCATCCCTGACAGGGCACTCTGCCCTTCCAATAACTGCATGAGTAGTAGGTGATCAACTTCTCCTGCTCTGGTAATCCAAAACATTTCTCAAACTTCATAAGACCTTCACGAAACTTCTCAGGATCATCTTCTTTTACAAAAGAATCTTTTCCCTCTTCAGCAATCAAACCCTACAACAAAAAAATCACTTTATGCATGTGTCCATGTGGGTGGTTGTCATATTTGCACCTGCATGCACACAGCACCGCGTTCTCACAACAGCAGAGCTGGTTTTAGAAGGGGAAGAAGAGTCTGAGGATCAAATCACAGGTCACAAACAAAATGTGCTATTTCAGACTCATCCACCAAGTCTCCCACACAGCTTAGGCAAGACACACTCCTGTGTCTCCTCTTCTGAAACAGGCATATTTTCCTCACTTAATCCCAAGAGTTGCTGGGCTAAATACAGAGCATATACAAAGTGAATGAAAATAGACCATATGCTTCCTAGGCACTGTTAAAATTATTTTGAAATAATTTATCAACAGTTTTAGACCATTATCTAAAGGCATTTGATGTATCATTTATCAAGTGAAATTTATGTCAAATAACCTTACTTGTGGGGTAGAGAAACAGGAACAATGGCACATGCTAACAGTCACTACTCAATCAGAATGGGCAGCATTACAAAGCTTTCCTTGAATATTCTACAGAGAACTTATTACTCGTGTACAGTTACAGAAGAAAAATACTTGGCCTTTCCCAGTTATGCCTGTTACTTACTCTTATCTTTCCCTGGACAAAGCTCGTAATGTCTTCATTTGAATCAAACACTGATAAAGTCTTCATAACATTGTGTTCTAACCACTCCCAGTGTTCTGTTATTTCTTCTCTGCTGGATCCTATTGAAAAAGAAAGTATTACTTGAAGTTAGGACATGTTTCAATCATTTCACCAAAACTACTAATCAATACTTAGCACATTCCCAAGTTGCAGAGTAATTTAGATACACAGGTCAAAATCACAAGTCTTAAATTTCTTGTTACCTCTTGTGAACACTGAAGAAGTATTCTGTGTACATGCATGTGTTTTTATCTTTCAAGTCCTTTATGCAGCTCTATTTCTGGCCTTTAAATCCAAAAGCATCTCAGCTTTGTCAACATGATGTGGCTCAGTGTCAAAGCGTGACTTTCTGGGGACTGACAGTTCCTGCCTCCCAGCAGCACCTCCCCAGCACAGACAGCACAGCACCACGGCAACATTCCCAGTTTAACGGGCCAGAGTGTGGGAAATGAGACCAAACCCACGAGTCTCGGCAGGAAATTCAATCTGTGCCTTTGATATCCTCAGCTTTGACGACTGGCCCACAACAGTTTCCAGAGCAGAACTTCAAGACTAGGGCCTGCTGTACAAAATCCCCAGCGGGTGTGAGGATGTACAGCAAACATCCCTGGAACCAGGCAGGCAGCAGGGACCGAGATGCCACGAGTGGAACTGCAGGGTATCAGCAAATTCAATCCAGAGTCAGTGCTCTAAAGACAGTCACTCCCCATCCCTGGGGACAGGGAGAGTGCAAGAACTTACACAGGTGTGAATAAAGGCATTCTAGAATAGAAATTAATTGGCAGCTTCATCCTCCACAAGAATGCTCACCGATCAAAGCAGGCAGTATGAGCACATACTGTCGATACCCTCAAGCAAGAACACACCTTGAACAATTGCTTTTCCCTCAGCTTACTTTGGAAAGGGTAATTAACCAACTTGCAATGGACTCCACAGAATTAAAGTGGCTCTGTGAATTAATAGGAATTGCTCTAAATATAGTTAAATACTCAGACTGAATTACACCAGGTGGATTTGCAACAACACTTAACAAATTATTTGAAGAGTAATTAACAGAGCAATTACATCACAAAGTAATTATTTTTCTCAGATTACACATGTAGACCAATTATTTGAGTCACAATGTGAATCAGAGGCACAGAGGTGACCCAGGAATAATGAAACTTTTTTATAATTGTTTAAATGGTGTAGGAGCCCTGCTTCAGACCCTTAATATGTAATAGCAGGAACAAAGTGCCATCCCTTCAATTTCTTCACTGAAGAAACAATCTCACACAATTAGGACAATTACATTATGTAGCTATCTGTTGTAAAGCATATCTATGCAGCACACGATCTATATAAATTCAGTCCTAAAATCGATCTGTATTTTCCCAAGGGTTAACCTGATGGGAGTAGAACTCCCCAGAGGACACTTCCAACACACATATTAAGGTACTTTTTTGATAGCCTGTCACCAGGTCTGACTTCTTCAGAAGTGACCCTGAAATGCTACTTATTGTCCATTCACAACCTGCTTAAATTCTTTAAGGCTGCTCTTTTAAAGCGACATGCAATTACATCAAATTAAAGCTACAAGAACAAATCTGGTTTTCTTTTTTCCATTCCCAATTGATTAATAACACAACCTGAGAAAGAGATATAACTTATACTACAAGAGCGACAGATATGAGGAAGAATTCAGCTCTGACCACGACTGTGAAACTGCATGTTTTAACATACAAAGTAAACAAAAATATTAGGATAAGGATCTACTGTTATTCCTACCTACAGCACACTTCGGAATAAGCTGACTCTGGCAGTCCATCCTGAACTGTATGGAGCTATCCTTGCACCTCCCAAAAGAAAAGATTGTGCCTCTGTAACAGTACCCAAAGGCTGTGGTACCTGAAGGGCTCCTGCAGAAAGCAGGCACTCAGAAGGTGCTAGATCTGTTCTGAAAAACCCCAGCCACACCCTGCCGTCAGAGTCTGCAAATGTTCTTAAACCCCGCGGAGGCCAGGAGAGCGAGTAGCGCCAGGAGAGGATGGAGCCGAGGAGGGCTGCCACAGGCTCTCCCTGCGTGTGCTCCGCGAGCCGTACGTACCGCAGGCGATGGACCAGTACACCTGCGAGTCCGGGGTCTGGTGCAGGATGCGGAACGGGGCCACCTTCGACGTCGAGTCCAGCACCGCGTCCAGCGTTCCCACGAGGAGACCTGGGGGGCCGAGAAAAGGGACACGGCACGGGGAAACTCGGCTTTTGAAACACACACTCCCCCTCTGACTCGTCTCTTGGGGAACGAGAACTCTGAGAAAATAAGAGCCGCAATCGAGGAGAGCGCAAAGTATTCCCAGAGGAACTTCTCTGGGATGTGATTTTTTGATCCAGTAAAAGCCATGAGGCACAAACGAGGGTGAAAAAGTTTCTTGAGATGAGCCCTGTGGAAGTGACAGCCGTGCAGTATGTGAAACCAGAGCACAAGCAGAAATGTGACAGGGCAGTCCCGGACTTCAGTGAGCACAAGCAGTAATTGAACTACCTCTTAATTAGTCATTAACTGTTGTTCTGCTTTTCAGGCACAGGAAAGAGCCCACTGAAGACCATTTGCTGTCACCTCCCTGCCACTAAATATTGATTTAGCTCCCGTTAAACAGAGTTCAGATGAAAATACACTAATTTCACTAAAAAGCCAAATTTCATCTCTCCAGAACCAGGACAAAAATATTTTCTGGGAAAACGAGGATGTATTTTAAAATGACTCAAAATTATTCTCTCTCGCTGTGCAGCAATAAAGATATTAGCCCAGGTATCTAAACTTATCATTTAAAATCTAAACATCAGGAAATTCTAAAAGATAAATCAATACCGAAAAATCAATTGAAACTTTTGGCTCCTGATGCACCATAAAACCTTTTCTCATCACAACAGAAACAAAAATACAATCAACAGGATCTTATGCTTCTTTCCTGAATTTTCTATGTTTGCACCCTTCTAGCATGGCCACAGAAACAAAAAAGCCAATTGAAGCGAAGTTACACTTAGTAAATAGAGTCACACTGGGCACTTAGTCTCCTACAAAAGGACAGCAAAATAAGAGTTGAAATTACCCAAAACACCGTGACACAATTACTCAAAAAGCTGCTGGAAAGTCTGTTCCAGAAACCTGTTGAGATCATCAATGCACAACATTCCCCAAAAATGCTATTAAGAGTAGAAAGCTGGAATACAAAACTAACATAGCCCTTACAGAACCTTTATATCTTTAAATACCCTTCCCTGTTTGACAAAAAAATTATTTATTGATTTTGGTTTTTAACATTCTGTAGAAGCACTAGATTTAGACAACCTCAAATGCATCCCTCAAAAGTTATTTCGGAATGTTTAGGTTGGCTGCTTTGGTACTTTGGGTTTCACTTTCTTTTCATTAATTCCCTCTCAAATTCTGAAAAAGAGAAATTGTGAAAGAATACAAGGTAACAAAATAAGGCAGAATTTAGAAGTCTAGATACTCATCCACAGAGCACGATTTTCCTGAGGATACACTTTCAGCATCGAGCCTGTCAGACAACCTCATTGTGGCTCTTCAAGTTTCAAATGTTTTTAGCTTCTCCTCAAAAACATGGAAGTAAATAATTATGAAAAACCACCAAAAAAAACCCCTCAAAACCAACAAGGGGGAAAAAAAAAAAAAAAGGAAAGAAAAACAACCAGAGCAGTACATTACATCTCTGGTCTTTTCTGCAATTAACGGCTTGTAAATTGCTGTTGGGAAGTAGAATGATTTTGTAGCTCCTGACTGAAGACAGACATTGAATAAGTAACAACATTTGTGTCTGTTTAAGCAGCTTTTGCTTACTGAATGAGTCACGACACTGAGCCGATCTCAAAGATGGCTTTGCTTCAGCAAATGTTGCATCATTTCGTTCACAAATCTAATAGCATTTTCTGTGATAATACACAGCACAAGGATATTATTCACCATTTATAAGGCTAATGCAACTCTGCTTGAGCCAATGGTTACCAGAGCGCATCCTCAAATTGCATCACAGCTCCTTTCTCCTCACAAGGTCACCGATTTTAGACCCAATGAACTGCAGCATCACCTCAGCGGAAAGACGAGTCCTGAGGGGATCCAGAGTCTGAGCCGAAGGCAACAAAGAGCCCCAGCACAGGGCAAAGCACCTCCATGGCCGCGCACTGGGAGCTCCCTCATCCTCCCATCCTCCTCCAGCCGCCAGAATTTGGAATGCTGCATGATTGGTCAGGCTTGCTATACCCTCAAGCTCTTGTGTGTTTCTCCCCGGGCACTCCCTCGGATTGCTATTTCCCAAAGGGAGCCAAAGGACAACTTACAGAGGGTTCCCCTGCTTTCATCTCTGCTTAAAACTAGAGTTTCTCCTGGGGATTCCACCCAATCTGCTTTAGACACCCAGCTATGCCTACAGAAAGTGATGCACATTTATATGGGGGAAAAAAGACTCTGCTTTTAGAAAACATTTTCAATTTCATAGCTGCCTGAGTAAAACTCCTGGGAAATATCCTAGATGCTTCAGTAAATAGGGTAAAATGCTCCAGAAACCAAAATAAAGGGCGAGGATCCAGAACAGCTTTGAAATACAGATGTGCTATTCCCAAGATGTCTCTAAAAGACTTGGTTAGAAAAATATCAACATTAGCTCAGAGAGTGCCACAATATATCAGCCTTGAATTCTGCTCTCAGTTGTACCAATTTCGAGCAGGTACCAAGTGACAGCACATGGTAATAACTGCCCTTTGCCATTTGGGGTCAACACCACTTTGTCCTTCTACATTTGTTTCACCAACTCACTAATACTGATGGTTTTTTGGGTCCTTTTCAAACCACAGTCTCAAAGACTATTTTCTTCTCCTGGAATAGCATCAATTACAGCTTTTTTATTTCTAAGGCATTCTTTCTTTATTTATAGCAATTTGACTACTTCTTATCCTTTGTGGGACTAGTGTAATTTCCTTTTGCTGATGAAAAATCAGAAGCAAAGAAAACATGTTTCTGTCTACTTTTTAAAAGAGCACTATTCTTCTGAAGCAAAGTTAGCACAGGCCTGGTCTCTCCTCTAATGCATACCAGTGCCTTTGAGGTCAAGAATTAATTCTATTAAAACTGGATGAGATAGCCTCCCGACTTGCTACACTCAAAGTGTTAAGGAATATCAAGTATTTAAGGATGTGAGGGTTCCTTACAAACAGAAATGTTCTCTTAGCACCACACTGGCCAGCCCCGTGGCAGAGAGGATTTTGAAGAGCACATATGTTGGTCTACAATTGAGCTCTCACTTTTAGCTTATTTACATCATCATAAAAAAAGAGTTTCTATAAAATACTGTACATGCCCTGCGTGAGTGGCAACAACTACAGCAAGTGACATTCTGCAGCTACACCCAGTTGCATTCCAGCAGAAACTGCTCCCTCCTAAATCTGAAGAACTCACAGCCTAGTCAGAGAGGAACCAAAGAGGAAAAAACAGGGTAAAGCAATCAAATTTGTGATAGAGAGCTGCAGTGGGTTGGCCCTGGCTGGATGCCATGTACCCACCAAGATGCTCTATCATCATCCCCCTCCCCAGCAGGACAGAGGGAGAAAAAAATCCTCAAAAGCCCAGAAATGCAGGTCCAATGAACCAAAACTACCAGGCTGACTTAGCAGATGCTCTGTACCTTCCACTAAGCCTTCTCTGCTGCTGGATGCAGTAGCAGGGGAGAAACATAACAGCAAATATTTCTTTACAGCGACAGGATAAAGCTTCTTTCTGTAACAGCAACTACTTTTACAGAGCATTTTGGTTCTGTTTTTTTAAAAAACCAAAAAGTACTAAAGCCCAGTTTTCAATAATATAAACCATGAAAAGACAATCTCTCTGTATTTCATTTAAAATACAGGAATGCCAACATGTGAACAACAGTCCTTTTCCAACATTCCCAAATTAAGCACAGAACTATTTTCTGGCTTAATTTTATTTTGTAAGTGAACTTGATTTTATGACTAAGAAATTCTAAGCTAATTCATGACTAAGAAATTCTAATTTCATGACTAAGAAATTCTAATTAAGGAAATAATGAGCATGGGCTGAGATGGGAATGTTCTAAGACAATTCGGACAAAAAAACACATCAGTTTAAACCTTCAGAGCCAAAAGATTTCATCTCCATTTACAATAATTCGAGTGCATTACGGTCAGTGGTCATGACTCAGGTAAGAAAACAGTAACTCATTAAACTAAGGTGTTCGTCCAACCTTGCCTCTCTGTAGCAAGAAAGATACCCTTAGAAATAGGGAAAATTACAAGTGCAACTCTGAAAAAAAGTAAGCATTGGTCTACTTGGTAAGAACAGAAAAAAGTACTGCAGATGACTTTGGTTTTGTTTCTATAAAGCTGTCTGACAGGAACTGGGAAGCACATGCTGGTAATTTTTTCCACTTCTCAACCCCAAATGTAAACATGCATCTTATTTGTCTCACCAATATTAGCACTGCAAAATAATCTCTGCTACAGCTGCTGAAAAAAAAAGATCTAGCTGACATGATTTCAGATCTCCATTAACCAGCAAATTTCCCATTTGATCCCTATCAAGGTTGAGGACCCAAAGCAAGGAAGGCACACCAAAAGCTCTGTGTGCTCAAACACCAGCAGGAATAAAAGATTTCTGCCCAGACCAGGAAGTTTGGAAAAGCAAACACCTTTGTGCTGCAGACTGGGTCCAGCTAGATCACAAGGTTCCTCTCTCATTCATACAGTTCCTACCAAAAGAAATCTTTAACTTTGTACAAAGATCACCAAGTACTTTTTTAACTGGTCCATCTTGAAATTTTGTTAGAGATAAGGTTCTTGCCACTGACATCCACAACTAATACCTGAACATTGTTCTTTCTGTCAGATGTCAGAGAAGGAAAATGTCCCCACAGCCCACGTCCGCCGCTGCAGCCCGCTTCCTCCCAGCTCCCCTCCTGAGAGCCCGTCCTGCCAGCTGCGCTCCTGCATTTTTGGGAACCCTCTGGCCCGTCCCCACGGGTGCTATTCCCACCCTGCAGCAGTGCCCACCCGTGTCTGCACCGCTGTCCTGGGGCAGCGGCCCCTCTTCCCTGGGCCGTGCACGGCTGCCTCCCCCTGCACGCCCAGCGCCAGCCCCGTCTCACCAGCTGCAAAAAGCTCAGGAGAGCAGCACTGGAACGGGACACTGCACTGATTTCATAACACAACAGCTGTGCTTTGCTTTCTCCTAAAGGAAGTGATCATTTTCTCAAGTGACATGCAGAAGTATCAAATTAAACCCGGGCATAGCAAATCACGCTGGCTTGTATCTAAGAGGTTTGGATATTTCCAAACCTGCAAACACAAATGTAATTGCATTTTGATGCAACTGTCTTGTTTAATCTTCCTTAATCGCAATTTTCATTTAAGAACATCTCACTCCTTTTGTTTCTGTCAAGGGAAAAACATAACTCACACAGAAGAATCTGTAAGAATTTACAAGTTAAATAAAACGTGCAATGCCACATCAAAAAAAAGCATACCACAGCAAATATCCCATCCAAGTGCTTTTCCCACACTGTCAACAGCTACCAAGGACAGGAGAGCAGCTACAGATGCCTCACCTTCACCAAAACCCAAAGTGCACTCGGAGGGCCCAGCTGTAAGCCTACAAGGAGGTTTCCAGAAGAACAGCTTATCCCAGTCCTCATTGTTCCACTTCAATCACAGTCCTTACATGAATTTTATCATGCAGAAAGTCAACCTTCATAGCGACTCGGTTTCCTTGGCTTCCAAAGATGTCACAGCAGAGAACAGCCACCAAGCCCCATCCCCACAAGACTCCCAAGCTTGCAATATATCACCCTTGGTTCTAAGCCAAAGCCTGACACTCCCTACCTGCTTATAATACATGCACGGTAGCCTGGGATTTTGGGATGCTGTCTTTTACACTTTCCATGTGCCCTGCCAGTGGTTCATTCAGATGCCAGCAAAGAATGCCCTACCTAGAGCTGCAAGGGCTATTTCTATATCTGAAATTCACCTGCCAGAAGTTTGAACCGTGTGGCTTTCTTCAGCAAAATTAACAAATCGTTCCACAAGACAATGATCCCTCATGTTTAACATAGCTTGCTTCAGCATGACACAAATTAGAGAGAGCTTAGAAAACATCCAGAAATGCAAAACACTCGAGAAGCACATCCCGCTGGGGAATGGCTTTATGCTGATTCCCTGTAGCATTTCTCCTTGACAGGGTCAATGACAGACGCCACCAGCCTATAAAGGAGCCAGCTCTAGTCAGAATAGCTGTCACCATCACAGAGGTCTCAGCAGTAACCGGGGCCCCTGCAGCGCCTGACGGTACAAACAGGCAAGAATTATAAATAGAAACGCAGCTCCATACCTTGAAGTTCCCATGGAATAAACTTTATTATACGATGGTCAATTTCCTGTCCCACCCCTCTGTCACTTCCCTGACCCTCCAGCGCTGACAAGCTCCATCAAATCACATGCTTGCTTTTAAAACAAACAATCAGAAATGAACTCCTGAGCAGTTCACCTCAAGCAGCCCCAGGTGCAGGCAGAGAGAGGGGTTTGGGAACGAGCATCTCGCCAGCAGCGAGGCGGGACAGCCCCTCTCCTCCCGAGCCTCCCCGAGCTGCCCGGGGCTGTGCCGGGGCCGCTGCGGCCGGGGCGCTCCGGCCGTGCCGAGGCTGCGCCGCAGCCGAGCGGGGCACC